>CAMZMU010000046.1:31831411-32402815 GCA_947311845.1 Poa pratensis | reverse complement strand
ATGTAGACGTTTTTGTCTAAGGGCGATGCTTAAGCTCATCGGCCATATGCTAAGAGCGATATATGTATATCGGCCATACATGCAGCTCACGCAGTTTGCCACACGCTCGGGTGGAACTTCTTCAAGTATTTCCCATTGATAGCTCGAGGCAGCATGCCGCCTTCCAATGTCTCCACCAGATAAGAGTTGCCGGGTACTATCCTCGCGACTCACAGTGGCCCTTCCCAGTTTGGGGACCATTTGCCAAATTTCCGACTCGTGGAGCCAACTGGCAATATAACTTTCCAGACCAAGTTGCCAATTTGAAAGTCTTTAAGCCGGACCTTCTTATTGTAAGATTTTGCCACCCACAACTTCTCCTTCTCAATTTCTCGCAAGGCAATAACACGCTTGTCGGCTACTTCATCAACATTGTCCATCATCAAACTGCAGTAGTCTTCAGCCGACAAATCGTTCTGTTTTGCATACCTCAAGGCAGCCAGATTCACTTCTACTGGCAAAACGGCTTCCTGCCCATATACCAACTCAAAAGGAGTTGCCTTAGTAGCTCCATGCCTTGAGATCCTATGCGCCCACAATGCTTTGGACAGTACTTCATGCCACCTCCTTGGATGGTCCTGTACCTTCTTCTTGATCAGCTTGATCAAGATTTTATTGCTTGATTCGGCTTGTTCGTTGGCTTGTGCATAGTAGGGAGATGAACTGAGCATCTTGACTCCAAGTGATTCGGCAAATTGCTTCACCTCCTTAGCCATGAAGGAAGTACCTTGATCTATGGTAAGAGTCTGCGGAATGCCGAATCGATGGATAATATGTTATGTAATAAACTGAATCACCTCCTTGTGGGTCATGTTCCTGAGAGGTACCGCTTCAGACCACTTGGTGAAATAATCAGTGGCAACCAATACGAACCGATGCCCTTGGATGAAGCCGGATGGATCATGCCGATAAAGTCAAGCGCCCAACCCCGGAAAGGCCACGGTTTTATAATTGGATTAAGTGGAGAAGCCGACACCAACTGAATTTCTCCAAACTTCTGGCAGGCCTCGCATCGCTTGTAGTATCTGAAGCAGTCATTGATCATTGTCGGCCAATAAAATCCTGCCCGCCTGAGCATCCACTTCATCTTGTGGGCCGACTGATGTGTTCCACATAAACCATCATGTACCTCTCCCATGGCAACTTTAGCTTCGTCTTCATTCAAGCACTTTAAAAGAAGACCATCGGCTATTCGGCGATATAAGGCGGCATCCACCAATGTATACTTGAGAGATAGGCGCCGAACTTCTCTATCTGTTTTTCGACTTGGATCTTGTAAATAGTCAATATAAGGTTGTCTCCAGCCATCCGCCAGGTTGTCATTTGACTCCGCCTTAGCCGGCTCCAACAAGACGGCTTCTTGTTTGGCTTTCTTCTTAGCCGGCTCCAGCAAGCCGGCTTCCTGTTTGACTTCCTCCAAGTTGGCAACATGAGTTGTCGGTTGTTCCCTGATAAACAATATACCACGACTGACGTGATAGCCAGACGCCTGTTGTGCCAACTCATTCGCAAGCCAATTGTCTTGCCTAGGAACATGAGATATGTGGAAATAATGCAATGTTGAAATCATATCCAGGCATTTGTCAAGGTACACGTTGAGTGATCCGCTGTTGCATTGACAAATCTTGGCCACTTGCTGGACAATAAGCAACGAATCTCCATATACCTCGACATGAGTTGCCCCTGCGTCAATCAAGATTTCCATCCCGAATAGAAGTGTTTCATATTCGGCTTCATTATTAGTGCACAAATAGTCAAGACGACAAGAGGCTTCGAAAACGGTACCGTGTGGTGAGATATACACAATGCCAACTCCTTGTCCGCTGCTGCAAACCGAGCCATCAAAATAAAGCTTCCACGGTACGGCCGGCATAATGTTCAAGTCGGATTCTTGCTCCAAATCAATCCGATGTTCGACAATAAAGTTGGCCACAATCTGGCCTTTCATAGATTTTAGAGACTCATAAGCTAAATCATATTCAATCAACCCATATGCCCACTTGCCGATTCGTCCGCTAAGAATCGGCCTTTGTATCATGTGTTTGAGAACATCGGTCTGACCAAAGACTTTGCATTCGCTGGAAAGCAGATAATGGCGCAATTTGGTGCAGGCAAAGTAAAGAGACAAACACAACCTCTCAACAAAGCTGTACCTTGACTCGGCATCTGATACGTCTCCAACGTATCCATAATTTCTGCTGTTTCATGCTTATATTATACCATTTGCTACATGTTTTATATACACTTCATATCACTTTTATGCATTTTCTGGGACTAACCTATTAACAAGATGCCACAGTGCCAGTTCCCTGTTTTCTGCTGTTTTTGGTTTCAGAAAGTTACTTCTGGAAATATTCTCGGAATTGCACGAAACAAAAGGCCAAGTCCCTATTTTTCCAACACGTACACGGAGTCCGAAGGAGAGACGAAGAGCCACGAGGTGGCCAAACCATAGGCCGGGCGGCAGGGGCCCACGCGCCGCCTGGTGGTTTGGGCCCCTCGGGGGTCCGCCGACATCGCCCCTTCGCCTATTTATTCCCCGAGACGTGAAAACCCTAAAACACCGAGCCTTTCATCCAGAACATATTCGCTGCCGCCGCCGTCGTCAACCCTAACTCGGGGGGTTCTGAAGCTCTTCCCGGCACCCTGCCGGAGAGGGGAATCATCACCGGAGGGCTCTACATCGCCATGCCCGCCTCCGGAGTGATGCGTGAGTAGTTCATCCTTGGACTATGGGTCCATAGCAGTAGCTAGATGGTTGTCTTCTCCACTTGTGCCATCATGTTTAGATCTTGTGAGCTGCCTATCATGATCAAGATCATCTTATTGTAATGCTACATGTTGTGTTTGCTGGGATCTGACTTATATTGATACCTATGTGGAGCTGAATATTATATTATCATGTCTATGTCATTTGTGATCTTGCATGCTCTCCGTTACTTGTTGAAGCCTTGGCCAAGTGAATACTTGTGACTCCAAGAGGGGGTATTTATGCATGATAGTTGGGTTCAACCTCTATTTAACCTGGGATAGTGACAGCAAGTTCTAAGGTTGTAGATGTGTTGTTGCCACTAGGGGTAAAACAGCAATGCTTTATTCAAGGATGAATGTATTGTTTACATTACGCACATTACTTAATGCAATTGTCTGTTGCTTGCAACTTAATACTGGAAGGGGTACGGATGTTAACCGGAAAGTGGACTATTTAGGCATAGATGCATGCTGGATAGCGGTCTATGTACTTTGTCGTAATGCCCAAATGAATCTCATAGTAGACACCACAGCTCACACATGCATGTTATATGCACTTATCAATTGTCAATTGCCCAGCTGTAATTTGTTTACCCAGCATGTTAGTTATCTTATTGGAGAGACACCACTAGTGAACTGTGGACCCCGGTCCATTCTTTTACATCTGAAATACAATCTACTGCAATCATTGTTCTCTACTGTTTTATGCAAACAAACATCATTTCCATTCGATACGTTTAACCCTTTGTTTTCAGCAAGCCGGTGAGATTGACAACCTCACTGTTAAGTTGGGGCAAAGTAATTTGATTGTGTTGTGCAGGTTCCACGTTGGCACCGGAATCCCTGGTGTTGCGCCGCACTACACTCCTTCACCAACACCTTCGAAGCAACCTCGTTTTCCTACTGGTTCGATTAAACCTTGGTTTCATACTGAGGGAAAACTTGCTGCTGCACTCATCATACCTTCCTCTTGGGGTTCCCAACTGACGTGTGACGTACAAGCATTGTTTCTGGCACTGTTGCCGGGGAGATATTCCCTCGTCAACTTAGCGCTAGCAACACGTTTTCTGGCGCCGTTGCCGGGGAAAACCGAATTGCTTCTGCAAGGGGAGTCTCTCACACCCAATCTCTTTACTTTGTTATTTGTCTTGCTTAGTTTATTTTTATTTAGTCTTGTTTGCTCTCTTTATCAAAAAACAAAAAAATTAGTTACTTGTTTAATTCGGTTTGATTTTGTTTTTCAAAATGAATGCTCCTGAAGTTGAAGTTCGTTCTTTTAGGCAACTAGGAGGTGAAAATTTGAAAGATGCTTGGTATAGAATTAGTGATGCTCATCATAGATGTACTAAGAAACACTCTACCACTATCCTCCTTAGGAACTTTTATGTTGGTATCTCTAGTTGGTATAGGTATGTTCTAGACACTCTTACAGGTGGAAATTTCTTGGGTACTCCTGCTTTAGAAGCCTGTAATATTATTGAAAGTTTGGTAGGAACACCACCCACTAAAGATATTAAAATTGAGATCACCTTGGAGGATGTTATAAATAAGTTAGACTCTATGGAGAATTTTTTTCCAAATTTTCTTGATTGTATTGGTAAGACTAATGAATCAATAGCCACCATCAATGAAAGAATCACTGTTCTTGAGGATAATAATATCCATGACACCCAAAATCATAGAATTGATGAGTTAGAGGAAGCTATTGAAACCTTAAGTTCAACCTTTACTTCTCTTAAGTCTAAAAAGGAGAAAGTTTATGTGGGTAGAGAGCAAAAGTTTATGTATGTTCCTAAAGTGCCAAAACCAAAGACTCATTATGAGCTTAAAATTGATAAAACTTTTAGTACGGTTAAAGGTAATGAAACACCTCCAGGAACATCTAAGATACCCATTGTTACAAGCTGTGTGTTGGAAGAAGCTTTTGATGATTTGAATGATTTGCCACTTGACAACACTTGATTTTCACTTTCTGCGCCTAGCTGAAAGGCGTTAAAGAAAAGCGCTTATGGGAGACAACCCATCGTTTTTATTTGCTGTTATTTTTGTTTTCTTTGAGTCAAGGAGTTTTGTTACTTCTGTAGCAACTCCTTTGTATCTTTATTTTATCGCAATGTTGTGCCAAGTAAAGTTCTATATTGAAAGTTGATGCAAGATTTGGATTTCTGCGCAGTGACAGATTTTTAGCTGTCACGGATTTGAGCTTATCTCCCTGTAGAAAATTCAAAAAATTCTGAAAAAATCACGCATATTCCTGAGATATGTACGCAACTTTCATTATTTTAGGCCAGATCCATCTGAGCAACTTAAGTGCCTCGAAAAAATTCGTCATTCCAGACTGTTCTGTTTTTGACAGATTCTGCCTTTTGTTTTGCATTCGCTCTTTTACTGTGTTTGTGTGGATTTCTTTGCTCCACAAAGCATTGGTGGCTGTAGCTAATGTCCAGAAGCTTTGGGATTGATTGTATCATTACAGAATATGAGAATTTTTGATTATGCACTAACCCTCTAATGAGAACTGTCTTGAGTTTGGTGTGAAGGAAGTTTTCAAGGATCAAGCGAGAAGGGTGATATTATGTGATCAAGAAGAGTGAAAAGCCTAAGCTTGGGGATGCCCCCGTGGTTCATCCCAACCATATTCAGAGAGACTCAAGCGTCTAAGCTTGGGGATGCCCAAGGCATCCCCTTCTTCATCAACAAACTTATCAGGTCATCTCTAGTGAAACTATATTTTAATTCTTTCACATCTTATGCGCTTTACTTGGAGCGTCTGTGTGTTTTTATTTTTGTTTTTGTTTGAATAAATTCGGATCCTAGCAATCCTTGTGTGGGAGAGAGACACGCTCCGCTTTTTCATGTGAATACTCATGTTCTTCACTTATATTTGTTGAGTATTCTTAACTAGCTACTGCAGTGCTTTTAGCTCCTGTTTTTCATGCATCTCTTCGAGCTGTTAGCACTTGTTTATAAATACTCTCTTGCTGCATTATATTATCATTTGGAGAGTTTATGTTTAAATAAATTGATTGGTGTTTGTTTGGAAGAAAGAAAATGCTACATGTAGTAGTTGGTATTGGAAAAGACATATGCATTCTTGTAGATCATTGTCTTGTTTCGATTTGATACTTTGCAATTGTTTTGAGCTCTCAAGTAGATCATGTTTAAGCTCTTGCATCATGTAGTTAAAGCCTAGTAGTGGAGAACTACCGTAGAGCTTGTTGAGACTTGGGATGCATATTTGTTCTCTCTAAGGTCTAGATATTTTCTGGTAAAATGTTTGAGCAACAAGGAAGACAGTGTAGAGTCTTATAATACTTGCAATATGTTTTTATGTGATTCTTGCTGTACCGGTTTATACTTGTGTTTGCTTCAAACAACCTTGCTAGCCTAAACTCTGTACTGAGAGGGAATGCTTCTCGTGCATCCAAAACTTGAGCCAAAACCCATGCCATTTGTGTCCACCATACCTACCTACTATGTGGTATTTCCTGCCATTCCAAGTAAATATTTCATGTGCTACCTTTAAACTATTCAAAACTTTATTACTCCTTATTTGTGTCAATGTTTTATAGCTCATGAGGAAGTATGTGGTGTTTTATCTTTCAATCTTGTCATTTACTTCTGACAGACTTTCACCAATGGACTAGTGGCATATACATCCGCTTATCCAATAATTTGCAAAAAGAGCTGGCAACGGGGTGCCCAGCCCCAATTAATTACAACTTTCATTAATAATTCTCTTCACATGTTTTGCCCTGATTTATCAGTAAGCAACTTAATTTGCAAATAGACACTCCTCCATGGTATGTGAATGTTGGAAGGCACCCGAGGATTCGGTTAGCCATGGCTTGTGTAAGCAAAAGGTTGGGAGGAGTGTCATCTATAAAGAAACTAAAATACATGTGTAAACAAAAGAGAAGAGGGATGATCTACCTTGCTGGTAGAGATAACGTCCTTCATGGGAGCCGCTCTTGAAAGTCTGGTTGACAAGGGGGTTAGAGTGCCCACTACCATTCGTTGACAACAACAAACACCTCTCAAATACTTATTTTGTGCTCTCTATATGCTTTCGAAAACTTAAAAAGCTCTAGCACATGATTTAATCCCTGCTTCCCTCTGCGAAGGGCCTATCTTTTACTTTATGTTGAGTCAGTTTACCTACTCCTTTCTATCTTAGAAGCAAACACTTGTGTCAACTTTGTGTGCATTGATTCTTACATGTTTACTTATTGCACTTGTTATATTGCTTTATGTTGACAACTATCCATGAGATATACATGTTACAAGTTGAAAGCAATTGCTGAAACTTAATCATCCTTTGTGTTGCTTCAATGCCTTTTACTTTGAATCTATTGCTTTATGAGTTACCTCTTATGCAAAACTTTTTGATGCTTGTCTTGAAAGTACTATTCATGAAAAGTTTTTGCTTATATGATTCATTGTTTACTCTTTATCTATTTGTTAGCAAACTATAGACCATTGCTTTGAGTCACTTCATTCATGACATGAGCCTTGCAATATATTGATCAAGATTGTGTGAAAGCATGTCTCCTCAGAAATTATTTGTTGTTATCGTTTTACCTACTCGAGGACGAGTAGAACTAAGCTTGGGGATGCTTGATACGTCTCCAACGTATCCATAATTTCTGCTGTTCCATGCTTATATTATACCATTTGCTACATGTTTTATATACACTTCATATCACTTTTATGCATTTTCTGGGACTAACCTATTAACAAGATGCCACAGTGCCAGTTCCCTGTTTTCTGCTGTTTTTGGTTTCAGAAAGTTACTTCTGGAAATATTCTCGGAATTGCACGAAACAAAAGGCCAAGTCCCTATTTTTCCACACGTACACGGAGTCCGAAGGAGAGACGAAGAGCCACGAGGTGGCCAAACCATGGGGCGCGGCAGGGGCCCACCGCGCGCCTGGTGGTTTGGGCCCCTCGGGGGTCCGCCGACATCGCCCCTTCGCCTATTTATTCCCCGAGACGTGAAAACCCTAAAACACCGAGCCTTTCATCCAGAACATATTCGCTGCCGCCGCCGTCGTCAACCCTAACTCGGGGGGTTCTGAAGCTCTTCCCGGCACCCTGCCGGAGAGGGGAATCATCACCGGAGGGCTCTACATCGCCATGCCCGCCTCCGGAGTGATGCGTGAGTAGTTCATCCTTGGACTATGGGTCCATAGCAGTAGCTAGATGGTTGTCTTCTCCACTTGTGCCATCATGTTTAGATCTTGTGAGCTGCCTATCATGATCAAGATCATCTTATTGTAATGCTACATGTTGTGTTTGCTGGGATCTGACTTATATTGATACCTATGTGGAGCTGAATATTATATTATCATGTCTATGTCATTTGTGATCTTGCATGCTCTCCGTTACTTGTTGAAGCCTTGGCCAAGTGAATACTTGTGACTCCAAGAGGGGGTATTTATGCATGATAGTTGGGTTCAACCTCTATTTAACCTGGGATAGTGACAGCAAGTTCTAAGGTTGTAGATGTGTTGTTGCCACTAGGGGTAAAACAGCAATGCTTTATTCAAGGATGAATGTATTGTTTACATTACGCACATTACTTAATGCAATTGTCTGTTGCTTGCAACTTAATACTGGAAGGGGTACGGATGTTAACCGGAAAGTGGACTATTTAGGCATAGATGCATGCTGGATAGCGGTCTATGTACTTTGTCGTAATGCCCAAATGAATCTCATAGTAGACACCACAGCTCACACATGCATGTTATATGCACTTATCAATTGTCAATTGCCCAGCTGTAATTTGTTTACCCAGCATGTTAGTTATCTTATTGGAGAGACACCACTAGTGAACTGTGGACCCCGGTCCATTCTTTTACATCTGAAATACAATCTACTGCAATCATTGTTCTCTACTGTTTTATGCAAACAAACATCATCTTCCATTCGATACGTTTAACCCTTTGTTTTCAGCAAGCCGGTGAGATTGACAACCTCACTGTTAAGTTGGGGCAAAGTAATTTGATTGTGTTGTGCAGGTTCCACGTTGGCACCGGAATCCCTGGTGTTGCGCCGCACTACACTCCTTCACCAACACCTTCGAAGCAACCTCGTTTTCCTACTGGTTCGATTAAACCTTGGTTTCATACTGAGGGAAAACTTGCTGCTGCACTCATCATACCTTCCTCTTGGGGTTCCCAACTGACGTGTGATGTTACACGCATCAAGCATAGTTTCTGGCGCTGTTGCCGGGGAGATATTCACTCATCAACTTAGCACTAGCAGCATCCAGCAAACGTCTACTCAGATATGTGATGACGTATTCTTGTCCTTCGGCTTCCTGGTTAAGGCGGCCCGATCACTTTTTCCTCAGCAACAATGTAAAGCCGGAAAGGCTAACCTCGAGCCGGCTTCCTGAGAACTGGAGGAGTAGATAGGCAACTTTTTATCTTGTCAAATGCTTCTTGCTGCCTTGCCCCACAAGTGAATTCATCATCGTTCTTGAGCCGAAGGATCTGTGTAAACGCATCAACTTTTCCAGACAAGTTAGCAATGAATCTCCTCAAATAGTTTACCTTGCCTAGAAATTTCTACATGTCCTTTTTGCAACCCGGCGCCTGTATTTTCTGGATGGCTTCAATCTTTGCCGGTAAACTTCTATGCCATGTTCATGTATGATAAAACCAAGGAACCTCCCAGCCGACACGCCAAAGGCACACTTCAAAAGATTCATCTTGAGCCCGTACTTCCTCATTTTTTCAAACGCCAGCTGCAAGTCGGCCAAGTGATTTGACTCGCCGTATGACTTAACCACCACGTCGTCAATATACACCTCCAGTACGACTCCCAGAAGATCATGAAATATAAGGTTCATCGCTCTTTGATATGTGGCTCCAGCATTTTTCAATCCAAAGGTCATCACAGTCCATTCAAACAAGCCAACAAAGCCTGGGCAGTGAAACGCCGTCTTAGTCGAATCTTCTTTGGCCATAAATATCTGGTTGTAACCTGCGTTGTCATCCAAGAAGCTGATAAATTTGTGACCAGAGGCTTCGTTGATAAGCATGTCGGCTATTGGCATAGGGTATTCATCCTTTGGCGTGGCGGGATTCAAATCTCTGAAATCTATACACGCCCTGATCTTGTCGGATCCTTTCTTTTCGGCTGGCACAATGTTGGCTATCCATTCGACATATTTGCAAGGCTGAATGAAGTTGGCTTTCAAAAGCCAGCCTATTTCCACATTAATCCGATCATAGATCAGCGGATTAAACTTGCGAGCCGGCTGCTTGTATGGTCTAAAGCCGGCTTTAATAGGCAACCGATGTTCGACCAACTCTCGGCTTAACCCAGGCATCTCATGGTATTCCCATGCAACGCAATCCACGTACTCCTTGACTAGCGCGATTAATTTAGACTTATAATCGGCCGCCAACTTTTGCTTGACAAATGTCGGCATAGGGACAGTGCCATCCCCAATATCTACTTCTTCGAGTAAGTCAGCCGATGTGAAGCCTTGTCCCAACTTGTCCATATTGTCTGGTTCTTCAATTGCTTCGTACATATCGTTCCTTTCGTCCGATACTTGCCCAAACGCTTCTGCAGCCACTCGTCGTTTTGATCCATCTACTTGAGAGGCAGCCGATTACCACCAATCGGCTTTAGAGACACTGGCACGAATCCATCCCTGGTAGCACTCAGGAAGTCGAACCCGGATAGATCACGTCCAGAAAGGCATGTGACATTAGAATGTTGCTAGTCAACAATAGACTCGGCTAATGCAATGCATGCCGATTCGTCAGCATGGATGACTTCAATTTCGTTGTCAACCCATTGGACGAGTTGCTGCTGCATAGTAGATGGAACACATTGGTTAGCATGAAACCAATCTCGTCCTAGCAGGACACTGTAATTTCCCTGCACCTCAGCAACAAAGAAGGCGGTAGCCAAAGTCTTGCTTCCTATCGTGAGCTCCAAGCTGATGACCCCTTTGGCTTCTACTCCTTCTCCTCCTTCGAACCCATTCAACACCATATTTGTCTTCATCAGGTCACCATCATCTAGCTGTAGCTTCTTGAAGACAGAAAACGGCATCAGGTTTACCACAGTGCCGCCATCAACCATCATCCTGGTGACCGCTTACCATCAATGTGCCCTCTGACGTACAGAGGCTTGAGGTGTTTCACCGGCTTGTCAGGTTTTTCGAAGACATCATTTTTGGGTCCAAAGTTGATCTGCGCGACCTCGCCTTCTTCTTACACAGCACGGAACTCAGCCGGCAAGTAATACACCATGTTGATATCCATGCCCGTACGAGCCGGTGATTCTTCATAATCTAGCTGATCTTCATCTGTCAAATTACCTGACTCGTCCATTGCCGACTCATCCATTGCCGCTCTTCTTCTGCCTTTTCTTCCATTGCGAGGTCCTGAATTGCGAGGTCTTCGCTTGCCGGCTTCTCTGTGGCCAGGTCTCGATTTGCCAGCTCCTTTGCCGGACTTGCCATTGCCAAATCTGCTGCTTCGACTTCATCCGCCCATGAAGAATAGGTGATAGCTAACATAGTTGCCGGCTCTATTTCGTTGTTGACAGCAGGACTCGGGTAGCTGGTGTGGAAGTCCCCATGAGGACTGGCCTAGGAATCCACATTTGAGCTGGCAACATTGGTCGCTCAGCATTGAATTTGACGTCCCTGGATCGCTCAGCTCCTTTTCTGCCTTCTCCCAGTTTCTTGCCCTTTGCAGTTTCCGCTCTTATGTTTTTGTTATACCTGGCGGCACCACTTTGGCTGAGTGTACTTTGGATCCCGGGGTTGAGCTGCGGCTTGACTAGAGCCAGCTTCATGATCATTGGTTGTTGCCTTTGGCGCGATAACAAGTACCGGCCCACTGTTTGCCGGCTCTGTAACCAGGTCCTTCAACTTCAGCACATGAGTTCCAACAACCAATAAGTTGTCTGAGACAAATCCGCCTTCTGGCTCCGCCTTTTTAGAACCTTGCGCCTTGATCCGCCAATATGACGAGTCCCGGGATACACAAGACTCTCTGCACGGATTGTCGGGTTGCCCTGCGTTTGAACTCGTCAGCCGGCTTATGCCGACTACTTTCCTCGCACATGGCGATCTTGGCCTTTTCCCATACTGCCATGGGCGTGACCTTGACCCGGCTTGACGCACGTACTTGTTCAGCAGCATGTCAAAAGTTGGCTTTATCTTCCTAGTCACCTGGTTCTCTTCCATTTGCTAACTTCCGGGTTCTTGGGTTTGATAAATCTAGGTGGTGACTTGTCTGACCGTGGTCCTTGCCCCCCCAAGTGTAGGGTTATTGACGGTAATCTTGATGACTTCACCTCCATCGGGTTGCCGAATCACTGTAACTTGTCTTCCTGTCGCCTTGCTGCGGCTACTTTCCTGGGTTCACCAATAACAAAATTAATTTATTAGCGGCTTCGGCTGCCTCTGGCCGAAGAAGAACCTTCTTTCCCTCCAAATCTAGCGCGTTTATTGGAAACGGTTGTGTGTCAATTGCCATGCCGGCAAAGCTCAATTGTCCGTTGTTGTGGGCCGATTGGATATGTTTACAAAAGACATTGCAATCATTAGTAGCATGAGAGAAAGAATTGTGATACTTGTAATAAGCCCGCCGCCTTAATTCATCAGGCGATGGTATAACATGACTGATCCTAATCACTTTATCCTTTAACAAGGCATCAAATATTTTGTCACATTTGCCTACGTCAAAGCTACATCTTATTTCATCATCCCGATTCTTACGAATCGGATTGGATCATCACACATAAATGGTTTGACCTTGCTGGGCCAAACGAACTCGACGACATATACATCGGCTTCATCACTGGAATCGACATCATTTTCGACAATATCAAGCCGGCTCCTGTTCATCCGATGAGAGTCTTTTGACTCATTAACCCGGCTTTCTTGAGCCAGAGCTCTCTCTTGGACCTGGCCAACAGACAAAAATTCATGTCCTTCTAACCTCTCTTCTAGGTAGGTCCTTAGCCCATTAAAAACCAGGTCCGCCATATCTCTCTCAGTTATTGCCAAACTATAGCATCGTTTTCTGGTGTTTCTAAATCTTTTGACGTAATCGGATACCGATTCGTCATGTTTCTGCTTAACCGATGTAAGGTGGGACAACTTAAGTTCTATTTCTCCCGCAAAGAAGTGCTCATGAAACTTTTGCTCCAAATGAAACCAAGTGTGTATAGAGTTAGGAGCTAAAGCCAAAAACCATGAAAATGCAATGCCGGTTAAAGATAATGAGAACAAGCGAACTTTAATATGATCATGATTAGCTTCGCCTAATTGAGCCAAGTACTGACTAATATGCTCCCATGTTGATTTATTATCCACACATTAAATTTAGTAAACTCAGGAACTCTATAACCAGGTGAATAAGGTTGCAGATCAAAATAATCGGGGTAAGGCTTAATGTAAGTCCTATGTTTTGGCATAACCCCAAATTTATCATAAGCTATTTGGTCCAATTTCCTCCTGAACTCAGCCATCAAATCGTCCATATTGGCCGATTGAGCCGGCACAGGAGAAGAATTGGCAGCAGGGCCAGCTTGCACCCAAGTAGCCGAATTCTGATTTGGCATTGACTCGTGACCCAGGAGCCGCACCGTTTGATCCGGCTGGATTGCCGGATTTGGCATACTTTGGATAGGAGTTGGACATGGTAGAGTAGGTACAAGTTGGTTTTCCCTAGTTTGGCTATCGGTTGTCTGTCCGATGGTTGGCCCTGGAGCGTGTTTTTTTAGCCTTTTCGCTATCTAGCATAAGATCGTAAACATTGGCGGTGCCTTGCGAAACATGATATGAATTTCGGCTATTTGTTCAGGAGGAAAAAGTTTTTTGCTTACAACGGGTTTGTCAATGTTGACGTCCAGAGGTACAAATTCCGGCTCCTTGATCGGCGAGATGACTCCCTGCCGATCTACCTTGAAGCTGGCTAAGTACAGCTCTTGATCCTCTTGGTCCTGCTTGGCTCGCAGCGCCTCGAACTCCTCGTCTCTTTTCTTCTTCCACGCCTCCAGACCTTGGCGTTGGTCTTCCGACAACTTCTCGAGAGTTGGCTTGATGATATTGTCGGCGTTGATGCCGGCAGCGTCGGTCTTGGAACTGGTCATTGTTGTCCAATTTTAGATCGAATCGTCCCCAGCGGAGTCGCCAAAAAGTGTGTTGCGCTCGAAACGTGTCACACGAACACGTCCTCGTGTACCCGCGGTGCGGGGGAGATACTCCGCAACTCGCCCCGAGGGAGGCCGGCTTCCAGCGCGATACGCAAGACAGTAAGCCGGTGCTTTTGATACCAGACGCCCCAGCCCCTCGGGAAGCCCCGTCTGAGGAAGCCGGCGACGATTGGCTGAACTAAGCCGGACTTGGCCGCTCTTAGCTCGGTTTTCGATCTCGGCGAAATCTAGGCGAAATTGCCGGACAACGGAAGCATGAACAAGGGTTTGAGGGAAAAAAAAGTAGGTTGTATTGATAGGTTGTCTATTATTTGCTTAATTTCAATCGGCCATCACCTCTCACATATATATGAGGCGGCTGGACTTCCCGTACAAGTATTGGACTTCTACAAGGCTTACAAATCACAGTCCAAGTCGAATCCATCTCTAAACTAGGCAACTTCTTGGCCGACTTTATTGGCTTCAAACTTGCTGGCTACTTTGGAAAGTTGCCTTTTGTCCTTCCGTATTGGCTTCAAACTTGCCGGCTAAAAGTTGCCTTTTGTCTTCCGTATTGACTTCAAACTTGTCTTCTTCCTCAGAGATGTGATATCTTGATCGGCTTCGTATTTGACCCAGACTTCAGCATCCGTCCGGCTTCTTTTTAGAAAGTTGCCTTCTATTTTCCAGCCTTGATCTTGCAAAGTTGCCTTCTCTTTTTCCGTCTTTATCTTGACTTTGAAAGTTGTTTTCTCTTTCTCCGTCTTGATCTTAACTTGTCTTCCTAAAATTTTAGGCAACTTTGCGCACCCGAATCTGGCTTCCGCCTTGTTCCAGTGTTGTCGGATTATTAGCCGCCTTCTTCTGGCCACCTTTCCTGGGAAGATTCCTAGATCATCATTTTAGCCTTCTTTGCCGCCTTCTTCGAGCCGCCAAACTTTCCTTGAACCTGAAACTGGCAATCTGTCAAAAACGGGTGCTAACACGAGGGTTTTCGGGACGAAGGCAATTTATAGGCGAAAGGGCAACTCGGGAGGGCACCCGAGGTGCCCAGGTGGGCCCCAGCCGCGGTCAAGGGGTTGACCGCGCCTAGGGCCGTATGGGCCCGTGGGGCCCCCTGTAGGTCTCCTTCGGGTGCAGTCTTTGTTTCCATGTAAAAATAATTCTCGTAAATTTTTAGGCGATTCGGAGAAATTTCACCGACTAACTTTTCTGAAACAAAAGACAGCAGAAAACAGGAACTGACACTGGGCATCTTGTTAATAGGTTAGTTCCATAAATCATGCCAAAATGATATAAAAACATTATAAAAACATGTGGCAATGTTATATAACTAGCTTGGAACAATCAAAATTATAGATACGTTTGAGATGTATCATGCTCCGGGCGAAAGCTCGATGACACGGCGTCTGTGGACGTCGTTCTCCCTCTTGAGGGGTCATCTTGGAGCTCCTCGCTCTCCTCGGCCTCGTATCTCATCTTCGGGTGAAGACCTAGATCCTGCTGTGCAGGTCGGACGACGGCGTCGATCCTCATCGCTTACCCTCCTGCTGAGGGTGCCGTCTTGAAGACGGTGATTCCTGCGTGCTTTCCCGTGGGCTGGACTTACACAACATCGTGATTGGCAGCGGCCAATTGGCGATGTCTTGGGTGCTATGGTGGCATTGCGAGTTGTGTGGCAACAATGACAGTGGTGAGCGGAGCCGAGTCGTGACATGTCCTTCGTCACCGATAGTCCGTGCTGCGTCCCGCTGTGAAATTGTGAAGTCGGAGCTGCGTGTCACGGGGCGGATAGGCTGCCAACGATGCCACTTTTTCTACAATGGCCTCGCCGATTCCGTGGGTGCAAGGTGTGCAATTTTCTCCGGTGAAGCTCTTCGTCGAAGTCGGAGCTGCCTCTTCCTCGACGCTTTTGTTCGACTATTTGGCATAGGCCGACATGGTTTTCTGCGTCGGCTGCGGCGAGGGCTTCGTCGGTGGTCGTTGAAGGTGAAGTCGGAATCGCTTGCTCGGGTAGGAGTGATGACGATGACGCTCGGTGACAACCTTGATGATGTTTTTCTCCTCGGCAGCGTGTGTATTTCATGTGGGTAGTCAGGTCGGCCGGGTCTGCCCAATGTGGTGTTCCATGACTACATTGGTGCACTTGTAACGGTTTTGGCCCGGTTCCCCGCTAATAAACCGGTCAATTGCATCCTACTTTTTTTTAATAAAGTGAGGCAATGTTGCCTGTTTTGTTAAAAAAACGATGGCAAGTACAACAACCCATACAGCCGCAAAAACACATGGCCGCGGAACTCGCACGCCGACGACATCCGAGGATGTCGACCCAAACCATTAGCCCGAGTAACGCCAAGAATGGCACCCATCACTCGGAAAAAAGACGCCTCCAAGGAGGTCGCAACGTCCAAAGATGTTGGCGTCGTCCGAACCGGCAAGGCAGATCTAGGCTTTCACCCCCGAGCGATGGTCGAATGGGTGAGTGTGCCTCCCCGCAGCCACTACTGGCCGAACCGCCATCCGCTCCGCCCGCGACCGGCGCGCTGCTGCGATGTCTCGCCGCCCCACCCTGCCCCGAGCTCCTCTTCCGCCTGTCCGCCGCCGCCCCGCCATCACCTCTAAACCCCCTCCGCCCCCTTCTCCGGTGCTGGTGACCCCCGCAACCTACATCCCCAAGTTAAGTTTCTGCCTTGCTATCGCCGCCTCGGCCGCGGCTGCGACGGCTCTGGCTCGCCGCCGTCGATGCAGAGGAGACGCATTCACTCGGTCTGCAGCACGCCGTACGCGTCGTGCGAGCGCTTGCACACGCGTAGATAAGCTTTCCTCCTTTTTTACGGTGTGCCAGGGATTTTTTTCGCAACATATCAATGGCCTAAATGTCCAGCGTGGCTGTCAACAGACCAATTCAGACTAAATGGGCCTAAGCTACACCCGCTAGTCAAGTTCATGTACCACCGCACCACAATTTTAAAGTTGGTGTATGAAACTGCACATCGTGGAGAAGGCTAATTTTTTAATAATACATTTAAAAAAATTAA
Source organism: Poa pratensis (assembly GCA_947311845.1). NCBI lineage: Eukaryota > Viridiplantae > Streptophyta > Magnoliopsida > Poales > Poaceae > Poa > Poa pratensis. Next base: position 32,385,812 of record CAMZMU010000046.1, on the reverse strand, counting down.
ATTCGAGGAATAATACGTGTTTTCAAACTTTTTCAAAATAATACGGCCTCGTTGACGCCGTGGACGAGCAGGCCTGTCGTCTGCGCTGTGGACGAGCAGGCCCTATGGTTTGTGCCGCAGACGACCAGGCCGTGGCCCAGCGTCCACGCGTCCGAGAGGCTTGTCGTCGACGGCATAGATGATAAGCCTGGCATAGCCGACTGCATGCATGCTCACGCGATGGCAGCTAGCTTTGCATCCATCGGTCGATCATCGCGGAGCACGGCGAGACGCATGCACGGCTAGTATGGCGGGACACACGCACGGCTGGCCGGCCGGCCAGCGCACGCACGCACGCACGGACGGACGGACGCACGGACGGCTGACCGGCGAACCGCGAGCGCACACACAGGCGAACGCACGCACGGCCGGCCGGCGAGCCGGCGAGCTCACGCATGCACGGACGCACCGCGGCGTGGTGCTGGGCGTGGCGTGTCGAGGCCGGAGCTGGGCATGGCAGCGCGTGAGGCCGGAGCTAGGTGTGGCGACGCGGACGTGGGGCTAGGCGTGGCGGCACGTGAGGCCGGAGCTGGGCGTGACGACGCGCCGGCATGACGACGCGCGGGCGTGAGGCCAGAGCTGTAACATATCGTCCACGCCGTGGACGATTGGTCTAGTCGTAGACGCCGCGAATGATCAGGTCTAGTCGTTCACGCCGCAGACGACCAGGTCCTGTCAGACCTGCAGCCGACGGACGCACAGCTAGTCGTCTACGGCGCAGACGATAGGTGCCTATCGTCCATGGTGTCAACGAGGCCGTATTATTTTTGATTTTTTTGAAAATGCGTATTATTTCTTGAATTTAATTTTAAAAAGTTTGAAAATGTATTATTTAATTTTAGATGTATTATTTTAAGTTGGTGTATGAAAATGCACATCGTGGAGAAGTTGGTGTACTACCTTATTAGTTGAAAAACATATGATACACATAAATCAGCACATGAGAATTGTGTTGCAGATAAGAATTAATGGAGGGTGTTAATACGTAATATTTGTGCTTATTCTGAAAACAAAAGACATATATGGTACCACAACTATTGCAAATTAAGAATTCATTGGATAATATTTATTGGCGTGCATATAAATTAATGCGCGGTATTAATCTGTAGATATCCATTGATCACTCTGGATCTCTATGTATCCTAAAAATAAATGCGTGCAAGCATATATACACACGCACATACGGAGCTTGAGTTTCTCCATGGAGAGAATATAAACACCAAGTCCAAGAAATGAAAACTATCAACGAACAAACAAAGATTTTGTTCTTCATGTTTTCATAACAGTTTGTGGCGCGATAGGCAAGAAAAATGGGAAAGAAGTAAATTCTAATGGAGCAAAGCATCACACGAGGGCAATATCTAGCACAATCCAGGTACGGTTTGACGACATTTTAATTTTCAGATTTGTGGCTTGAGTAAACTATTTTCCTGTAACCATATACCTTTTCAACTTTATAGACAAAAGATGGTGACATTTTCGACTGCATTGATATCAGATCTCAGCCAACATTCGACACCCAACTTTTGAGAAATCATTCAATACAGGTAGACCTGAGCTCTATTGTGGGTGTAATATTTTCCCAAACAGTATAATCCGATATCATATTTTCATTCCTTTTCTTACCTACTATTCAATTTTACTTTGGCAATAAGCAGTACCTTTTTACACATAAAAATGTAAATGATGTAGTTAACATTGATGGATTAATTTATAGAAGTAGTTATTTTACATCAATATAACGATTCTACTTTTATATACCAAATGAACCAATGATGTGTTTTTGCATGCAGATGGAACCAACCTCATACCCTATTGAAGTTGATGGCTACTCTAAGTTACCAGATACAGATCTAGTATCCGCTTGGTTTCTTGTCCTTCAGGAACAATTCCAATGTGGAGAAGCGACAATTACCATTCGATGGTTAACCTTACCGAACTGAGTCGAAAAATATACACAAGGAATATTACCCAAGATGGTCAGCAAAACATCCCTTCGGTGTTTATATTATCCTTATTTAATGATTGCTAAGGCCAAAGATTTTATACATAATTTTGATCCATGCAAAGTATAACATATATTTAATTGTAGTGGCATAATAAGTATAGCTCACATACCAATAGAACGAGAATATGTAGGTAACGTGCATATTTAGGTCTATATTTCTTGCATGGGCCCTTATATTGCATTTTGGCATCTCGATTCACTACAAGTGAGGTGTAGGTTTATGTGTTTTATGTCAACATGCTAAGCTGTTTATATAAAATATTCTAGTAAGTCAATGGGAGATGGTAAGATTTCCATAACCCATATTTTATCTTATTTCTCGTGTTTTATAGAAAAATGAAATACATAATCTATAGAAATAACCACCACAAAGTTTGAAAAATGATTTTACGAAAGCTTTGTTTCAAATATTACATTAATTAGATGAAGTGAATAATGTTCCTTTTATTATTGTACAACTACAAAAAATATTTAGGTTGTTTGTGTATTCATAATTGCCACCAAATCGTTGTAGAATATGGGGAGAGGTGGTTTGGCTCCTGGGTGCATATGCACCCTTTATTTGAAATGCATTTTAAACACATTTGGAAGATGTAAAAAAAATTCACATATAGATCTTACATCTTATGTGTTCACAAAGTCGTTTCACGAAGAACTGACTTTTTTTGTGACTTGCATAAAAAGGAAAAAGTTTGTGCTATAATAAGTCTTTTAACGAGACAAATTTTTGTCTTTTTTTGCACAAGCCAAAAAATTTGGTTTTCCGTGAAACAACTTTGTAAACACATAGAATGCGAAAATGTATCCAAGAAATTTTATTTCAATTTTTTTGCCATTTTAGAATATGTTTTTAAATACCGGGTGCATATGCACCCGAGAGCCAAATTGGATTTAACTATAATATGTCATGTTTGCATGTCTAGCGGTTGCAACACCAACTATTTTATCAAATACACTAACCATAAACATACAATAGATGAAACAATTACATATAAGGTGTACTCTAAATGGACAATATACATTAATATGTGAGGTGAAAGGGGTGCATAGTTGGTTGCACTTTGTTTAGAGCAAAGGATCATCTTCAAGTTAATATGAGTAACTCAGAAGATTTTGGGCGAAAAACATTATAAGAAATATTATTTTATAATTATGCTCAGCTGAAAATACATTCCACTCAATTAATTTGTTTGTTAAGTGTACTTAAATCTCTACCCCTCACGCAAGTTTTCTAGCATTATTTTGTTCTAATGTTATGTTAGTAATAGTTGGCAGGCCTTAACAGAGGGGAAGACATATATGGAACTAGTGTATCAATTAGTGTTTATGAGCCAGACGTATATGGTACCGAAGATAAATCTGGAGGTATAACAACTATAATCAATGATTATTCTTCCGATAGGGAGAATGCAATTGGAGTCGGCTGGTTTGTAAGTATATTTTGTGAAACTTCTTATTTTATTTTGTGTTTGTTAAATCAATATTAATGTATGTTGAATCTCGCTAATTTTAGTTTTTTCATCTGCATATTTGCCCCAACTAATTATCATACACATGCTTTCAAACTCAACTATAATCATAATGTTTAAAGTAAGATTTTTTGTATTTACTATACTATATTGATATTCACACAAGGAATAAAAGTAATTGCTAGCTACCCCCACATGTGAAACACATACATATAGTAATATTAACTAAATTCACGTTAAAGAGAACCAACAAGTAAAACGATAAAACCCATGTAGGATATAAGAGATTATTAGTTCTTCACTTCTTTGTTGTTCCAAAATATCCTATTGATGCTTACCATAAACTGTTAAATTGTTTTATGAAAAAAATACTTTTACGATTGCATGTTGGCTTTCGAGTGTGTAATTCGCTAAATTATGCGCACCCGTGTTTTACTGAAATAGTGCTTATTTAAAGTATTTTTGTGTGTACACGTTGGTTTTTTTATCTAGTAACTCACTGATATGTATGCACATGTGTTTCTTAACACAATATATTCTTATTTTCTTATTTGAGATTGATTCAATATCACAAACTACTATTTCTAACTTGTCTAGGTTTGGGCAAGCAGTGGAGGTGACAAGCATGCTAGATTTCATATTTTCTTTGTAAGTTGTAAATTTATTTTTATATTTGTTCTCGTCTTAAGGTTACATAAACTTTCTTGATTCCACTCTCCAGAATGATGGCCAAAAACATTGCTTTGATCTACAATGTCCTGGATTTGTGCACAAGAATCCACATATACCTTTAGGAGGAAAATTATCGCCAGTATCAAAGTATGATGGGCCACAAGCTCAGCTTAATGTTTTGATTTATCAGGTATGCATCTACTAATGGTTTAAACAAACTACCATTATATTTTCTTTCATTTGCGTGTTTTTATGCTCAAGTAAAAACATAAATAAAACTAAGAAAGTCTAGTGTCAAAGAACTTTTACTATGCTTACTATTCTTATGTTAGATTTCGAATAGATCTCTTATTTTCTTTGGCAAACATTTTTGCGAGGTTCTCTTAGCACTTTAGTTAGATTATTAATCAATAATATAAATTTGAAAATGATTTTTAAAGGACTTGATTTTATGCTCACTAATGTTGGAAAACCTAGGGTTCCTAGGTGGTGACACTTGTCTATATGTTTATGGTTATTTTTTCATAAATTCCAGCCTATAAAAATATCTTATGCTACAAAAATTCATATAATGTTTTCAAACTTGATATTTTTTATAATGTCACACACCAAGGATTTTCCTACTCCAATGTTCTCGAAGACAATTATAAATATATTAATGATGGATAATTCATTTTGGTTGATAGATGTATATTGAAACCTTTACCCTAAAAACATATAAATATCTTTAGTGCAGAAATAGTTTGTCACTCTATTCTTAACAAAAATCAGTAAACTTTTTTGCATATGCTTCCGTAAAACATTCCTACCCAATATGTTTTCTGGTTTAGTATTCATATTGTTTGATCTTTTTTGTTAGGATGACAAGTCAAATTGGTGGTTAAAATTCGGCAAGGAGGGCACTGTAGTCGGATATTGGCCAAGTGAACTCTTCGGTTACTTGAAAGCGAAGGCCACGATGGCTATTGGGGTGGTCTTGTTGAAGGTCCTACAATTAAATACAAGCCACCACCCATGGGCAGTGGACACCCTGTTGCAGAGGGATATGGTAAAGCAGCGTATGTAAGGTACATTAAAGTCGTGGACAAACAACACAATCTTGTGATCCCACGGTCTAGTGAGTTTGACGTGGTTGTAGATAATCCGAAGTGCTACGGAGTTGCCTTTAAAGAAGACGAAGAAGATGGAGTATATGCAAATTGGGGTGGTGATGGGGATTGTAAGCTTTGATGTAGCAACAACGCTTGAAGTATACTAATAAAGTATTTTCCAAGAGTGTCTCAATTTGTGTTTTTATCTTGTATTTTTGTGTTCGCAAAATCCTTTTAACAACTCTTATTTTCCTAGGGTTAACACGACATGTTTTATCTAAAGACGGATGTTTTTGGATATCTAGAACACATGTCAATTTATGTGAGCGTCAAATTGAAATTTATGAGGGTACTGACTATTCCTTGCACTGTTAGCCCTCAACAGTATGGTTGCACAACTACTGATTATAGGGAGCAGATGCCTTTTGAGCTATTAAATTTTTTCGTATTTCAGACTTTGGTGCTTTTGGTAAAAAGGAATGTGAGCTAAAATAACATGGTGTGTGTAGCGATGTTTCGTCTTCGTAGAACTATTCTATTGGTGAAATCTACATTACTCCACTCCGTATCCGTTTCATAGTGTAAAGTTTGTTTCTAAAACATCGCTCAATATAATACTGGAAATTGTGAAATCATTTGGAGACAACTGATTTATCTTTCAGAAAATTAATCCAAGTGAATTTACCGTGACCAACAGAGTGGGCGTAGCTCCTATAGGGCTATACATGTAGAAATACAGGTTCAAAAGGGGAGACATTAGATTAAAGAGGATGGCATGGCTGCAATTGACGCACTGAGTGACTTGGTAGAACATAACCTATTAGAGCATCTCCAGTGGCACCCTCCAAATATGTGGCCGGCACCCCCGAAGGAGCCAGGGAAACCGGCGCGTCATTAAGACGGGCAAGACAGCCACAATAACTCTAACGGCGATGCTTAGTCGTTGTCTAGCCGGTCCCGCACGTCAGAATCCAACATGGCGCGCGTTGCCGGCGCCGCCGGGTTGACTACCTACAGAAGGGGCATGAAGTGGATGTACCAAACGCTTTATTGGACCCGTGTGACAAATTTGCCATCATTGAAATGCCCGCTGAGACACATTGTCGTGTCGGCGCACTCCCAATAGTGCCGATGAAAATGCTCTAATGTCTAGTGTAGTAAAAGACGACGCGCTGGTCGTCCCCCTCCCGTTCACTGTAGCGCGAGAGGCGATTTTTAGATCTCCCCGTTCGATCCACCTCCTCGACGTCGATCCGCCGGATCCCTCGCCCTCCGGCGGCCGCTCCGGCGGCGGGAGGGTGGGGGATCCCCGTTTCACGTGTGTAGATAGGGTAGGTTCTTGTGGGGCTTCAGCCGACGGCGCCGTGGAGACGGCGGAGTCGCCGGTGTCGTTTTTGGTGCAGGTGCGCGTCCTCTCCGGCGGCGGCGCTCGGCAGAGCTCCGTGGCGGCGCGTCTGCGGCCCTGGCACCCGCGGATCGTCGGATCCGTGCCGTGCTTCGATCCCCTGCCAGATCCAGCGTGGCGGTTTCCGTGCTGGCGGGGGATCCGGTGGAGCTTCAAGGCGGCTGCTGCGCGGAAGGGTGGAGTGGTGGTGGCCGATTCGTGGCGTTGGCCATGGATCTGGAGCGGGTGGTGCTCGGGGCCCTGCCCCGGCCGATGCGGCTTCTTCGTCGTCTGTGCCAGCTCGGTGGAGCTGGCCTCTCCTGCGGCTCAACAACGCCTCCGGGCTAGGAGTACTCCCGTTCCTGGGATGGCGGATTCCGGCGGGTCCCTGCGTCGTCGTCTTCGACGGTGGTGCTCGTGCTCGCGGTTCGTCTCGAGGTTGAAGAAGGTGGTGCGCAGCAGCGGCGCTCCTTGTTGCTTTCCTGATCCTCTCCTTACTTGTTGTTCTTCTTTGTTTCGATCTATGTACTCTGTATGTGGTTCGATTGGTGAATAGATGTGGGAGTTTGGATGTGTCAAAAAAAGAACAAAAAGTCAATTTCTCAGGTCAAAGTGCTGCTTGCTGTATGCGTGAAGAGTGATTGAGTTGAGATGAAGCGAATTGCCAAAAGAAAAGAAAAAGTATGAGCTGAAGGGCTGGTTAGCGCAGGATCGAGAAATTTCGACGTTTGTTTGGACGGGTCAAGTCAAATAATGTTTTTTTTTTTTTTTTTTTTTGCATTTTTCCACATATATTCATCACATAAACACATACACAGTACAAAGAACAAAAGATGAACAATACGAGGAAGAGGATACAGAGCAAACAACGAGATCATCCACTTCACCGGCGATGGAGACGAAGAACAGCATCCGCCCACGAACCACTGCCTGGGAGCAATTTTTCCTCCCTTGAAAGACGCCGCCAAGCTTTGCCGCCGCGCCGCGGCGGACCTTTGGTCGATGAACGGCCACGGCAGACGTCCCCCTGGCCCCGCAACGCCACTCAGCCACCGCCGTCTTCAGATCCGTCGCCGGAGGAAGCAGAAGAACTCGAGCCGCCCTGGGATCCGGCCGCCAGATCCGCCGCCCCAGATCTGACGGGAAACTGCGGCGCTCGAGCACCACGCCGGGCCTCGAGCACCACCAAGGCGCACGCGCTGACGCCGAGCCCCGCGGAGCACCGTCGCCGGAGAAGAGCACGCCGCCGCCAAAACGCCCACCACCAGCACCACCTCCTCCAGGGCGCCGCCGGCAGGAACATCCCCCTACCCTACCATATGTACAAGCCGGCACCGGGGATCCCCCACCCTCCCGCCGCCGAAGCGGCCGGCGGAGGAGAGGAATCCCGCGGCGCGGCGGCGCGCACGCGGCGGGTCGACGGACGGGTTCCAAAAATCGCCTTGCTCTCGAACAGTGACGGGAGAGGGGACGCCCCTACTACAAATAATGTTTCATTGAGGAGAAGGCTATCACTGTCTCGTGCGTATGTGTGGATTATGTATGTCTACGTGTATCCGGGTAGTGGCGAGGGCGGTATCAGGGTAGGCAGGTGTCATCGTGTCAGACGAGGAAGTGTCGGCTGACAGTTCATTCATTGAGCAGCTACACGGAGCAAACCAAGACCGTACCTTGGTGTCCATGATCTACCGACATATGGTTGATTGATCGATTCATTCGAGTGGAGTTTTTTTACACCTGACTTACAGTGCTCCTACTACTTTAAAAAATTTGAAAAAATATTTAAAAGTTTCAGAAAAATTGAAACAAATCATGCATATTCTCGATAATGTATCCTATAGACATGCAAAATCACAATGTGAAATACTCCATCCGTTGCGAATTAGATGACCTCCATTTGTCTACATATGGATGTATCTAGACATGTTACATCCACATGTACAAAAGTGGAAGTCATCTAATTTGAAACGGAGGGAGCACTTTATATTTCTACCTACACAAAAATGACAAATTTACAGATCTTATTATAATTAACAATGCATTGTTTCAAATCTCCCCTTTTTATCATTTTTGTGTAGACTATAATATAAGGTTTTTTCATTGAGATTATGCACGCTTGTAATATACATAATTGAGAACATGCATGATTTTTTTAGACTTATTCTGAAACTTTTTTAAAATTCTTTAAAGTAGCAGGAGCATTGGAGTTCGGGTGCAAAAACCACTTCCCGCAATTCATTGTTTTTTATTACCATGGGTGAAAAGTCAATTTGTCAACCGTGCTCCCTCTATCTGAAACTTCCTAAAAATAACATTTAAACTTTATAGAAAAATCTAAGAAAAATCCGGAGTTCTCAATGATACTTATACTACAAGCGTGCAAATCGCAATTCCAAATTCATTATATTATGGGCTATACAAAAATAACAAAATTTAGAAATTTGTAACAACTATACTTAGAATCTGTACATTTCTTATTTTCGTGTTGCTTAGAATGTAAAATATTTCGCACGAATGTAGAATCAATTGAGAACATGCATGAGCAGGAAATCTTAACTCTTACCATGGGGCCTTATTAAAAAGATACATGGACTGAGATTTTTTTCGACACGACGTGTATCACTTCCACGATGTGGCTAAAGTACCGCTATTGGCTAACTCTAGATCACGGGTGTGCAAGAAAAGAACCAACCTATGGTTGGATGGTTAGGAGGACGGTACCTGTGCGTGTGCTGATTTAGAGGATGTTGTAATCTCTTCTCATGGTCTTTGTTCGCTTTATTATCCCATTGTGAGAATGGCTAGGACTGTGGATCCACACGCCCCTCTAGTTAGTACTTTACGAGTAGCGCAAGCAAGGCTTCTTCATTGGCAAATAAACGAATTAATGAACTAATTTCCGTTCACAAAAAAAGATCACAGCTGTGCAAGAAAATAACTTGCAAGCAAAAAAATCTAAACAACCCATAACCACATTTGAAAGCATGCGTATTAAGTAAAAAGATTAAAATTACGATTTGTGGGGCTCTCCTAAAAATAGGAAAACCCCTTAAAAAATTAGCGTATGCTGCTAATTGCGGCGCGCACACGGTATTCTTTAGTAAAAGGCGAAAGAATAGTTCGCTTTGTGCTCACCGCGCAGCTGCGTGCTTCTCAGAGGTCGCCCTGGCCCTGCTTATATCGACCTCTCTAGCCGGTCGGTGCTCACCATGTAGCGAGGTGGGACTAAAATTAGCGCCTCGCTCCTACGCGCTACTGCCGCTCCGCTGCCCAAGCAGAACTGGGCCAGGCCCGTGAGAGCTGCCACCTGGGTAGAAGAAAGCCCAATAATGGAAAAAAAAACGTTGAATCTTGAATGTGAACAGAGGCATTGTCGAGAAAAAAAAAGGTAAAACAGGAGAGAAGCTGCTCGTCGGCTCTCGGCTCGTCCCGTGCTCCGTTCCAGTTCTCGAATCCCAATTCCTGGTTCGTCAAGCAAAAGCCCGAAACGGAAAAGGTCTCGTCGCCGGGCGAGATCCTCCGCTCCGGCCATGGACGGGCTCCTGTCCAAGCTCCGGAGCCTGGACGCGTACCCCAAGGTGAACGAGGACTTCTACAGCCGCACCCTCTCCGGCGGCCTCATCACGCTCGCATCATCCTTCGTCATGCTCCTCCTCTTCGTCTCAGAGCTCCGTACGCACCTCCTCCATCTCGCCCCTCCGGATCTCAGTACTACACCCCTGCGGCCTACCTCACCAGGGCTTTTTTTACCGTGTGAATGAATTCTAGATTCGGCGCTTCCCCTGATCTAACTAGCGGCCCTGCTTCTCCTCGGATCTCGTGGCCCATTTAGATGATTTTGTAGCGTAGCGCCGCGTGTATTGGGTTAGTGAGACTAGAACTTAGCTATAAGTTAGTCCCAATTCCCAAATGCGTCGTTGTGCTGTGTTTTGCAATGGACGTTAGCTTGGCCTGTTCTCTTATTCATCGGTGTATCACTCGTTTGATTCTGTTGCATCTCGTGAATAGTTGCACACATTCAGATATTCTGCTGTTGCTTTAATGCGGTGCTCGTTTAATTAGGTGCTTGTTTAATTCTGCCCATTTTGTGAACTGCGAACAATTGTGCAGTATGGAGATATTCTAGTGTCACTTCTGTGTCGTGCTTGGACAATCAGATGTGGAAAACACTGTGCCACTTCGGTGATAATTAGTTTACATAATCCTAGGGACTGTAGTGACCCGGAAGATCAATTTTGCTTACCTAATGCTCAGAGCCACATGCGAGTACAAGACTAGAAATCAGCTTTTCTTCTTCTCTGATCCACTTCCATGTGGAAAGTAGGACTGTAGGATTCATGTTGATCAGAGTCAGACTAACTTCATATTGCTCATGCTCAGGGACTCATGCTTAACAAAGACTACTTATCATTAAGACACTAAAGTTTTCTTTAGAATTAATAAAGGAGGAAAATGAAGAGCTGTTTGATCTTAGTGTTTCATATTTCACGTGACGTCTAAGTTTGGTTTTGGGTTTTATTAAATGAAATGTCCAGGTCAGAAGGTTAGCTAGAGAATTAATTTTTACCTAACCTATGTGCTACTGTTCTATTTATTATTTTACCATTCATTATTCATCGTATATTCAACATTTATTGTTTCGCCATGCTTCGATGCAGGATTGTATCTTCATGCCGGTACAGAGACAACACTAAGGGTTGATACCTCAAGGGGAGAAAAACTTCGCATAAATGTAAATGCCATTTCTTCGGTTGCCTCTAATTTTATTTCTGACCTGTTTTCTGTTTCTGTTTCTCACTTCATAAAATATTGACAAAACATGACGTTCCTGATTGCCTTTAGTTTGACTTGCCCATAGTTTGTTTCTTTTATTGCACATTTTCTGCTGATTGTCCCATTTTCCCACATTGGGCCTTCTCTTTCAAGAATTAGTATCTTGCACCAGCACCACTGACCTGTACTGCTTTCTGTTCAGAAACTTGTTAACATCTACCTTTTGTCTGATGCTAAAAAATGCAGTTTGATATCACCTTCCCAGCCCTTCAGTGTTCTATAATTAGCGTTGATGTGATGGACATCAGTGGACAAGAGCACCTTGATGTGGTATGTAATTGTGCATTGTTATTGTTGCTATGGATGCTGCTTCAGATATTTTTTGTCTCAGCATCCTGCATATTATTCTTAGCTGGTACAAGTTATGGTTGATCTATATTGCTGCCAGGTTGCACTAACTAGCTTGTTCACTATAATGCTCTATGTAGAAGCATGATGTATTCAAGCAGCGTATTGATGCCAATGGCAAAGTTATTGCAACTAAGCAAGATGCAGTTGGTGGGATGAAGGTCAGTGACTCGTTTGTTCTGTTAATAATTACATATATAACTTCTACGATATAGTATTTTTTATCAAAGCTACATTCTTCTAAACAGTCATACTCCCTCCGTTCCAGAATATTTGACATGGATTTGTACAAATTCGGATGTATCTACACACTAAAACATGTCTAGATACATTCGAATTTGGACAAATCCAAGTCAAGTATTTTGGAATGGAGGGAGTACGTCTTAACTATTAATGATGTATTTCTTGCCATGGAAATGTCCAAGATTCTTTGCTTAAATGTTCGTGAGGATTTCTTCTGCACATTTTATATTAACTGTTACCTTTCTTTTTAGATTCTTAACTGTTACCTAGGTGTGTGACATTACCTACAATTTTTTTTTCCGAATCAGTTACCAGCTAAGTGGCGTGTTGCTCAAAATCCTGATAAATTTAAACCTGAAGACTCGTGTTTCCTTTTTATTGTTGACCCTACAGGTGGAAAAACCCTTACAACATCATGGTGGCAGGCTTGAACACAACGAGACCTATTGTGGCTCATGTTATGGTGCACAGGAAGTATGCTCATTTCCCGTTATAGATAGTATTTCATTCCTCACCTGTAATTTGCAAAAACTTTACTGCTGTCCATGTTGTATGGACTTCTCTTGGACTTGCAGCATACATGGAAATAATCTATGGTTCATTTTTTTGTTCTCATGAGCCCGGCAAGGATACCTTTCAGAAACCGCTACATGAAAATATGAAATAGATTTTGGAGTAATTAAATTTCGGCTGATTCCAACTATTTTATCATGTTAAACTGCTCTATTTGTAGTGCTTAATGTGACTTATGCCATCCCTAGTGTCAGTCAGTTATAGAGCAAAAGGCACACCAGATAGCTACATTAGGGGTTATGCACAAGTTGTATTTGTCATAAAGCAAAAGGCACACCGGACAGCTACATCAGGGGTTATGACTCCGATCCTTTTTAGCTTTCTAAGCATACTGTTCAAGTGTTCTCATTAGCACTGTTCTCATTGCTGGCTTTGTAATTTGTTGTGTTGCTCCATTACATAGATGCTGCTTGAGAGAATGTCATTTCAATGTTTAAACTCGCTAATGTAATGCAAATGGCTGACTAGTGCTTTCTTCTATGCTCAAAGCATTTTTTAGATTCAATAATATTTTGTGCTGTGTTCTATTCAGATGAATTATATAATGCTACCTACACTCAGGCATTCAGCACATTCGCTATTCTGGCATGCATTTTAACTGAATATCTTATTTAATGTAGTCTGATGGACAATGTTGTAACTCGTGTGAGGATGTCCGTGAAGCATACCGGAAAAAGGGTTGGGGTGTATCAAACCCAGATTCGATCGATCAGGTACAACCATGTATTTTGGCCTATGCGTATAACATATGATAACCTTCGTGCAATTTTTGTTTCGTTCACCTTTAAGGCAATTGTATGGTGTGCACTATTCTGTAGTGTAAAAGTGAGGGCTTCCTTCAAAGTATAAAGGATGAAGAAGGTGAAGGATGCAATATTTATGGCATCCTGGAAATTAACAAGGTTGCTGGAAATTTCCACTTTGCTCCAGGGAAAAGCTTCCAGCAGTCAAATGTTCATGTTCATGATCTGCTTCCGTTCCAAAAGGATAGCTTCAATGTAATCATACTTAACGAAATATGCAGCTAATTTCAGAACTTTAGATACCGACGGGAACATTTATAGTTCTCACCAATATGCTTTGTTTAAGTATCCTAACTTATCCTCCTTTACAATGCCAGCTCAGCCATAAGATAAATAAATTAACTTTTGGAGAACCCTTTCCTGGTGTTGTTAATCCCCTTGACGGGTAAATCCTTTTTGTTTATGTTGATTTCCTCATATCCTTTTTTTTCTGTGTTTGTTAGAGTGTGAAAATATCCCATAAGAGAAGTAAGTGAAGACTTACACTTTCAAACTTGTACAATGTGTAGGGCACGATGGGTCCAGCCTTTATCATATGGAATGTACCAATACCACATTAAGGTTTGTCCTCTCTATCCTTGGAAACCAGCTCACCTTGCTAATTTTATTTCTCATTTGCTCCTGGTTTTGTTAAATCCTTCGGTTATTCCTCATACTTACAACATGACTAGTTAGAACATGTGATTATATCATTATAATGCTCTTTCTTTCTTTTATTTTGCAGGTTGTTCCCACTGTATACTCTCACCTAAATGAGCAAATAATTCTCTCCAATCAGGTAATTTATGTCCGTCTCTCCCTTGTATGCACAAGCACACTAATGTGTGCGGATGCATATATTTGTATGTGAATTTCAAGCATTAATCAAGATGCTGTTATTCTCTGCTGCAGTTTTCTGTGACAGAACATGCCAGAAGTGGCGACAGTGGTCGGATACAATCTCTTCCTGGCGTGTTTTTCTTTTATGACCTTTCTCCAATAAAGGTACCATCTCGAAGTACTTGAATTTGGCGTGGCTAACTGGCTATGGAAGATCATATCATACTATCTCGGTTTTGTTGTTTTTTATTAGTTCATTCATCTGTCTATACCATTTGCTTATAATATTTATTATATTGTTGACAGAGGGAAATAATTTTTTTTACTTTTATTTTTAGTCATTTACTTAACTTTGATATTTTTGCCAGGCATTAGTAATGTTAGTATAACTTGGCATCTATCACAGGTCACATTCACGGAGCATCACGTGTCATTCTTACACTTCTTAACGAATGTTTGTGCTATTGTTGGAGGTAATATTTCCCTCATGACCTTTTTATTTACAACAATCAGCTATTTCCATTAAATCGTCCGTATGTTTCACTGAACTAGTATTCTTCAGTCGAACATTGTTCTTTGAAAAATATGTTTTCTTCCTTAGCTTTGACCATCAGCCATCTAAGTCTGGCCCTTAATTCTTGTATTTCTACTCTTCATCCAATTAAGGCTATTCCGGATACATGAGTAAAATAGATTACCCCATTTATAGTCATGTCCTGGAGTTAGAAAACTATGGTCTCAATCAATTTAGCCATGTCTGCAACATCCATTCAGCAGTTCAAACAATAACCTAAGGCGTGTGTGTCTTCTTGATTTACAGGTGTGTTCACTGTTTCTGGAATCATAGATTCATTTGTCTACCACGGCCAGAGAGCAATCACTAAGAAGAGGGAAATTGGCAAATTCAACTGAGCTTTCAGCCAAGCCTATTGCTGCCAGTTATTCCATCTTCAGAACTTCCTTTTGAACCACTATAGCTGCAGTAGAAAGAGAGTATTCTCCAGGTTCCAACCAACCGGCCGGTATGAACTTCCTTTTGCTCTGGAGCTCGTGGTGTTGCCCCCTGCTTTACTTCCAGTAGAAGCTGGCGGCATACAAAATGGCTCATCTGGTGTACTGTGATATTATATCGCACTCGGGGAAATACTAACATTTCAGAGGTGCTCGTTTTGTGTGTACACTAGTCTAGAACGACAAATGTTCGGCGTTCTAAGCTGCAAATTTTTGTATCTTTGTAAATCCGTGTAAGAGAATAGTAGACTGCCGTAGAATACTTATGACAGGTTTTATTTTCTTAGACAGTCTGTAACTCTTACAGGTCAGGTTAAAAAAAATGTGAAGACCATTTGAAGGAAACTAAGCTTATTCTTTATCTTGTTCCTTTTTTGACTAACGCTTATTTGGAAGTTGCCGGGATAAGTTACGAAAATCAACCAGCTATGTAAATACAATTAAATCTAGGTAAGTCATGTCATCCAATTGATGGTATCCCACTTCTTTATCTCATTGTTTTGGAGCAAAAATGTATATCCATTTGTATCAAACAAAAGCATGTGGTTCTGCAGGGGAAAATAGTTAAGCGCTGTCATCTCAAGTGTACTTCTACCGATTATCATATTCCGTAACAGTGCCAAATCAAGAGGATGTTTGATCCGTGGGAAAATTTCCTTCCCCATGTAAAAATCCTGCAGCCATAACTGAAGGAGATAATTCATCATTTTGCTATTGGAAGTTTCACCTCAAACAAATGCTTCTCTAAGATTAACAAAGCAAAACTTGTGTTTACCATTTCATTAAGTAAATGATACTGTTATAGCTTTCTTTAACACACATGTATCTAAACGTGTTTTACTGTGTAGAGTCACTCATTTTAGTCCATATATAGTCACACTGAAATATCTAAAACATTTTATAATTGTGAATGGAGGGAGTAAGAATGTCTGTCTCCAGAAGCAACACTGAAATATCACAAGATTGAACTATCCAAGTTTTAGAGAAACTCAGGGTCTTATTTTCACAAACAGAAATGATTACGCCCACCGGTTCACAAACTCAGTATTTAGACGTATTTTAGTGGGCAGTTCATTTTTTTGCTTTGTATTTGGTCGCTATTGGAATGTCTAAAAACAATTATATTATGGAACAGAGGGAGTATGTAAGTTCGAGGTGGTGGCGGTACATCCCTCCGATGGAGGCGGTTGACCATCATACACGGTCTTGGTTGAGTCTGGCAGTGGCTCCTCTCTTCGCTCATAGACTTGTCATGGGCAGCTAGGTCCATGTTAGTTTCAAAATCATAGATGTTGACATTGAGATTGAACAAAAAAAATTATCCGTTGTTCTAATTCTTAGTCGAGCGAGAATTAAGCTCTCAGTCGACTCCCAAACCATTGGATTGCATCGTGATTCATACTAATCATGAGTTGTAACTGAGATTTTTCCAGTTGCAGAAAAATATCATAACTTCATGGTTCGTGATAGTAGTGAGTTGCAATATGGGTTGCAACTAAGATTCTTTAATGTCACCTAACTGAGAATTAACTTAATTCTTAGTCGGCCGAGAAATAGTCACTCCCTTTTTTATGTAAGAGGAGATATTTTTTGTCAGTCATAGTTATGTTCACACCGGTTTATCTACTTTCTTCTTCGAAAAAAGATGAAACACCATGATTCCATGGCGAGTTCGACAACAACTACTACATATTCTTCCTATGCAAGTTAGGGTTGACTAGATATAAAACCAAGTAAAAACACATGAAAACAAAAAGTGATAAGAGAGAACATTAATCAAAGTACCGGTTAACAAAGATTCTGGCACATGGATTTTTGATTTCACGCAGTTCTATCAAAAGCCAAATCTGTGGGTATACTTCAACCCCTTAAATCTCTTTTTAGCATATCTTCTCATATCAATTTTGGTCGACCTCGGCCTCTTCTAATATTTTCTTCACCTTTTAGAATCTCACTATTAACCGGTTTTGGATACTTGGGCTGGATTGCCGAATCCACCTTGGTTGGTGTTGGACTACCTTCTGTTCAGTCGGTGTAAGTGTCAGTGCCAGTTCCACACCTACCTTATCATGTATTACCATGTTCGTAATTCAGGCCACACATTCATAGCGAGTTCAAACGAAAACAGTTAGCTTGTTATGGGAATGCAAGAAGTATGGTTGTATTTTTTAAAACATCTTGTAAAATTCCTACTAAAGATTGGAGTTACAAAGCTTTAAAATTAAGAAAGGCACTATCAGCCATTTTGCTTTCGACGGAATATCGTCTCACACTGAAAGAATAATATAATTTGATCTCTGGTGGGTCATAGATACAACCACACATTTTCCATCCAAATGTCGATGCTCGCACATACAACTATTCTTTTACCGATGCACTAACCATTTTGTTTGGACAAGTCGTTGAAATGTTAGAATCCTTTATATTAATATTAAAAGAACAAAGATTCTCATATAACATAATATGATACTAATAATTAAAAAATTACAAATTCCAAATTTTCTGAAATAATCAAGTTGTTTTAATACCGCGAAAAGAGATATAGAATGAATAACTTCTCAATAATGCAAAAGACGCCATCTGCTGCCGAAAGCGGCTACCGGTTATCAACGCTTCATCGGATCTCTCCGCACCAAACAAACGCCACCGTCTTCCCCACCTCTCCCGTCCACGGTGGTCCACCAACCGCCTCCAGGCCGCCGCCATGCAGGGCCGCCGCCGTCTCGCCGCCTCCCTGGCGAGAACACTATCCCAGGGCCCCTCCCGCTCCATCTCATCCACCCCGTCCCTCCTCCAAACCCTCGACCCGTCCCCGCAGTCGCCCCCCCTCGCCGCACCCGCCGCGGGGCGGCTCGCGGAGATGCGGAGGCGGCTGCAGGCGGAGACGCCGTCGCTGGGGGACTTCGCGTACTCGGTGGAGGTGGGCACGCGGAAGAAGCCGCTGCCCAAGCCCAAGTGGATGAAGGAGACGATCCCCGGCGGGGCCAAGTACGCGGCCATCAAGGCCAAGCTGCGGGAGCTGAAGCTGCACACCGTCTGCGAGGAGGCGCGCTGCCCCAACCTCGGAGAGTGCTGGTCCGGCGGCGAGACCGGCACCGCCACCGCCACCATCATGATCCTCGGTGACACCTGCACGCGCGGATGCAGGTAAGAGATCGATCGTTTTCTTTTGTTCCATCTATTAGGCATTGCAGACAGTTACTTAGGTTGTTTAGCTATGTAAAAGAGGAAGACTTAGATATCTTTGTATTTTAGGATTACCATAGGCTGTTCTATGATCTATATGGTATCCATTTCCAGGATTTTGTGTGTGTGCTTATTTCTGCATGCTACGCTGAACCTTGAGCCGTGTAACTGTGAGTGCAAAGATTGTGATTTGTAGCTTCGCATGTATTTAAGTAGCCTCTGCTATATCATGAGGATGTGTTAACGCGACTAGTGATTTAGGAAATGTGTGGATTTTAGCTGTTGTCTAAGAGTAGATGCCTACTGTAAAGAAATTCTAGAGAGAACTGAACTCAGACACAGCTTGACACAGTTGCAATATGAAGATTGAGTTGGTGTTCAGCTTCTATAGTTAATGTATAAATAGCTTTTCGAAAATGGCGAACTTAAGATGTTATACTTGCTATACTTGCCTGAGTACACATCCAAAGGCCATCTCCAGGAGAGGTTGCTATTGCTATTCAAGAGGCAAATGAAGGGTTTGGATTCGGCTATCAGTCATTTTGGCGCTTGTGCTTGGCTGCTTGCACTGTCAGGAATTTGTACAGTTACTACTAGAGTTCTAATAGTCAAGCAGGAGGCGTGCCGACCTGCTCGGCAGCCTACCAGATCCCACTAGTTTCCATTGCAAACATAAAACGTTGGCATCGGTCCCTACCAGGGTCTTGAGAATTTGTTGAGAAATGACCGCACAGGAATTTTTCCAAGATATTTGAAACCAGTGACTGCAAAGAATGTATCGGGTGGAATCGAGGAGCAGGATTTTTGAAAAAAAAAACATGTTCATGATACCATAAAAAATCTGCAGTAGTTAAGAGGACCTGAGGAACATGAGTTGTTTACTTTGAACTCTGGTAGCAGTGTGAGAAGGATTGTTTTGTACTCTGTTCACCGGAGTATTCATCTTTATGACCTGTCTTGGGTCAAGAATTACGTGTCTCTGTGCACCTTGGGTTGAGTCTTGATTTCCTTCAATGTTTGTCGAGCTAGTTTCTCTTACAGAGTTGTTGGCATCGCCAAGCAAAAAATTCATCTCATTGCGAATTATCAGGAGTGCTCATAGCTACTCCCTCTGTTCCTAAATGTAAGATGTTTTAGGTGTTCCACATGTTGTTTAGATGCATACTAAAATGAGTGAACATACACACTAAAACGTGTCTAGACACATTTGTATACATGTGAATGTGGACAAAGCCTATAACATCTTATATTTAGGAACGGAGGGAGTAATTGTTTATTCGCTCTGTACCCAATGGACTTGTGCGGCTTGTGAAACCAATATCTCCTGATGTTAACTGTAATGATTAGCTTTCTCAATAAAGCTGTCCCTGTGCCAAAATTGGTCTTTAGGCAAAGTAATTCTGGAGATCTTGTCTTCTTTTATTGTTTGTATTAGGTTTTATGAATCTATAATTTATGGTATGCCATCCATGTTGAAAAGAGTGAAGGTTTAGGTTGTGTACAAATCCACAAACCGATACTTTTGGACTTTCCTATGAGAATAGATTGTCCTGTGATGTCCATTTCAGGGGAACTGCTGACTTTTTGTTGTTTTGGCTACATATTTTGTTTGAGCTGTGTCCTCATGTTTACATGGTCCCGCGGGGAACATAAGTGATTAAGTGTTGTTTTATTTGTCAGTTTATTCCAGTTTCTTGGTCAGATGACAGATCGTAATCTACCTTTGTTTTGGGGTAGTTAAGACTCACTTTTAGAGAAAGAATTACAAGTTACATTTTCAGATTGTTTGAGAATTTGAGGAGTCAATGATTTGCAGATTTTGCAATGTCAAGACATCGCGAACCCCTCCTCCACCAGATCCTGATGAGCCTTCCAATGTTGCGCAAGCTATTGCCTCGTGGGGCCTTGAATATATAGTCATCACAAGTGTGGACCGGGATGATTTACCTGATCAGGGGAGTGGCCATTTTGCCGAAACAGTACAGAGGCTGAAGACGTTGAAGCCAGATATGCTTATTGAAGCGCTCGGTAAGAGGCATAATCCTTGTTTGGATGTTTAATGTTCACTATCCCCTCAGCTGATATTTGGAAGGCATGGTTCAAGTTAACACGGTCTTATAGATTGAATTTTGACTTTTAGTTCCTTTTACGATATACTATGAATAATTATTAAATCGTTATTAAATGGATGCATGTTCAAATATGAATCAATGGTGCCACTTTTGTTGTTACTACATCTATATATTGTCAACCAAATATGTTGAATATTTTGATACAGCATCTGTTCTATTCTAGTATTAGGCATTCCGTGTACTGTACCCTTACACAAGTAATTTTACAGTACCTGATTTCCGTGGAGATGCAAGCTGTGTAGAGAAGGTTGCAACTTCTGGGTTGCATGTTTTCGCACACAATATTGAAACGGTGGAAGAGCTTCAAAGAAATGTGCGAGATCACCGTGCAAATTTTGAGCAATCAATAGATGTTCTAAAAATGGCAAAGGAGTATGCCCCTCCTGGTACCCTCACAAAGACATCAGTCATGCTGGGTTGTGGGGAGACCCCCGATCAGGTTATCAGTACAATGGAAAAGGTGAGAGCTGCTGGTGTTGATGTTATTACATTTGGTCAGTACATGAGGCCATCAAAGCGTCATATGCCGGTGTCTGAGTATGTTACACCCGAAGCCTTCGAGAGATACCGAGCCCTTGGTGTTGAAATGGTATGCTCCATCTGCATCTTGTGCTTTCAGCTCTTTTCGTTATACAAAGATGAAAGATCTATTAACCGCGACTGCTATTGCACATCTTATATTGCTATTGCACATCTTATATAGTGGCAAATCTAACATTAACCATTAATTTCACATTGTATACACAGTAAAGTGCTTTTCCATCCACAATGCCTAGACTAATAGTTTTTATTGTTGTCAATGGCTATCACGATCGACCACAAAGAAATCACTCCGGATAGCGTGCCCTTTGTCACTTCTACTGTTTAGTAAACCAACATAGTTTCTTTTGCTAGAGTGAAGATCTAGGAACTTGCTTTTTCATGTGATCTATATCAAATTATCAATGCTTAATAATATGTATATAAAGCCGAATAATATTCCCCGTTTTATTCCACGGTATCTTTCTTACTGTTCAAAGACATGCAATACTCCTATTCTGCGTCGTAATTATTTAGCTCGAATTGCTGACAAAATGTCGTTCGCCTTAAATGACAGGGATTCCGCTATGTTGCGTCTGGTCCAATGGTTCGGTCCTCGTACAAAGCTGGTGAATTCTACATCAAAGCTATGATTGAAGATGACCGAGCAAGATCAGGTGCTGTTGCAGACTCGAGTTCATAGTTGACACACCTCCATTTCTTGACATGGCTACGCTGCAAATAATATGTTCTAATTGGAGAAACATGATTATTTTTTACATCTTGGCAATACTATTCTTCTTGAAAGAATATTTTTTTCTGCTTCTTTACTTGTACCATTACTACATTTCTTCATACTATCTCCTCCTTTGTATGTGGGCCGCAATCATTCGTTGTAACAGTAGCAGGGATAGAGTCCGTCAATGTACCTAGCGAATATTGAGGCCATTATTGTCCCTCATCCGCTATGCTTGTACAGAATTGTGATGAAGATTGGTCATGGACTTTCTGTGCTATTGGAAGATCCAATCTTCTGCGGATCTTGAGAAGAGATGTAGACCGCCATTACTCCATACATCGCTAAACACTCTTTCGTAGGTCAACCTGGCCCTTTTGTGTAGTCAACTTTGCAAGGCCCTCGTCACTATAGGGTCGTGAAAGGAATGTGTCAGGCGTAAGGAACACCACTACGAGTATTATTGGCGCATCACACTTGTGAGTTGTCCCCCAAAAGACCCAATAAGCTGTGCAATAATTGCTAGACTATCTGAATTATTAGTTGCTTTGTCAACAGCCCATTGAAGGTCAGCATACATGTCCCACCATTTTCTCCTGCCACTTCTGGGTCAACTCCTTGAACGCTATGCTTAAGGCCTCTTTGATTCACAGGACTAAAAAATCCTGGGAGTAAAAACACACAGTAATTGAATGCCATGGCATTGTTCAGATCAACATAAACCGAAACACATGAACATGCAATAGAAATTACTCCCTCCGTTCGAAAAAGGATGTCTTAGATATATCTAGATTTGGATGTATGTGGACATGTTTTAGTGTACACATACATCCAAATCTAGATATATCCAAGACATCCTTTTCCGAACGGAGTGAGTATTTGATTGTAGCGAGTTTAACAGACGATTGCTCAGTGGTAGGCGGCAATGTGTCCATCCACAACGAACTGCAGTCGTCGATGCGTGCAGTGTGAGGCAGCTTGCTAGAGTAGGTTATGAGCACTACAAGAACATTTAGTGAATAGAAGTTGGATTTAGGATTGTCTCTACTTTTGAAATATATAGCAAAATCGTATATTTTCTTTTTGCGAGTAAGCTAGATCCTGTATTAAACAGTGAGATTCTCAAAAAGTGTGAGCCTAATCCTTAATTAATGAAGAGTTGTATAACTTCGTGGTGGAGATTATGCTTTTCAGACGGCACAACGCAGCTGAGATGACGCGGCACTCTCTTAAGTCTTCTTTTGCAGTTGGCTTCATGCGAAGACGAAGATAAGCTCCAGAAAAGGCCACCAACAAACGATATTCTACTCCGAAAGTCCTAATCACCCGTGTAACTATCTTCTATTGCCGACGGTAGGCACGCATGTGAAACGTAGTGGCGGTTGATCAACCTATTAGATGAATCCTCGAAACTAGTATGGATTAGAGCGACTGTAGTCTAGAGCCACATGTTCTTTCAAGCCCAGCAACCCTTTCCATTAACCGCACAGTAAAGCAAGCATGTTAATTAACAATTTGATCTGTATCACAGGATTCAACTCTGGTTATCTGAATCTGATTCAGACTAGGGAGGCTTTACCGCTTTAGTCGGGGCTGCAAGTGCCTAAAGTGCGGATATATAGGAAATAAGAATTCGAGTGCGTCCCAAAAAACTATAGGAACTAAAACCCTAGTGCCGGTAGGTATCACTATAAGACTTATCATCATTCCAACACACGTAGTTAACCATATAAAATTAACCCGCTGCTGCCCTGATCCATCGCCATGCCCATCCTCTCTGCCCTCCGGCCGCGTCACCGCCGGCCAGGCGGCCACTCACGTGCCGGCCAGCCTTTGACGCGCCCAAGGGTAATTCGAGCTCGAGCATGCTTCGCCCGATCGATCGAAGTATCGAACCCCACTAGCTCGGACCCCTTCCAGAAAGCGAGAGCCGTTTCATTTTCAGCCATGTGGTTTTCCACGGCTGCCGTCGAGAACTAAAGCGACGGCAGCCCATGCGGCATATGCATATCCTGATCCCTTTCATGGCCGCGCGCCACTGATCGAGCACCCAGAGTCCCAGATATGCATAAGTAGTTCCACTTGCGGCGAGCTACGGAAGACCTATATAAGCCGGGGCTCGTTACAAGATAGCTTCATCCAGTTCAGTACAAGTGCTCTCTCCCTCCCTGCGCATAGTTTAATCCGAGACACTGTTGCTCCGAGAGAAGATATCAAGATAGCATGGCGACCATGTGGAGGCAGCCGAGCCTGGAGTTCGATGTCAAGGTCGTGAGGGTGGCAGGCGTCGAGGCACGGCTCGAGGGCAGCCTCTTCGTCAGGTACTACGTCCGGGCCGGCGACGGCAGAAGGCGGATCCGCGTGGACACGCGGGAGGTCCCGTGCGGCGGGGCCACCGGGGAAGACGTGTTCTGGGGCGAGCTGGCGCGCTTCCAGCTGGCGGGCAACGGCGCCGATGCCGTGCCGGACAAGGTCGCGTTCGAGCTCCGTTGGAGGCCCCGGCCGTCGACGTCCGGTCTGGCGGCGTTGCTGGGGACGGGGAGGCCGTCGTCGCGGGTGCTGGCGCGGGCCGAGCTCGCGATGGGCGCGAAGTCGGCATCCGTGGAGAGCTGGCTGAGGCTCTCGCCGGTGAGCCGGGAGCTGGACAGCGGGTGCAAGGCGCCAAAGTTGCTGGTCGAGGTCAAGGTCGTGAACGCCGTCGCAGCTGACGGTCACGTGGCCATCAAGGCGAGGAAGTCCGGCGGCGGCGCGAACGTGTGCTGCCGTGGCGGCGAGAGCTGCCCTAGCTGTGGGTGGGTCGGGACCGAGGAGGACATGTTCCTTGCGGCGACGTTTACTCAATAGCATGCAGTAGCAAGATTGTAATGGCGAGCCAAAGGTTCGAAACCAATTACGTTAGGTTGGTAGGTGGTACGAGGAGGAGTACATATAGCTGTTTTGCTCTTGGTGAAGGAAGATTTTGTGTTTTTTTTGTCAAGAACACACAAGATGCATGCATTTTCTAGGAACCCCTAAGTTACTTCCGCTAGTTTTTGTTACCGCCGAAAGGAAATGGGGAGAGGACGATGTGCATGCCGAACCCCTAAAAGTTTAACCAAACCCTCAAAAGTTTTGACTCCTAAGGCCCCGATTAGATGGTCGTTTTCTAGTCAAAACGACGGGTAATTTTCACGGAGCTGCTGACCTCCTGCTAAAAATCCGGCAGCGCGCGGCTGGAATATTACGGACCGGGAAAAATTCCAGCATTCCAATCGGGGCCTAATGCTTTTTTAGTAGATCAAATTTGAGTAACTCTCAATAAAAAATTCTCCTCCCCTAGCGAGGCCGACCCCTCTCTCGGTGGCATTCCTTGTCTCTGATGGCCACCCCACATGCCCGCTCACACCTTGCAGCCCGCCGAACTCCCGCCCCTTCGATTTGCTCGGCGGCCGTCGGAATCGCCACAACTAGCCATCTTCACCGTGGCGAGCTCATCAACGCCGTGGAGCCAAGCGTCGTCAGGACAGAACCACGTCGATCGCCTCCCTAAACTCACAATTCGAGCCGCCGTCGCGCGATTCGCCGCCAACACTCATGTCACCGTCGTCGCCGAGAAGTACCGCGACGTGAGGTGCGGCCGGGGGGCAAGTGGGTGGCGTAGATCCGTAATCCGGACACATGGGAGCGTGTGTGGATTGGCACAATCACCACTGTGCAGGAGACGGGTGAAGCTTAATTCCACCCAGTGACCAAGCGACGAGCTCGATAACCTCTTCAACAAGGAGGAGGAGGATGAGATGTCGTGGAGTCAGCCCACCGCCAACGAGCATAGGGCTGCTCCCTCTGAGGCGATCCGCTTTTCCTACTCTTAGTCGGACTTCTTTGTCTGGTCTCATGATGATTAGTAGAGTCGATGTGTATAATATGTACTTCTATTTAGTTTATGTTTTATCTAGTTTGATGTCGATTTAGTGTCAATGTAGTTGACAATGGAATCTTAAATTATGCTATGTACGGTGTTTAATGTGGCACTGTTGTTTATTTATGCCATGAAATAATTTAAATTTGTGTTTTAAATGAATTTGTGTGCAAAAATATTTTTAGGGAGTTAAGTTTTGAGGAGGCGTTTGAGGATTTAAAATTTAGCAGTTCGACTAGAGATTCCCTAAGTAATTCATCTTGTATGTTTGCACAACTTAGTGTTCCACTCCTCAAACTCCACTTTAATATCTCAACATACTTCCTCCAGCATTGAGGCAAACCTATCAGAACACGATATTTTGTGTTCCAACCATATAGAACCCAAAGGGAACAGAATTAACAAGTCAATTTCCATTTGATCTCACAATGGCATTGCCGAATGGATCCTTGCCCACCAGTCCGCATAGATTTTATTGCGTCTAGAGTGAACCGTTGAAGCTTACCAGCCGTACAAGGGGGAAGGAGCGCCGCAGCCAACAGATCCGGCATTGCCTCGTTGCACACTGCCCCCAGATCGACTTCCTCTCCCACCACCGCCGGCCTAACCGCCAGCCATCACCACCCGTAGTCGACAGATTGCCACCCCGCCTGCTGAAATCGCCACCCCCACGGTCCACCACCCTCTAAGCCCTCGATGCCTTTTCTTCACTGAAACCAACGAACTACGCATCCACCCTAGCCTAAGTTCATTGTTCGATCGACATCCACCTTGCTCTAGGATGAATGATGCGCCTAGAAGCGAGTGCCGCCTAGTGGGGACTTTCGTAGAGGACGCCAGAACATAGCGGCCATCGCATCGCAACAGATTTGAGGCAATACCTCTCCGTTTCCGTGAGCGAAGGACAGGCGACTAGGGTTCCCTCGCCTCCCGTCGGCGCCACCGCTGATCTGCCCCGAGTCTGTGGCCTTCGGGCCACGGAGGCGCGGTGGATCTCGGTCCTCGTCGCGGGAGGGCTCCATTTTCGGGTGTTAGGGTCAATTTTGTTGGGGCGGTGGTGGCGTCTCATTTCAATAAGGTCTCTTCGGCTTCAGTCCCATCTCGGCAACGACGTCGAGAAGCCCGTGAGTGTGGTGTGGTCTCGAGGACTTCTTCTGGCGGTGGCGTTGTCCGGATCGTCAAGGAGCTTCATCGGCGGTTCTTCCTTCTTCTTTGACTCCGGGATGGATGTGGTCTTCTAGACCCGTTCGGCGACTTCCCGTCCGCAACCAACAACGTCAGGCCGGCTCAGGGAAGAGCGGCAGTGGCGGTGCGCCATCGTCACGGTCTGGAGGTTGAAGACGAAGGGTATCTCAAGGATTTTGTTGTAATTTTCATTTTTGTTGAGATGTTTCGCACTGTTCGATGTTTCTTTTAATGCCAGTATCCTTTTCGCAAAAAAGGAAAAAAAACAGGCAGGGAACTGAACACGCAAGTCGGGGCTGGAGACGCTGCGGTAAACAGCCCCACAGCCGCCAGTCATAGGCCAGACGGCCTCCCCCGATGGCGGCGAGGAGAAGAGGATGAGAGGCGGGCTATGGTTTGTGGCAGCTATCCTATAGTGAGACCTCGTATCTCTCTTCTTTACTTTGTTCTCAATTAATTACACAACTTATGTACGTACCGATTTTTGACTTTCTGCTGTCTTGTACGAAATTTGGAGGAAGATTGATGGACTTCATGTGCTATTCGTAGTGGTAGATCAAATCTGGCACCGATCATGATTCATCACAAAGAGATGTAGACTGCCATTATTCCACAAATCGGGCTAAACACTCTTCATAGGTCAATATGCCCCTCTTCTTTTGTGTAGTCAACTTTGCAAGCCCCTCCTCACTACAGGGTCAAGAAAAGATGTGTCAGGCTTAAAGAACACCACTACTGGTATTATTGGCGCATCATAGTGGTGACCTATCCCTCAAAAGGAGCCAATAAGTCGTGCAATAATACTAGACTAGTGAACTATCTGAATTATTAGTTGCTTTGTCAACAGCCTATTGAAGATCAGCATACATGTCCCACTATTCTCTCCTGCAACCTAGAGGACCAGAGGATCTGAGTCAAATCCTTAAACTCTAAGCTTAGTTAAGGGCGTCTTTGATTCACATGACTCTAAAACCATGGGAAAAACATACAAACTGACCACCATGCCATTGTTTAAAGAGTAAATTGTACGAATACACGACTGCTAGTGTCATAGTAAAAAAATGGCCAATTCTTTGAGAGTGGACAAATAGCTCTCGAGCTACATGGAGCTCGTTTTTTTTTGAAAAAATCAAAAATGATATTTTAAAGTTTTCAAAAATCGAGAAAAAAAATCCCAGAGTTAGATAGTGTCGAGATCTACAAGCGTGCAAAGTTTAACTTAAAATCCGTTGTATTTTGGGCTGCACGAAAAAGACAAATCGGGGAAATTTTAAAATTTTGAAACTGTGTATTGCTCATCACCTAGATTCACCCATTTGTCTTTTTTGTGCAACCTGAAATACAACGAATTTTGAGTTCAAAGTTTGCACGCTTGTCGATCTCGACACTATCTGCATCTGGGAATCTTTTCTCGATTTTTGGACACTCAAAAGTGTCAATTTTGATTTTTTTTTTCAAAAGCAGGCTCCGTTTAGCTCGGGGTGGTTTTTAGTTTCCGCAATTCTTTAGGCTTTATAACAAACACACTATCTATTGAGCCTAATTATAACATACACCCCAAACATAGAAAATTAGCACCTACTCTGCTCATAATTTTTATTCTAAATCCTTGATTCCCATGATTATGCTCAAAATTCCATAGAAAAGTTTGATAACCGGTGACAGTTGGCGGTCCCCTCGTCCCCTACGGCGGCTCGCAAGGGCACATATTTGATGATCATGCTCACTAACCTGGTGCATTTGGAAGTGATGCAACACGATCATGTTTGATAGCGTTCTGCTAGACCCTACTGGCCTTCTCCATAACATCAAGTCAGAGGCCAAAGCGTGGGTGGCGGCCGGGGCGAAGGGTCTCGCCACGCTTCTTCCGTCGGCTTAGGTGTAGGGCGTGTGTTGTATTCTCAGGTGGCCCTCCCTTCGGGTTGTAATCAACTCTCTCTATCGATGCATTGCAACACAAAGCTTTTGAGTTTTGTCGAAAAACTCCGAATGGACTCTGTAAATATCTTCTATTAATTGCCGACTATAGCCACGCATGTGAAACTTAGTGGCGGTTGATCAACCTGTCAGATTAATCCTCGAAACTACTATGGCTTAGAACACTAGAGCCACATGTTTTTTTAACCTTGTGCATCCATTGATGCAAAGGCCGGGGTTTTTGCCCCATTTTGAGAAAATTAAACAATCGTTTCCATTAACGCCACGGTAATGCACTCACATATGCCCAATTAACAATTTGATCTGTATCACAGGATTCTAATCTGATTATATGAATCTAATTCAGACTACGAGGCTTTACCTCTTTACATACCTGTGGCCCTGTAAAAGTTTAGGTTAAGGTGTCGTACCCTGTTGGGGGCACACCGTGCGTGTTATATAGGGAGGTTTAACCAACAACCTCAAAAGGATTTACATCAGGTTTGTTACAGGAGATAAACATAAACAGCTACGCCTCTATCCTTATATCATGGATGGGCTTTACATCTTGGAGTACACGACACGGCTATTCTACACACCCCCTCAATCATAACTTATCTAAGTTAAGATTGTTTCTAAAAGCTTCTAGTTGACGTACTGTAAGTGGTTTTGTGAAACCATCTGCAACTTGATCACCTGTAGGAATAAATCGAATATCCAACAATTTCTGAGCTACTCTTTCTAGAACAAAATGATAATCAACTTCAATGTGCTTAGTTCTAGCATGAAATACTGGATTAGCTGAGAGATAGGTTGCACCCATATTGTCACACCATAATTGTGCTGCTGAAGGATGAGGAACTCGTAGTTCCTTAAGTAAGGTTTGAACCCACATGACTTCAGCTGTGGCATTTGCAAGAGACTTGTATTCTGCCTCTGTACTGGATCTAGAAACTGTGGCTTGTTTTCTTGCACTCCATGAAATTAAATTCGGTCCAAGAAATACAGCAAATCCACCAGTTGATCTTCTATCATCTAGACTGCCTGCCCAATCTGCATCAGAGAAGGCACTAACAAGTATAGAAGAAGACTTCATGAACTTCAATCCAAGATTAGGAGTAAACTTGAGATATCTCAGTATTCTCTTAACTGTTGTCCAGTGGACTGTAGTTGGTGCATGTAGGAATTGCCATACTTTGTTGACAGAATAAGAAATGTCTGGTCTAGTGAGTGTCAAGTATTGCAAAGCACCAACTATACTTCTATATCTAGTATAGTCCTCTATTCCAAGAGTATCTCCTTCAAACGCCGACAACTTCTCACTAGTGGAAATAGGCGTATTAGCAGGTTTGCAGTTTGCCATACCTACTCTCTTCAATACATCCGAGGTGTATTTATCTTGTGCCAGCAATAAACCATCTTTTACCTTCTTTACCTCAATGCCAAGGAAGTAGTGTACGTCACCTAAATCCTTTAGGGCAAACTCCTCTTGAAGATCTCGAAGAAGTGACATAGTTGCTTTTGGACATGAGCTAGCAACAATTATATCATCAACATAAATTAGTACAAAGATGATAATTTTTCCTTTAGAATAAAAGAATAGTGACGTGTCTGCCTTGGAAGCTTGAAATTGAAGTGCTTGCAACCTCGTACTCAGTTTGGAGAACCATGCTCGGGAGCTTGTTTTAACCCATACAAAGCTTTATGAAGTTAGCAGATGTACTTATCTTTTCCTTTAACCTCATACCCAGGTGGTTGTCTCATATAGACATCTTCCTCCAGAACACCATGGAGAAATGCATTCTTCACATCTAGCTGTCGTAGGCTCCACCCCCTGGACACTGCAATCTGCAATAGACAATACAAGACGAATAGTTGCTGGTTTGATTACCGGAATAAAAGTGTCCTCATAGTCAATCCCATATCTTTGCTTAAAACCTTTAGCAACTAATCTAGCTTTATACCTATCTATGCTACCATCAGATTTTCTCTTAATTTTGTAGACCCATTTGCAATCTATAACATTTTTTCCAGCATATTGTGGTGAAACTAAATGCCAAGTCCTATTTTGCATGAGTGCATTATATTCTTCATCCATTGCATATTTCCATTTTTTATTTTTTAGTGCCTCATCTAAATTTTCTGGTTCACCCGTGGTAGCTAGGTTTGCATACCTGATAATACCATTTGTATGCCTCTTTTTCGGCAGCCCATACGCGACGGTGCCATCTGTGAATTTTCTCGGTTGAACAATACCTTTCTGAAGTCTTGTTACCGCGCGCTCACAGGAGGAGCAACGGGATCTGAAGCCGTAGAAGATCTAGCACCTGACGCAGCAGGTGCGGCAGATGAATCCACGCCGGGATCGCTGCCTGCAGGCGCATCTGTCTCGGGATTCCTCTCGTCATGCGCAGATGATCCTCTTGCGGTGTCCACTCGGTGGCGATGGAGGTTCCGCAGAAGATCCCGTCGCTGTGCTGGCGCCATGCAACGGGGACCCGCTCACATGCGGCGAAGGCGATGTGGCAGGAGACGATTCGCCGTGGGCCTCTGGCGGGATCTGCGCAATGATTGCGGCGATCGGGCAGACGCTTTGGCGATCCCGAGACGATCTTGCCGGTGTCGCTAGCGCCTGACCCGCCTGACCCTGGGCTTCCGTGCCATGTCCATGCAGATGTGCCGGAGCACCATTTTCTTCATTTTCTTCTTGGTTTTCTTCTCCTTCTCCATTAGCTTGATTTTCTGTACGTATAGGAAAAGGCTCACAAGTAACATTAGCATGGTTATTAGCCGCAATTTCAATTTGATCATCATTAGTTTCACGCCCATGATCGAATTGATCCGGATTTAGGAGATTTGGAGATAGCAACAAGATTTCGGATCTAAGCCGTGCTCCAGCATTTGTATGAAGTTTGGCAAACGGAAAAGTAGTTTCATCAAAAATAACATCTCTAGAAATGTAAATTCGACCAGAATTGATATCTAGGCATTTAAAACCTTATGAATGTTGCTATAACCCAAGAATACACATTGACAAGATCTATACTCAAGTTTGCGTGCATTGAAAGGATGAAGGTTTGGATAGCATGCACATCCAAATATACAAAGGAAACCATAGTCCGGTTTGATTTGTTCAAATTTTTCTAGCGGAGTGGAGAAATCAAGAAGTTTTGTGGGAAGGCGATTGATTAAATAAAACGCAGCTATAAAAGCTTCATCCCAATATTTCAAAGGCATGGAGGCTTGAGCAAGAAGTGAGAGGCCAACTTCTACGATATGTCTGTGTTTTCTTTCAGCCGATCCGTTTTGTTGGTGGGCATGTGGGCAGGACACATGGTGTGTAATGCCTATGGTTCTAAAAAAGGAATTCAATTTCTCATATTCTCCTCCCCAATCAGATTGCAATGTAATTATTTTCCGTCCAAAACGACGTTCAACAAGAGCCTGAAACTCATGAAATATATGAAAAACTTAGATCGATGTCTGAGAAGATAGATCCATGTGAACTTGCTAAAATCATCAATAAAGCTAACATAATAGTTCTTGCGACCAAAGGAATCAGGGGCTGGACCCCATACATCAGAAAAAATCAACTCTAATGGATGATGAGAAATGCTAGTGGATCTAGGATAAGGCAATTGGTGACCTTTTGCCTTTTGACACGCCTCACAAACAGAATTTTTATTCTCACTAGAACAAGGGAGATTATTCTTGCTAATGATTTGACGGACAATTGTAGAAGCCGGGTGGCCTAGACGATGATGCCAGTGTTCATGAGATGGCTTGATGGCGCTGAAGACTTGTTTGGATGGCGATGAGGATGAATGTGGAAGAGGATATAGGCCACCCCTGCAAGGACCGTCAACCAGAGTTCTCCTCGTGACCTGATCCTTGACACAAAAGAATTTTGGATGAATTTCTAGAAAAACATGATTGTCATTGACAAATCTATGAGCAGAGATTAGATTTTTGCTTGCATCGGGAACATGGAGAATACTATTTAGATGGAGATTTCGATCATGAGTTGAAATAATTGAATGACCAATGCAGTTAATAGCCATACCTGCACCGCTAGCGGTGTGGACTTGATCATTGCCATGATACTTGTCATGGACATGGAGCTTTTCTAGCTCTCCTGTAACATGGTCGGTGGCGCCTGTGTCCATGTGCCACGGATTATCGGCACCACCATTGTAGTTGTTGTAGTTGCCGTTGTTGTAGTTGTAGTTGCCATTGTTGTAGTTGCCGTAGTTGGTGTTGTAGGCGGCGGCAGCGGTCCTCTCCTTCGGGACAAAATCCGCATCATAGCGGTACCAGCAATCGGTGACGACGTGACCCACGACGCCGCAGAGCTGGCATCTCGGGCGGTCACCGCGATCACCGCCTCCGCGGCCACGGCCATTGTTGTTGTAGTTGCCGCGGCCACGGTTGTTGCCACCGTGGTTGTTGTAGCCGCCATGGCCACTTGGGCCACCTCCGTTGTAGCCACGTCCTTGCCTGCCGCGGCCACCGGGGCCTCGTCCACCGAAGCGCCCACGTCCGCCACGCATGGCGGCATTGGCAGAGGATTGAGCGTATGCTCCGCTAATCATTTGCTGGCGGCTTTCATAAGAAAGAAGTTGCTGATACAATTCACTCACCGTGATTGGAGTTTCTCGGGCGAGGACGGCGGACACCAGAGGATTGTACTCCGGATCCTTGAGACCGGCAAGGGTGTAGGAGAGCATGTCCTCGTCATCGAGGTACTTGCCGGCGGAGATCATCTCGTTCTCCAGGTTTTTAACCCGGTGACATATTCCGCCATGGATTTGGCGCCCTTCTCTGCATTGGCGAGGGCGATGCGGGTGTTGGTGGTGTGTGCGCGCGATCTTGCCGCGTACATCTCTTGGAGCGTGTCCCAGAGCTCCGCCGCCGTGGTTGCTGACGTCCGGGTTCTCCACCTTGGTGCTCTTGTCGCCTTCTTTGACGACGATCTCCTTCGACGGCGCCTTGCGTGAGCTGTCGAGGAACCCCTCAAGCCGTGCTCCGCGCACAGCAGGGAGTACAAGTGTCTGCCACATGATGAAGTTGTTCTTCGTGAGTTTCTCGGCAACAGGAGTGCCGAAAGGATTGGAAGGTGCGGCAGGCTGGCTAGAAGAGGCCATGGATGCGATTGTAGATTGGCTAGATGCGTTGTGGAGGATGGGCTCTGATACCATGTAAAAGTTTAGGTTAAGGTGTCTTACCCTGTTGGGGACACACCGTGCGTGTTATATAGGGAGGTTTAACCAACAATCTCAAAAGGATTTACATCAGGTTTGTTACAGGAGATAAACATAAACAGCTACGCCTCTATACTTTTTTAAATTTTCATATATATTAAACCAACAAAGAGTACACGATTACATCGATTACAAAAACAATACTAAAAGAGACAAAAAATCTATGAGATGTTCAAGCCTTTTCTTCTTCCATGACACAATCTTGTATTTTTCTGAAGGCAGCCGTAGAACAACGCCGAATACACCAAACCACAGACCTGTGAATACCAACGAAGGTTTTTCCTTTTAATTTTGAGCTGCAATGCCAAGGTTTTGTGCACGCACGTAGCCATTAAATTAATCAAGCAACATCGACAAGAGCACCACCACTGATATTTCAGGGACAAATAACCGAACCATTTTGTCGACGTCGTTGGGAGCCGAGAGAAGGAATCACCATTGCCGAATACGTAGTAGCCGAGATAGATAATGCGAGGACAAACCTTCTCGCGGCAACCATGAAAAACAATCCAAGATTGATCTGGCGAAAAAGATCTGAAGAACCATACCTAGACAAAATTAACCTTCCACCGCCACCATTGACGTCGGGAAGGAGATCTCGCCGACGAACGAAGCGCGAAAGATCACTTATTGCAGACGATGTCATCTCCATTGACGAAGAAGATAACAACCAAAACCAAGCTCTAACATTAAGAAACTTTGTGTAGCGCCCTGCGCAGGTCCGAGGTCCCCACCCCTCCTTGTGCCAGCGGCACCTAGAGGAGGTGAGAACCCGTCAATTCTTAGACGAAGTCGACGATGAAGATGCAGCTACGCCTCTATCCTTATATCACGGATGGCTTTACATCTTGGAGTACACGACACGGCTATTCTAACAGGCCCTACTAAAGCGACGATATATGTGAAATATAAGTTGGAGTGCGTCCAAATAAACTACACAAAACTAAAACCCTAGTGCCGGTAGGTAATCAGTATCAGTGATCTACGCATCTATTGTTCCGTGCCAAGTGGAGAAGAGAAGAAAAGCGTCAAGGTTGCTGCGTCCGATCAATCGAACACACATAGTTAACCATATAAGTCCATGATCCATCGTGCCTTCTATATGACCAGCCCTGACGCGGCCAAGGGTAATTCGAGCATGCTTCGCCACTAACAACGAACACGGAGACGCACGGCCAGCCTTCTCCGGAAAGGGAGAGCCGTTTCATTTTCAGCCATGTGGTTTTCGCACGGCTGCGGTCGCGAAGCAAATCCACCGCGCCATGCGGCATATGCTGATATGCATATCCCTTTCATGGCCGCGCGCCACTGAGCTTTCGGATATGCATAAGTAGTTCCACTTGCCGGCGAGCTGCGGAAGTGCTATATAAGCCGCGCCCCTGTTCCAAGGAAGCTTCATCCAGTTCACTACAAGTGCTCTCCCTCCCTGCGCATAGTTTACTTTGAAATCATTGTTGCGAGAGAAGATAAGCTCGCCGCAAGCGCGCGCGCACGCAAGCATAAGCTAGCATGGCGACCTTGTGGAGACAGCCGAGCCTGGAGCTCGACGTCAAGGTCGTGAGGGTGGCCGGCGTCGAGGCGCGGCTCGAGGGCAACCTCTTCGTGAGGTACTACGTCCCGGCCGGCGACGGCAGGCGGCGGATCCGCGTCGACACGCGTGAGGTCCCGTGTGGTGGCCCCGGAGACGACGTGTTCTGGGGCGAGCTCGTGCGCTTCCAGCTAGCGGGCAACGGCGCCGCCGCGCCGGACAAGGTCGGGTTTGAGCTCCGCTGGAGGCCGCGGCCGTCCACGTCCGGGCTGGCGGCGTTCCTGGGGACCGGGAGGCTGTCGTCGCGGGTGCTAGCGCGAGCCGATCTCGCCGTGGCGGCGAAGTCGGCGTCGACGGAGAGCTGGCTGAGGCTCTCGCCGGTGAGCCGGGAGCTGGACGGCGGGTGCAAGGCGCCCAAGTTGCTGGTCGAGGTCAAGGTCGTGAACGCCGTCGCCGCTGCCGGCCACGTGGCCGTGAAGGCGAGGAAGTTCGGCGGCGGTGTGAAGGAGTGCTGCCGTGGCGGCGAGCGCTGTGGTAGCTGCGGCTGGGTGGGAACTGAGGAGGACATGTTCTTTGCGGCAACGTTTGCTCAATAGCATTGGAAGATTGTAATGGTGAACCAAAGGTTTGAAAACCACTTACGTTAGGTTGTTACGGCACGATCGAGGAGGCTACATGGTACATATAGCTGTTTTGCTCTTGGTGCAAGGATTTTGTGATTTCAGGCAAATTCAGGCGTGAGATTATGAAGAAAATTTGAACATCTCTCTATCTTAGGCCTCCGCGTTTCTCTTTTTTTTTTTAGAAAAGGAGCAAAAAGCCCCAGCCTCTGCATCACGAGGATGCACACAGCCGTTTTATTGCATTTTGAAGTATCAAGTTCGAACTTATTGAAAGTTTACATCTCAAGGATCACAAAGTGTGGCTACAAACACTAGCCAACGAAAAAAATAAAAGGATGAAACACTTATGCATCATTAAGTCTATTAAAAATCTGCCATCCGGCTAGGTTGTAGAGCGCCCGTGCGACCTTCTCAAGCCGGCCACACCCAGAAACCATGCACTCCCGTTGCTCCAAAGGGAGGAGGAAAGACCACTCGCCAAGCAGGGACGTAGCCTTGTAGATGACCTGTAAATAATTCATATTTTTCGTTTTGTTAAACACAAGATCATTTCTGCACGTCCACAGGGACCAAAGTATAGCACATACACCGACCCGTACATGTACCTTATCACTTTTCTCCATCCCTCTCAACCAATTCCCCAACATATTTGTAATATTGGTTGGTGGTGGGAAATTAAAGGAAAACTCTATAATTCTCCAAATAAAACGTGCAAAAGGACAAGCAATAAAAAGGTGATGAATGGACTCCTTCGAATCACAAAACTCACATTTCGTACACCCTTTCCATTTTCGTTTTGCTAAATTATCCTTCGTAAGAATAATTTGTTTGAAGAGGAACCACATAAAGATCTTAATCTTTAGAGGGACTTTTAGTTTCCAAATGTATTTTCGCAAAAACACCGTATGGTCATTCATTAGGTCAAGGTACATAGATTTAACTGAGAATACACCCGAGGGGGTTAAATTCCACACAAATGCATCCACCTCAGTAGACAACTCCACCTCCATGAGACGTAACACCAAGTGCACCCACCGATCCCAGCAATTGCCCAGCAAATTCCGTCTAAATTCAATATTTATAGGGCGATTAGACAACACTTGTGCAACTAGAACGTTTTTTCGTCGCACAATATTGTATAAAGAAGGGTATTGGACAGCAAGGGACGCATCCCCTAGCCAAATGTCTTCCCAACCTAGTGTTCATTCCATTACCAACTACAAAATGACCTCTTGTAAAGAACGCCTCTTTAGCCCATAAGACCCTTCCAAAATGGTGAATCCGTTGGTTTTGTTGTCACTTGTGACAGCGTTTTATTTGTAAGGTACTTATTGTGAAGCAATTCCTGCCACATACCTTGTTCGTTCAGGAGTTTATAAAGCCACTTGCTTAGTAAACAACTATTTTTAATATCCAACACCCCCACTCCCAACCCGCCTTGGTCTTTGGGACGGGAAATAATACTCCATTTAGTCAATCTATATTTGTTTTTGACTTGATCACTGTCCCGGAAAAACGAGACCTATAGAAATCCAATCTCTTTTGCACCCCTTTAGGTACTTGGAAAAAGGATAGCATGAACATCGGTAGGCTTGTTAAAACCGAATTTATCAATATAAGCCTATCTCCGTATGAAAGTAGTTTCCCTTGCCAGCAACTAAGCTTCCGTTCAAAGCGATCTTCGACTAGTTTCCACTCAAAATTAAGCAACCGTCTATAGTGAATTGGAATACCCAGATACTTAAAGGGTAATGACCCACATTCACATCCAAAAATTTCTCTATACATATTCATATCGTCCTGAGCCTTACCAAATCAAAAGATCTCACTCTTATGGAAATTAATCTTAAGACCAGATAATTGTTCAAAGATGCATAAGATTAGTTTCATATTAACTGCTTTTTGTAAATCATGTTCCAAGAAAAGGATCGTATCATCCGCATATTGCAGAATGGAGACCCCCCCATCAACAAGATGAGGCACAAGTCCGCCAACTTGTCCATCCTCTTTTGCCCGGTTAATAAGAATAGCGAGCATATCCGCTACAATATTAAACAAAATGGGGGACAATGGATCTCCTTGACGTAGTCCTTTTTTAGTTTGGAAATAATGGCCAATGTCGTCATTAACTTTTATTCCCACACTACCTAACTGAACAAATTGCTCAAATATTTTACACCAGGCTTGATCAAATCCTTTCATACGCAACGCTTGCTGTAAGAAGGACCAATTAACTTATCGTACGCCTTTTCGAAATCAATCTTAAACAAGACCCCATCCATTTTTTCCTATGAAGCTCATGGATAGTTTCGTGTAAGACAACAACACCCTCTAAGATATGTCTCCCCGGCATAAAAGCAGTTTGAGTAGGCTTAACCACTGTATCTGCTACCGCCGAAATTCTATTTGTTCCAACCTTTGTAAAAAAATTGAAACTCACGTTAAGCAAACAAATAGGTCGGTATTGCTGGATCTGGACTGCATTCTCTTTTTTAGGTAGTAATGTTATCACACCAAAATTTAGTTTGTACAAATCTAGCTCGCCAGCTTTCAGTTGTACAAACATATCTATTAGATCCTTCTTAATAACCCCCCAAAAGTGTTGATAGAACTCAGCGGGGAACCCGTCTGGCCCCGGCGCTTTGTTGTGCTCCATTTGCATGATAGCCTCATAAATTTCCTTTTCCGCAAAATCCGCCACAAGTATTCCGTTCTCCTGTTCGGATAATTGCGGTATATCCTATGTCAAGGTTTCATCTAGGTGGACGCTGTTTGAAGCCGGTGCTCCAAACAACGTTTTATGATATTCTCTGATGTAAGCCTTAAGATTTTCTTGCCCAACAATAGTCCCCTCATCTTGTTCTAACTGAAAAATCTTTTTCTTCCGATGCTTCCCATTCGCAATCAAGTGGAAATATTTCGTATTACTTCCACCTTCTTGGATATGTTTAACTTTTGCACGTTGCGCCCACTTAACTTCTTCATCTCTACGAAGGGAAACTAGCTTATTAGTTGCCCCTCGAAGCAATTCCCTCTCAACAACAGACAGA
Source organism: Poa pratensis (assembly GCA_947311845.1). NCBI lineage: Eukaryota > Viridiplantae > Streptophyta > Magnoliopsida > Poales > Poaceae > Poa > Poa pratensis. The sequence continues at coordinate 32,346,484 of CAMZMU010000046.1, read as the reverse complement.
GTGGAAGTTTCTGCTTTAACATCTAATTCATCAATGAGCCGATACAACCTGTCTCTTTCTTGTCTATACTCTCCACTCTTGTTCTTAGCCCATCCCCGTAGGAAGCGTCTAAGATGTCTAATCTTATTCTGCCATACCTCGGCAAATTTCCAGTCTTAACCAAAATCCATTCAGCCTTAATCATCTCACTGAACCATCTTGAAACAGCCAAGACAGTTCAAATGAGAATTTGGCAGAGTTACCTAGAAAAGAGTGGTCTCCTGAATCTACAAACAAAGGCGTGTGATCAGAACCCACGCGAGTCATGGCCTGAACCGAGACTAGAGGAAATTTTTGCTCCCAATCCACACTAGCTAGAACTCTATCTAACTTCTCAAAAGTTGGAGTTTCACGACGGCTAGCCCAAGTATATTGCCTACCCAAGAAACTATTTCTCTAAGGCTAAGGCACTCAATTATCACATTAAACATGAAAGGCCACCTGGCTAAGAAACGATCATTATTTTTTTCATCTGGTCTACAATAATGTTAAAATCCCCCTACCAACATAGGTAGAGTCTCGGACTCACACATTCACACTAGCTCCGCTAAGAACTCTGGTTTTTTAGAGTCTTGTGCTGCACCGTAAACAGCAACAAAAATCCATTCAAAACCATCTACTTTCGACCTAAGATGAAGCTTAACTGCATAATCTCCAGTGTCAACTTTTTTAACAGCAAGAGAAGTGAAGTTAATCCCAACTAAGATACCTCCGGACCGGCCATGAGGAGGTACACAAAACCACGTATAGTCCTGTCCCCCCGATAAATGGTTCAAAAAGGGTACCGAAAAATTTGATCTCCCGTTTCTAAAAGAGCCACCACATCTAATTTTCGTTCTCTAATAGTTTCTTGAACAAACCAAATTTTTCTGGGCCCTGAACCCCTCACTATTCCAAATCAACACTCTCATTTTAATTGGAATTTTTAGGTTTGAATCTAGCACTACGACGGACGTTTGAAAGATCAAATACTTTTTTCTTCCAAGAGCGTGGGAGCTTTACTTGGTGCTGATCAGATAGATCTGTATGATCCTCTAATCCCAACAAGTCCTTTTCAGCTAAATCCTCACACAACCCCGATTTTTTTGACACTAATAAATCATTTGGATCGTTTTCCTCAGAGTTAACATTTTTATTCAAAATTACTAACAATCTTTCCTTTTCTAGCATCCTAAAAGTGTTAACCGAAGAAGAGGTTTGTTTATTTGTTTTTCCCAACGAGACTCCCAGCGTACTAGCATTTCTAACAAAATCAACATCTGAAAAATTTAGAATAGAAAACTTGGGCAGATGCTTTGTACCTGAGCTAGGTGGTGTATCCCGACGCTCAGCGATCTTCATCGCCCTCTCCAACATCGGAACATCAGCATTCGGTTGTGCACGTATGCGGCGACTCGAACGCAGACCACCTGAGATCGGCTCCGGGACACCTCCAAATGCCACGACCTCATCGATCATCGTCCTCGACGGTACTCACCTCCCCCACCCATCCCAGTCGCATGCGAAGGTGTGAGAGGAGTACCCGGGCATAGCACAGAACCCCCTCCTGGAGTTGATTTGAAGAAAGATGACGTTGACGACAACCAACCATCAGACTCGCCGACCACCCCTGGGTAGCAACAGGACTCGACCTCACGTCGTTCAGAAGATCGCAGACCGGGTGCCGGGCTCAAAAGCAACGCGGATTTTCTACAACTTATTGCGCGCAACATGTATTTGCACCGTCGATTTCCGCGGACGAACGGGCAGGACTTGACGCTCACCGTGGCTCGGTCACCGTCTCAGGTTGGCATCTGCAAGCTCGCAAGTAGGCTGGTGAGGATGTTTTTAAGAAAGAGTTTCTAAGCCAATGAGTTGGTGGAAGGTCGGTGCAACTAGAAGAGATTCGAGATGAACTGTTAGGGAACGCGCTACGCAGACCAACAAAAATATCATGCGTGAATGCACGAAACCATGATCATTATCAAGATGCAGGTAACTGTAACATATAGTTGACGACCATCGATGATGCCAAAGACGATTGTAGTCGATGACGATTCCCGCAGCTAGGTTAAACCTCCCATCCGCGAGAATATGTTCTCGCAAAGCTCTCTCGATCAAGTGTTAAAGTAGACGTCACCATGCACGTTGCGAGGCTCTAGTATGCAAACATCAAGGTAATGAGTTTGACGTAGATCTTGAAGTACCCGACATCCTTTAAATTAGATCTAGAAGAGGTAGATGATGCGCTTCCGCAAGAAAGAGGCTTGGCGCACGGCTCCGGGCAAGGGTTACAGTTAGGGCTAGGGGGCGGCTACGGCCAGGAGTGCTGGGTGTGGCGCCTTAGGGTTGGCCTCCCCTTGGCCACATCCCTTAGTTTATATAGGTGGTCAAGAGTTGGCTGGCCACACCTAGAGGGCCCAGTGACGGAGGCAGATTTTATGATTAGAGGCATCGGAGAGGTAAAAAAGGTTTGTGCAACGCACGTCTAGGTTTTGCAACCATAATAATTTATAGGTGTATTCACTAATGGCAACTTGTATGTGAAACTTGTGAACAGAGATCAGATTATATATCGCTAATATAATTGGTCTTCAAAGATTTAATTGCATTTTAGTACCGGAGGACAATCTTGCAATTGAACACAAAGGTCTACAACTTCCCAAACAAAACATGATAAGAAGAAAATGCGATATGATTAATTTTAACTCGGGAAAGAGAGCTATGATAAAAAGGAATCATCCACAGTTCAAGCTATTCCTGTATTTATGCCCCAAAATCATGGACTCCCAGTATTTAATTAAATCCATCTATTGTATTATTAGCTTGTACGAATATCTGACTAATTTACAGTAGAAGAAACCAACCAGAGATGGATAAAAACAGAACACCAGGTACATTCCTTCTATTTCTCTGTCGCATACCCATTTACGCATGGGATACAAAGTTTGGAATTGAGAAAACAACATACCGACATGTTCACCACAAACATGCACGCAACTGCAGCGCCACTACACGGAGAAAATCCTCGAGTGAACAGCTCACCTGCGTCTTGCCGATTCCCAACGCCACATCAATCGCGGCTGGGAAGATACATTTTCTCAAGGAAAATATACTGGTTAAACATATAAAAAATGACACCGATCGATGAAAATTTTGTAGCAACCTGTTTATGGATGTAACACACAATACTGCATATGTAGAGTCTGAATAAACTAATTTACAGCCAGCCAGTGAACGAATAAATTGTATACAAAGGTTTCAAACTAAGAGGAAGAAGAATATCTAATTCCATTTTTACAGATTTGTGTGTTTGTGAGGCAACAACAATCTTTATATTTATTTTATGGGGATGTAAGCAGTTCTGAACTTTCTGAACTTGCTACTTGAGTTACAATACACATTATGCACATTCTTCATTTAACAGAGCACTTTTTGGAAGGGACTTCAGACGAATTCTGCAGTCCCGGCAGCTTGTGATACTACTGGACACCAACTAAAATAACAGTATTACCAAATAAATGAAATTTTGCAATTGAGTATTAATTAGTACCTGACATGGGCTCAAGTTGGCCAGACTGTAGCATGACGGATGGAGAGCTGGAAAAAAATCGCCATCACGATTTCTCTTCCTTTTTGCGGTGATGAGAATTTGATTGAAAAGAAGCAATGAGAAGGCAAGTCCCAGCATTCTCTCATTGCCTGTCACACATTTGACGACTGCAGACACCGTATCAGTGCATGGAAGGTCTCATCAGAATCCTCTGCTTGCAGCCTCTCCCGAGGGAAAATCCGACGGAGTTCATCACGCCCGCGCCTCCAACGATCAGATCCGCCTAACCCAGCGCTTCGCACCGCCTCCGTGCTGAGCCGCCGGATCTCTCGCCCACCATATCGTCTCTTCTCCTCAAGCTCAGGGCAGCGGCTCTCTATATCTCGTCTCCTCCTCTAGCACGACACCCACCGGCCGCCGCAGAACCACTGGTCCGGAGGAGGACCTGACGGTGGTATAGAAGGAAGCAGAGGCGAGGAGCACGCCGGAGGAGAAGTAACTGGAGGGAGGATGGTCAAAGAAGAAGGAGAGAGGGCGCATCCGCTGCAGCAGCTCCTGTACGAGAGCTCGTGGCGCTCTCGCGCGGCGCGGTGGTCGTCGGACACCTCGTACTCGACCTCGTCATCGTCTTCGTCGCCGGTCGGGCGCAGGGGCGCGAGGATGGGGGCGATGGGCGGGTGGAGGGGGAGGGGCAGGGGAGCCATGGGATGGGTGATGGTAGGGAGTTGGGGCCTGGGCTTCTCCATCGCGGGGTTTGGGATGAGAGCTGCGAGGCGGCGGCGGTGGCGATCGAGACGGAGGCAGCGAGGATGAACGACATTAGGGGTGTAAACGGATAGGATAATTTTCGTACCGAATCCGTCGCCGAATCCGTTTTAAAGAATGCATATCCGGTTCCGAACAATCTGCCGGATAAGGATATCCGATTCCGAACTGAACACCCGGATACGGTATAGGATATGGTATGTAAAATAGCATCCGAATATGGATTATCCGAATATTAATTAGGATTATCCGATGGTTATAATCCGAGTAATCCGATTTTCTACCGAAATGTCTAAACTAATAGAGCATAGTTTGTAGTTAGTGAGTTGTGAAGTTCATTTGTGGAACACAATTTGTAGTTAGTTCTATTTGTCTAAACTAATAGAGTACAACTTTGTTAGATTATTACGTTGTTGAGATATTGTTTTTGGTTATGTGGGTTGATGATGTACATTGCGCATACTAATCCGAATAATTTTCTTTCCGTCCCGAATCCGCTCCGTTTCCGTTCCGAATCCGTGATTATATCTATCCGCCCCTGAATCCGCAACCGTTCATTATCCGATCCGATCCGAATCCGAGTAAAAAATATGGTAAAGGATATGGTAGAGGCAAAATCCGATCCGATCCGATCCGTTTACACCCCTAGACGGCATCGCTGGTTCGTTGCCTTTTACCAACCTGTTACCGGTGGCAATTCCTGTAATTACCAACAAAACGAAAAGGTGTGTTGGGTTGTCAAACATTGGAGCGATCTGGGTCGTTGATCAGATATTGAACGGCACAAATTTAATGTATCCCGAACATGTTTGCTCTTTTAATAGTAGTATAGATTAGCATGAGTATTAGTGATTTTATGAACAAAATCAAATGATTGGGGGTGGCTCAGCACATGCTAGCCATTCGGGAGCACGTTTCAAACTGGCTTGACAGTTACCTTGCCATCGGCCGGGCCGGGCTTCGGGACGGGCCTAAAAAAGCCCGCGGGCAAAATCCCAGGCCCGGCCCGACTCGACCATCGGGTCTATATTTCAGGCCCAGGCCCGTCCCGTGACTGCAAAATCCCGTCGGACCTCGGGTCGGGCTTTTCCTGAAAACGCCAATATGCAAAGCCCATGCCCGTCCCGTCATGTCCATCGGGCCGAAATCTGAGGCCAGGCCCGGCCCATGGGTAAGCTCAGTCGAACCCAAGCCTGGAATTTTCGGGCCGAGCCGGGCCGTTCGGGCCGGGCTTCCCATGGCCAGGCATGCTTGACACTCGCGCGTGGTTTTCGTGAGCAAACGTTAATGACCTCCCTCTTTCATCACTCACGCAAGGCTGTCCTAGTCACTCAATCCCTCTCATCTCATCACACACCGGCCCTCTTGTCAGTGGAACACCGTGACATTGCAGTTTGCACGGTGCGCCAGACGTGGACTTTAGCCGCTTCGACTGGAATGGCAATGCACGTGCCAAGGACGGATCCTCTACGCCCATAGCCCTAGATCTCCTGCTCCAGCAAGTTCCGGTCCAATTCTAGTACTCCCTCCGATCCATATTAGTGGGCACAACTTTGTCTAGATACACATGTATCTAGTCTAAATACTTAACTAGATACATATGAATTTAGACAAAGCTATGCCCACTAATATGGATCGGAGGGAGTAACACAGAACCCACCGACAAGTGGCCCGACAACTTTCGCGGTCCACATGTCAGCGAGAGCAGCGTAACTGTTCCGTGACACGGACGGGAATGGATGGGTCGTCTTGCTGCTAGCACGAGTAGCCCACGCCACGCAGCAGTGGCAGTGCCCGCCCGCATTCAGCTCAGCTGCGCCAGGAAACAAGCCTGAAGCGAGCGAGCGAGCCAAGCTGCAGACTGCAGAGACGGTGTCAGCAGCGCCGGGAAGCAATGGAGAGGGCGGTGCCGGTGCGGAACCCGCACACCTCCACGGCCGACCTGCTCACGTGGTCGCCCACGGCCGCCGGCGCCTCCGCCGCCTCGCCCGCCGCATCCTCCCGCCCCAGCCTCAAGGTAAGCGCAAGCGACGGACGGCGTCTGCCTCGCCGTGCTACCGCTCATCTCTATTCGAGCCCCTTTTCTGTTCCCTGTGCGCGCGACGCGGCTGACTTTGGGTGTTGCTGCCTGCTCTGTTTGTGCAGCCGGCCGGGGGGATCACGCCGGCCATGTTCGGGGCGCCCGTGAGCGACAACGACGCCGAGGATCTGAGCAACAGGTGAGATCTGGGGCCTCCCCGTGCCGCATTTCGCCCTGATCTGCTCCAGCTGGGATTTTGTAGTGTTGATTGGCCTGATCCGATCTAGTTGTAATGCATGCTCTGTTCGGATGCGCGGCTTGTTTGACCGGTCGATGTCAACGGCTTGGTAGTTACTAGGCCGCGCTGGTTTTAGCGGGAGCTTGTCGAATTCTCACGTGGTACTATGAGTCCAAAGTATGGGTAATGATGCCAGAAAACGATTTGAGCGATGCAAATGGCAAATTTCCAGTTCAAATTTCGGTATTTCTGGCCTGGTACTAGAGAAACTCTGGAAATTAGCTGAATGTGCGGACTAGGGTGCCTGACTCTGCCTGCTGGCTCGCCGCTTGCAGTTGTGGTTATGTCATTGCTTATTTTCTCTATGCTGTTTGTTCTTGTAATTGTCGAGAAATCCAGTGTTGTGCAATTATCTGGAGCGTGGGTTCTTTAGTGCGTGTTGGAAAAATGTCAGTTTGTGAGAATCTGGTGGAGTGCTTTCCATGGTAGCCAAAATCAAAATCATAGTACATGTTCTAATTTTATCTAATCTAGTGAGTATTGCTTTACAAATGCTTACCTTGCATTACCTAGTCTTGCATGATGAAGGTACTATTTTTGTCTCTTATGCATGGTTTTTGAGTCGAGCGACTAGTCGCGACTAGTCGACGACTAGTCGATGAGTCTCAAAGTGAAGTCCGACTCAGATTCTCGACTCGACTAATTGCTTGAGTCGAGCGATTCAATCGACTAGTCTCGACTAGTCCAGGTTTTTGAGTCGACCAGCGACTTAAAGTTGCCACCACCTGTCATCTTTTTCCAATATCCCTTGCCCAGCTCCCATAAAACCTAGATCGACCAAATTTCCCCCCGAGCCAAAACTGTTTTGGCGGCTGGCACTCGCGTCCCTCTTCCTTGGCCGCCGTCGCCCCAAGATCCAGCCGGCCGGCACCGCCACAAGGCCATGGCACCCCCGCCTAGCTCCTGACCTGCTCCTTTAGACTATTAATAAGTATATAAAACTAGTCGAGTGTCCAAGTCCTTCCTCTTTTGCCTATGGTTCTGTAGCTTTCTAGTGTTATATACAGTTAACATGAGTCTCGACTTGAGTCTCGACTAGTCAAGACTAGTCGAGAGTCGTTACCCCTAAACGACTCGTCGACTCATCGACTCAAAAACCATGCTCTTATGCTTCGTTTGGATGTTTGTATTGGGGCCTTGATATTGGATATTCGGAGTATTCAGGCCCGAATGTTGCTGTTTGGATGTGCTAGGCATTCACGCTGGGCTTTTGGGCTCGATATCTAGCGAGGTCGTGCGAAGCGAAACCTGCCCCGACTCAATCTTCACCTCAGCCCCTGGACATCGATAGACATTCGCGTCGCGCGACTCCCGTCTCCCTCCTGTACCCGTTCGCTACTACCCCATCCCCACGCGCGATTGTCATGATGTAGTCTTCTTGTTGTCGTCAGTACCATAATATGTGGTTCTTCTGTACAATACTGACATGTATAATGATCAAAGTGTCGAAGAACTGCAATTCATCACTTATACCATCCAAACAACATTTCGCATTCAACATCAATATCTAGTCTGGGTCCGAATATCTAACACATCCAGACCGATATATTGGTATTTAATCTCAATATCAATATCCTGGGTACTGGACATTCAACCCAATATAATGTCTAGCCACCCAATACAAACATCCAAACGAAGCATTAAAGATATTATACTAGTTGACATTTTATAAGACGATATGGATTATCATAGTGGGGCAATCGATTGATGTTTATCATCTGGGTGATAATTTGGAAGTGCAAATACTCTTTTGGTTCGTGATACAAACGACTGATTTTCTTCTAGTGGTAACAAAATTAGTGGAGTAGCTTTTATTCATATAAGTTATATTTGCTCGAATATGAGATACATTGAACTTATAGAAAGTTTCAACCTTGTTGACCTATTATAGCGAAAGGAGATTGATGTCTGGTTCGAAGATGAAGGAAATGACCGGGAGTGGGATATTTACTGAAGAGGGTGAGAATGGTGATTCAGAGTCTTCAAATCCTGCTAACAGAACTTCTGTGAGGATGTATCAGGTTATTGACTTTCTTACAAACATGTCGTGATATTCCCATTTGGTTGATGAGTATGTGTATCTCCTATTGGTATTATTGTGATGGCTCCTTGCACTATTAATACTAGTATATGTGTTGCTGGACAGTCACTATGTCTTGGACAGAGTATTAAGTTAAATTGAATGCATGCTTTGTACATTTCCTGTTAGAACAAACTTCTATTTGGTGTTTGAGACTTCAAAAATGCACCTCTGCAGATATCATATTATGTCAAGTTTTAGTTTATGTACTTTGATGTTTGGAATCTTCAACATCTCTTCGTTGTGTTTTCTTCTTCTTTTGGGAACATTAACTAATTTCAAACTTTGTTTTGTTCTTACAGTATCACTCACTGATATTGAATAACAATCATTCTCTGATGCACCTTTTCATACAGCAAACTGTAGCTGGAATAAGTCAGATCTCATTCCGTGCTGATGGAAGTGTTTCTCCAAAGAAGCCATCCTCACTGCCTGAAGTGGCTAAGCAGCGAGAGCTTAGTGGTACATTTGAGAGTGATGCTGAAGCTAAAATCAATAAGCAGCTTTCTGAAGCCAAGAACAAGGAGCTTAGTGGGAGCAATATTTTTGGTCCACCTCCTGAGACCCCAGTGAGGCCATTAGCTGCTCGTAATATGGAGCTACAAGGAAATGTGGATTTTGCACTTCCGCAACCAAGAAGTGTCCACACATCAGTCAGAGTATCCAATGTAAGTGACATGCTCCTGTTGACATTTCGATTCCGTATTTTGCTCTGTCCCCTTCTCGAGTCAGCTAGCCATCAAAAAGTCGATATCAGAGCCCATTGTTCCTCATTTTATGGGCCTGCATGGTGCTGATTTGTATTCTTTGATATTATGTTAACTACATGGTTCTGTTCCATGCACGCTACACTTATTTGACACCTTCAGTTCAGACAATCCAATGGAAGCCACTTCTAGCTTCACCTTAATAAACACACTCAAATTCGGCTACATTTTTAAATGTTACATGTCCATTTCACCAGCTAGGTAGCTAGCCCTACTCACAGCAAGTGCCTGATGCCAGCACAGAGAGCAACGTGTCAATTTTCTTCTTATATGACAATAATTTGTTACCTTGTTGCATTGCTGTCTTTCAGGAAAAACTTGATGGATTTTTCTATAATAAATATCTCACTCTTTATCTGCATGACTTGGAATGCCTTTGTAGCCTGCTGGAGGTCACAGCAATATCACATTCAGTGAGGATCCTGCAACGAAGACAGCAAAGAAAATTCACAACCAGAAGTTCCAAGAACTGACAGGCAATAACATCTTTAAGGAGGATGCTTCCCCTGGCTCAGCCGACAAGTCTCTGAGCTCGGCGAAGCTTAAGGAGATGAGCGGCAACGACATCTTCTCTGATGAAAAGGCGTCTTCACGAGACTACCTTGGCGGTGTCCGGAAGCCACCTGGTGGCACGAGCAGCATTGCGCTCATATAACTGTAGACGGCTCTAATCGGTACTGGCTAGTCCTCCTCATCTCTAGAGAGTGATGCCCGTGCTCTTCTTGATCAGCGGGTCTACATCATACTTTGTCAGCAGAATCTGACTCGGCCACCTGCACATTTCTGCGTGATCTTATGTATTAATCTCTCTGTACTGAGAACCTTCGCAATAAGCTTTTATGGACTCACTCGTGAGCTGCTAGCATCATTGACAAGAGTGTTATTTTGGAGCTTACATGAAACAGTTTGGATGTGTCAGGCCGCTGTGGTTCCACTGAGATTTCTATGGCGGCAAAGGTGTGGCAGAAATTTGTGGAAGAACTGTGACAACATTGAAATTTCTGCTAATTTCTCATGGGGTTCAATTAAGTACTACTCCCTCGGTCCCATAACTGTACTGATTGTAATGACATCTTATAGCGTCTAAAGAGGTGCGGATGTCACACTAAATAGAGGACGATGTTGATCCTGACTCTTCTATTATAGAAGATGGTTTTCGATGTGAATTGCAATTCAGAATGCATTCACCAAGTCACAAGATCAGACTTCAGAGCGACCTCGACTGCTGCCGCAGTGCTCCACATTACAAAACAACAAAAATGAACGACTCAACTCCGCTATTATAGAAGATGGTTTTCGATGTGAATTGCAATTCAGAATGCATTCACCAAGTCACAAGATCAGACTTCAGAGCGACCTCGACTGCTGCCGCAGTGCTCCACATTACAAAACAACAAAAATGAACGACTCCGCTGGGGATCGAACCCAGAATCTCTGGTTTCGTAGACCAGCGCCTTATCCATTGGGCCACGGAGTCACGGTTGTGTTCAATTCAGAGTCACCTTTATTTAGAGAAACAATCAAACGTTTCGGAAATCTATTTTGGGGTCATAGAATCATCTGCTCCCACTACTAAAAAATGCATTTTAAATTGTTAAAAAAATTCAAATAAAAATTTGGGGTGTAAATACCGATATTATTTGCTCGCACACAAAATTTTGCAAAAACAATAACATACTTTTTGTGGCTTGTGTAAAAAAGACAAATCGGTGCTTCAACATGACTTTGCACGAAACATTATTTTTCTTTTTACACACGCCGCAAAAGTTTATTTTTTCCCTGAATTTTGTATGCGGACATAGAATGTCCAGATGTACACATAAATTATTTGTTTATAATCCTTTGACATTTTTAAAATGCATTAAAATTATATTTTACTTAACAGGTGTATCTCGACAATGACCCAAAACACCGTGTCTCAAATGTTTTTGTTTTTTTTCTTACATGTAATCCACCGCTTTAATAAACGGGATAGTGGTCACACTCCAGAATAGTATCAGCCATAAATCAAGGTATTATATCAAAGCGGACCAAATCTAAAACGCTTAAAACTTCTTTGGCACTAAAATATGCCGCATTATTTGTATCACACTTGACTTCCTGGAAGCTATCACACAGTTCCTTTATCCAGGGACATATCAGGTGCAAACGTGCAGATCCTGAAAATCTGCAAATTTTCGGTATGGGCCGTTGCAGATCCTGGAAATCTGCAAATTTCCTCCCAGCCATCTTGCAAAAAACAGCCCGCAGCACAAGTTACAGTTTGCAATAAAGCCCTTCACAGATGTTCGTTTTGAAAAAACAATCCCGCTACCACTGTTGTACCTTCTATTCCTGTACCTTTCCTAGGCCTTCCTGTGCCACTTGACTTGTTTCATGTGCCTCTTCCCGAGCCATCTTTCACAGTAAACTAAAATGATTTTCGTCATTTACAGTATGTAAACCTTTAAGTTAAAGTTAGCATTAGTGTTGTTGGCTCATACAGGACAAGTAACGGTATCGATGGAGAACTGAAGCTATACATTCCTACAGCAATGCACAGAAATCTAAATATTTTAGGAAGTACATAAATCTTCAAGACATGAGTTAAAAGGAATCAATTAAGCATCCTGTCTCCAGCACGGCAGCACATGCGTGCTTTACATTTTTGAATCCATCGTGTGGATCAATGCAGCACGGCATCAAACATCAGGTGGCCAGTACAAAGCTTGCATTCAGATCAATTCTACAAATATCAACTACTACATTACTTGTAGATATTGTATACATATTTATAAATTATAGTAATGCTGCAAAAAAAAAACTGCTATCATGCGGCATTAGCTACTTCTGAATGGACTACGAAGTGAACTCTTGTGCTTCAAATATCTGCAGATAAATGCACAAGTTTAATGAGAAGACAGTGAATAATAATTTAAATTCCAGGAAATTATCTATGTGACTTGCAGAAATATGTAAGTGTTTGTTAGCACATATTATAAGCAAGCAAGTATATTTTTGTAAGTAAAAAAGAAGGATAACATGAATGTTAAGTCTGCAGATTTATTCCTTTTTTATCTGTCCACACATTCAGTTAGAGACATCCTGCATCAAGTCACCGCTGTCCCATTACTCTACACATGTGTTCACCCCATTGTAAAGTAAGACTCGTAATGGTGAAGGCGAGCTCACTAAGAATTCACGCATGTAAATGAACTGTTTTTCTTACGACTACAAATAAGTGATTGAGGATTTAATAAGGACAAGTTTATATATCAGAAGTAACCGAAAAGTATGAAACCAGACAATGCATATACAATTAATAAACATGGCTCCCACTGATGTGCCTTTGGAAAAATGAGTTGTCATTTAAGACTTGCGAAACAAAAACGGAGATATGAGTGGATACATGACCTGCATGTTAGTATGTAGATAGCTGGTTTTTTTTTTTTGCCTAATCACATTCAGGATTCCACGAGGTAATCTAAAACGTGATTATAATATCAAATGAGTATCAATCACCGCACGTATGCGAGAGATAAACTAACATACTAAAGTCCACGCAAAATGGAATTTTCCTGCTGCTCGTTGGTGTACCAAAGCAATCTGCTATGGTAGAGCTCGCGACAACAATGGATTAAGCATCAACACCATCATTTGGTTTCATACAATTAAGATGGATTTATGTGCATATTATTTAAGAAGAAAACTAATAACCTTTTATGTAGCAGCTATAAAGTTGTTATATTCTAGATGAATAGGCTGAAGCCTTAGCACGGAATCTATAGAAGCACGAACACCTACAAGTTAAGCCCATCGCCCATGTGCCGCATCACATGCAGCAAAAATTGCTTCTGTGCTTTCTCTCAAAAACTCAGCTCTAAGAAAATGCAAGTAAATTAACCTGATCATTTTATAATATATAGTTAAGAGATGCAAACAATGAAATACTTAAACTTGACTCGATGTGCTAAACTGATATCAGAACTGACCACAAGATCATCATGACACAAGCAATTAACTCAGTTCGTATGGAACAAAGAACATGCAATTTTATTTTCCTTGAACTACATTAAACTTACCTCGTCGTGGTGTCGAGTAAGAACTGAAAAAAAAAACCCTAGAGTCGGCTGCTCCACGTGTAGATATTGCAGCACGAACGTAGAGGGTCTTGGTGCTCGAGGAGATGGACTACGCTGCGGCGGCGGCGTGGACCAAGTACGCTCCGGCAACGCAGGAATGATGCTTCGAACAACGTCGAGCGAGAGCCTAACGACGCACGGAGGCGGAAAAATGAGGCTCCGAGCTTCGTCGGAGCAACCACCTAGCTGTTGCGGCGGTGGTGTGCTGGACTAGGCCGGCTGAGGCACCATTGCCATGGTGCCCGCGAGCTCAATCTCAGATGGGGAATGGGGGCCCGACGAGAGATTGGAGAAGGGATTTCGTGCTAGTGTATTTGCTGTACCATATCCAAAGGGGATAGGGATGGAAGATGGCAGAGAATAGACGTGTAGGGGGGGTTTCTACAACTTGCATGGTGGAGGAAGCAGAACACAGGATCTGGCCGTTCCTAATTAATCCGACGACACAGACGGAAATTTGCAGATTTGCAGGATGTTTTCCATTTTCAGGTGATACGTTCCCTCCTTTATCCCATCAGGATATTTGACTACCTCGTTTATAAGGCCCACTCGTATCCCTATATCAACAATTTGACCAACATGATACGAGATATGTATCACAAAAAATATATCATTAGAAACTTCAAGTGCTATAGTTGCTAATGGTATAATTTGTGTACTCCGTACTATAAATGCATATTACGTTGGTAACGATTTAGGGATACACGCTATAGACAACGAATGTTATTTATGTGGTATGAGGTACCTACTGTTACAACGCCACAAAACAATCTTAGTTGCTGCGATTTTAAAAACAACCGTGAGATTCACGTAACAAATATATCACACATATACCAATTAATACAACGTGTTGGGTCCAACACGTACCATGCGTTAATTTTTTTCCTGAACAAACCACACGCATAGTCCTAATGCGTTAAGTCTTTTTTCTCTGGGCAAACGGCAAACCACATGTGAGTCTTAATGCATGTACAAACCGAACGAAAGAGTCCAGGTGCCTGTGACGACCCGATCTCGGAGATGTAGATCGCACAGGAAATTGGGTAGCTAGATAGGGAATTTGGGGTGAGAAGCAGCAAGCAGGAGATGAGATTCAGAGGTAGAGGATGAGAAGCAACAACACGATACTTTCATTCATGCCTGTCATAGTTTGGACATCGAGCTTATAACGTTGCTCGCACACTCACATGGGCCACAGACGGCACCCTGGCTCTCAGCCCACGGCCAGCCCACACACCCCACTTGACACACCTGAGACTACAGCTATGGAGGTACATGTGTGACAATTGCCGCCTCTTGAGACGAAGCTCCTTCCCAGATAGCAGCTGATGGAAATCTTGCACGCAGAACTTCATAGTCCTCCCAGGTAGCAGCGTCAGGTGGATGATGATCCCACTGAACCAGCACTTGTACCACCGGAACAGAGCCCTTCTTCATCATGCGTCTCTCCAGTATAGCCACTGGTGCAGTGTCAGTCGTTGTAAGATCAGGAGGACGTGGCAAGTCGCTGAATACTGGAGTATAATCAGGGGTGAATGGCTTCAGTTGGGAAACATGGAAAACTGGATGGATACGTGCTTCGGCCGGTAATTCCAGTTTGTATGCTAGAGAACCAAACTTCTGTACCACAGGGAATGGTCCGAAGAATTTGTATGCCAGTTTCCTGCAAGGACGATTTGCCACTGTCGATTGTGCGTAAGGTTGCAGTTTCAGTAGTACCTGATCTCCCACATTGAAACTGCGTTCAGTGCGATCGCGGTCCGCTTTCTTTTTGAAGCGGTTATGTGCTCTCAGAAGGTGGTTTCGCAGCCGTGTAGTATGCTCCATCCAGTCCAGTTCCTGTTCATCATCAGATGGTTGCCAATCCAGCATAGCACCCAAATTGGGCTCCCTGCCATATAGTGCCTTGAAAGGTGAACACTCCAGAGAAGCATGATACGAGGAGTTGTACCAGAATTCTGCCACTGCCAGCCAACGTCGCCACTGCTTAGGTGAATCATGCACAGCAGTTCTTAAATACATCTCTAGGCACTGGTTGACCTGTTCGGTCTGCCCATCTGTTTGGGGGTGATAAGCTGTCGAGTAGAGGAGTTTTGTTCCAGCAGTTGACAACAAATCCCTCCAAATTGCACTTGTGAAGATCTTGTCCCGATCAGACACTATGGTTAGAGGAGCCCCATGTAGTTTGATCACATTGTCCCAAAGTGCCTTTGCCACCTGAGTTGCGGTAAACGGATGCTTCAGTGGTACAAAATGTGCAAATTTCGTTAGCCGATCGACCACTACCATAATAACCTCGAATCCCTCGGATTTTGGAAGGCCCTCGAAGAAATCCATGGAGATGTCCTGCCATGGCGCCACTGGAACTGGAAGAGGTTGCAGCTTCCCCGCTGGACTGACATGTTCATGCTTGGCATGCTGACAGACGGCACACTGTCTGACAAAATCCTCCACGGCGGACTTCAAACCCTTCCACACGAACAACTTCTTCACTCGGTGGTAAGTAGCTGTAATTCCTGAGTGTCCCCGAACTGCACTTTGATGCATTGCACTGATTAGCTTTGTTTGAAGTGCAGAATTTGCACCAATCCACAGCCGACCATGAAAACAAATGATTCCTTGATTCAATGTATACCCCTGTTCGTCAGGACTGTAGATTGCCAGCCTGGATAACAATTCTTGAGCTTCACTGTCGGTCTCATAAGAATTAACCACCTCTTGAGTCCAGCGTGGTTGACACAAAGAGAGTGCATTTGCTGTGAGCAAGTGTCCAACCCTGGATAGAGCATCGGCAGCCCCATTCTCCGCGCCCCGCTTGTACTGAAATTTGAACTATAGCCCAACCAGTTTAGACATCGCCTTGCGCTGCAAATCAGTATCCAACTGTTGATCACCCAGGTTGCACAAGCTCTTGTGGTCTGTGACAATAGTGAAGGGTCCCCTCTGCAAGTATGGGCGCCACCTATCCACCGCCATCATAACAGCCAAGAATTCCTTTTCATAAGTAGAGAGTTTCTGATTTCTCACTCCCAGAGCCTTGCTGAAGTACGCCACTGGATGGTTGTCCTGGACCAACACTGCACCTATCCTAGTATCACAGGAGTCTGTCTCGATAGAGAACGGTCGATCAAAGTGTGGCAATGCAAGAACAGGAGTGTTCACCATGGCTTGTTTCAATGTTTCAAAAGCCTTATGTGCTTCTTCCGTCCACTGAAACCCTTTTTGGTGAGCAGCTGCGTGAGAGGCTTCGCAATGATCCCATAGTGTGGCACAAATTTACGGTAGTAGCCCGTAAATCCCAGAATGCCTCGCAGTTCAGTTGCATTAGTTGCCACTGGCCAGTTGAGCATAGCCTGTGTCTTCTCACTATCTGTGGCCACTCCCTCATTGGAGATCACATGTCCTAAATACTCAATCCTTGTCTGAGCAAAGGAGCATTTGGACGCCTTGGCATACAGTTGATTCTTCTTCAGCAACTCCAGTACCAAACGCAAATGTTCTTGATGGTCCTGCAGAGTAGCACTGTATACCAGGATATCATCGAGAAAAACGATGACAAACTTACGTGTATAAGGTGCGAAGATGGTGTTCATTAGACACTGAAATGTCGCAGGAGCGTTCGTTAACCCTAAGGGCATAACTCTGAAATGGAAGTGGCTGTGATGAGTTTTAAAAGCTGTCTTCTCATCATCCTCCTCTCTCATACGGATTTGGTGATACCCTGCCCTGAGGTCCAGCTTCGAAAAATAAGCTGCCCAAGTGTGTGAAGGTGATGGATTTTCCTTGCCAGTCACATTCCATGGGACTAAAAGACGCTAACCAATCCATTCCCAGCACTCCATCGATAGCTCCTAAGTCCAGCACCCTTAGACTAGTGTGGAATTCATTACCCTGACAGGTCCACTGCAATGACTCCACCATTTGATCACAATGCAGCACTTGACCGTTGGCTACTTTTACTGGCACAGCTGGAATGGGTATAGCATGCAGACCAACGCTTTCCGAAAAATTCTTGTTGATGAAACTGTGTGTGCTTCCAGAATCCAACAGCAGCAGCATAACTTGATTTCCTACCAGAGCTGTCAGACGAATGGTAGTGGGCGATTCTGTCCCGGTTAGCGTTTGAGCTGACATCATCGCACACTCCGGTTGCTCCGCAGGTTCTTCCAACAGTTCGAGTGCTCGCACAGCATCTTCAGATAACACCTCTCCGTACTCTCCCACTTGTATGGTTAGTAGCTGTCCTTGCCGCTTGCACTGATGTTCACGACTGAATTTGTCGCCACACTTAAAGCACAAGCCATTCGCTCTACGGTAATCTCGCGGTTGCCTTTCACGCCCAAAATCATCCCCACCAGCTCTCGGTGCTGCTGGTTGTCGAGGTGCTGACAGAGCCGGGGCTGGAGGTGGTCACCCCGCCTGAACAGGACGGTGTCGAGGACGTTGCAGTTCTGCTTCCTCTTCCTGAATTTTTGCGAAGACTGTAGCTCTTGTGATGCTAGTGGGTCCTTGAATGCGAACTGCTGCCCTCAGTTCATCCTTCAACCCAAGTACAAACTGTGTAACAAAGAATTTGGTGCTCAGTGTCGGATCCAGGGCTAGCAGGTGATACATGTATGTCTCGAATTGAAGCCTATATTCTGCTGTTGATCCTGTCTGACGGAACTGAAGCAATTTTGACATGGTGACTTCGAATTCATCTGGCCCAAATTCTTCTATCACATTCTGACAGAAGGAATCCCATGAGATCACTGCATGTGTCTGTCGGTACGCTTGCAACCACAGCGCTGCGTGACCATCCATATACATAGAAGCTGTCGTAAACCAAGTGGCCTGCTGAATCCGGTACAACTCGAAATATGACAGACATCTATCCAACCACAGGGTTGGTAAATTGCCATCAAACCTGGGGAAATCGTGCTTGGGTGGTTTTACGAATCCTCCGTCCTCGTGATGCACTGCGTGACGCTGATTCTGGTGGTGATGCAGATGAATCCAATGTGGCTGCGGAAGCATCTGTGCTGCAGGTGGCTCTGACATCAAGGGTTCACCCTCGTTGGCCAGCCGTGGCGGTGCAGAACCACTGGCCCCTCCAGATCGCAGATCGGACAGCACTGTGGCGGCAGACGTTGGTGAATTCGCTACCGCCTTGCGTGTCCCGTCCATCTCCTTCTACGTCAGATCCAATTGCTTCTGAACGCCCTGAAACTCCTTAGTAAGATTAGCGTTGAACGCTTGCTGTTCTTCATACCGCTTCTCTCCCAACGTGGCATGACCGCCGAGACGCTTGAGGATGTCCTCGAGCAGGGTCTTCACCTGATCGGTGTTCTCCGCCATCGCCGTGAGCACGTGTTGCGTCTGAACCGAAGGCTTCGTTGGCGCCGTCGCGCCCACCTCCAAGCAGATCCGACCTGGCTAGGGATTTTGGGCGAAATCGCCGAAGCAATCTCGCACCCGTCGCCCGGAATTACGGATCGATGCCGAGAAAATACGGGGCACAGCGGAACCAAAATTGTGTGGTGGAATTTTCTGGCTCTGGATACCAAATTGTGACGACCCGATCCCGGAGATGTAGATCGCACAGGAAATTGGGTAGCTAGATAGGGAATTTGGGGTGAGAAGCAGCAAGCAGGAGATGAGATTCAGAGGTAGAGGATGAGAAGCAACAACACGATACTTTCATTCATGCCTGCCATAGTTTGGAGGGACACCGAGCTTATAACGTTGCTCGCACACTCACATGGGCCACAGACGGCCACCCTGGCTCTCAGCCCACGGCCAGCCCACACACCACACTTGACACACCTGAGACTACAGCTATGGAGGTAGAGGTGTGACAGTGCCCGTCATGCATCGGTTGAACAGTACAAAGAAGTCTGGATCATATAAGTGTACTTTGCCCAGCTCTTCGTAGGAAAACAGTTATAATTGTTTTTCCTATGCGTACTGAGCCGAGCCCCACAATGCCACAAATTAAGCCACAGCAATGCAAACAAAAAGGAGAACCACGCCCAAAGGCGTCGCCATCGTCGGACCCGACCAGAGTCGGTGCAAGTCTTTCGCCCGGATTTTGACCCGCCTGCAAAGCTTAGGGAGCAGCTAAGATGGTAGGGTGCCTCCGTGGCCGACTGCCTAGCTCCACCGCGCTGAAGTCCTCCACGCCCCTGTCCTCGCGCACGCACGGGCCTCCCGCCAGCGGCCCGCGTCCATAGCATTTCCACGGCGCACGGGATCTCCCAACACCAGCGATGCGCCCGACCCCCACTGGCGCCGATGTAACAGCCCCAAGTTTGTGAACTGAAATTTTGTGAATAAAATTTCCACTTTTGCATTCCTTCATGCATCATGGCATCCTCTTTAAATTGCTAAGCTTAAAACAAATGAAAACCAAAATCACCAATTAAATTCAATCCTTACAATTCAAATGTGTTGTTTCTGACAAACACAAATACAAATACTATCCCATATTTGTCAAGAAAGTTCCAAGGGTTGCAAACAATCTTTTGCACTTGCTTTTAAATACTAAAAGAGCAACAATTTTAAAATTAGCAAAAATGCCATCGTCAAACCCTATGAACAAATGTTGCTCAAAACATTTTATTTTTAAACCCCAAATTTTGTGGAGCTTCTACATTATAAGGAGAGGCTACCTGAATTTTCTCATAATTTTCTAAAATGTTTAAATATCCCAAATAATTCAAAAACAGTCAAGGAAGTTCTATTTAATCCAGAGCTGAAAAGGACCTAGTCGTGATGGGAAAAGTTTGCCAGGGGGTTTTCTGTAAAATTTCCATCTCCTCTGTAGCTCCAGTGGCACGGGCATGGCGCCAGTGCCGACACCGCCGCGGCGCCCGCGCGACGCCCAGGCCCCCCCCCCCCCCCCCCCCCCCCCGCTGCGTCGAGGAGATAAGAAGCCCCACGACGCTCTGCTCTCTCCCATGACAAGCTTGTTCCCCAGATTTCCCCTCTCCTCTCTTTTTCCTCCATGGCCGATTCCTTGCCGTACTCGCCGTCACGAATCGCCGCCGTTCTAGGAGGCTCGAAGCAGATCGAGCAGGCGCACCACCTCCACCTCGTCTTCCTCTCCATCCTCGTGCAAGGAATCGCTGCGGGGTCGCCCGCACCGTCGCCGCCGTCCGCGTCTTCTCCGACTCCGGCCCGCCGCCCGTCGAGCAAGCTCACGGTCGATTTCGACCACCTCTGCACCAACGGAGCACACCCACGCGACGAGGGTGAGTACGCCGTCCTCCTGGACATCCTCTTCCTCCCTCTCTCTCCGTGGTTCGTCGTCCACCGTAGCTAGAGCGTGGTCACCGACGGGGAAGTCCACGGTCGAACGGCACTGAACCTTCGGGTTCAGTTTCGTCAGTTAAGTACGAGATTTTATAACGTCAAAACGAAACAGATCCGTAGTCTAACAATCACCTCACACCACCCCAGTGGCTATTACGCTGCTGCTCCACCCAGCAGTCACGGGTTCGAATCCCAGCCACCCCCTTTTTGCTTTTTATTTTCCTTGAGACGCTGACATCCAGGCCCCACCGTCAGCGACCGTGGTGGTCACCTCAGCTTCCACCCCGCCCCGTCAGCACCAGCGTGGCACCTGGGCCCGCATGGCAGTGACCCGGGGTAGAATTGCCTCGGTGACAAAAATCACAGATCTAGATCCAGATCCAGATCTGGATTCCTGCGCACGGGCCCCACCCGTCAGTGGCACTAGATAGCACCGCGCTGAGTATAAAAAGTTTCGGGCATTTTCTGTAAATTATTAAAACTGGCAGAAAATCTAAATAAAATTGTAAATTCCATATCTTTGTGAATACTAATCCAAAAATTGCAAATAATATATCAAATGATCAGGAGAAATAACTTTACCTCATAACATCATTTTCATGTTGAACCCCCTTTTTGCTTTTTATTTTCCTTGAGACGCTGACATCCAAGCCCCACCGGTCAGCGACCGTGGTGGTCACCTCAGCTTCCACCCCGCCCCGTCAGCACCAGCGTGGCACCTGGGCCCGCATGGCAGTGACCCGGGGTAGAATTGCCTCGGTGACAAAAATCACAGATCTAGATCCAGATCCAGATCTGGATTCCTGCGCACGGGTCCCACCCGTCAGTGGCACTAGATAGCACCGCGCTGAGTATAAAAAGTTTCGGGCATTTTCTGTAAATTATTAAAACTGGCAGAAAATCTAAATAAACTTGTAAATTCCATATCTTTGTGAATACTAATCCAAAAATTGCAAATAATATATCAAAATGATCAGGAGAAATAACTTTACCTCATAACATCATTTTCATGTTGAACTAAACACTGGAAATAGCTTTTTCTTGTATTTTAGAAAAAGGGCAGAAATGAAAATGAATTTAGAAAATTCATAACTTAAAAAATAATGAATCAAAAATTAAGATTGATATACCAAAATGTTCAGCAAGTGTTATACCTTATGTTTCGCCTTGTTTCCAATCATGGATAATTAGTTTTCATGTTGCTAACAATATTGGATTAAAATGGCAGATTTAAATGAATTTTTGGAAATGCAATAACTTCTTATTGGTTAATCAGAAAAATGTGTTTAATACATCAAAATGCTCAGAATAATAGGAACTAACCAATAACATCATTTGCATGCATATTTGAGCATAATTAATGTACTACACTTTTTAGAAGTTAGGGAGAAACACTAAGATAATTATGGGGTTAATTGTTTTAGTTAATAGAAATATTTCCTTGCACCCCATTTAACTTGTTAGTTAATTTCAATGCATTTGAAAATGTCATGTCATCATGTGTTTGCGCATTGCATTTGTTATGCTTGTGTGGTTATTGATTGTGTCTTTCCGGTATTTTTATGCATCGATAGATCAAGCAGTCGGGGTTCCACCGCAATACTCCGACGACCCGTATTACCAGCCCCCTGAACAAGGCAAGCGTAATCCCCCCCCCTCTGAGCATGTCTCCTCCTATATTTCCACAATTATTTTCCCCACTATAATATTGCATTCGGTTCAAAATGTCTTTTGCTGGGATTAGAGTATCCTACTAGTTGCATTAGAAATCTGTTGCCATTACCTGTATCCTTCCTAATAACCATAGGATTGAAGTGTTGGCCTGAGATAAGTATAATTGCTATGTATATGCTTAGCCATGCTTAGTTTAAATGCTTAGATGTCCGGTGGATGTTTCATTGTTGGAACAGTGGATGGAATGGCCGGATGTGATGGAAAATGGTGGTGACGGATAATAAATAGCTAAAAGGTGGGGATGAGAGGCCACGGGGAATGTGGTGGGTTGTCTCGTTCTCGCCGTCTAAGTGCGAGTTCTTTACCTCTTGAACCAAGACCGAGTGTGCTTCCATCGGTGGGCGTATGGGATCCCTATCGACTGACTAACTTGGGAGGGGCTAGCCGAAGGTCCTCTAGTTTGAGCTTCCATTTGCGCGTGCGTGAAGATGGTGGCCAGGACTGAGATGAGGATGGTGGTGTATAGGAAAATAAGTGGCCGCGGGGCAGGGTGTTGGAGGCACTGTTGCCCTACCGCCACTGATGATCCTGGGTTAGTCTCAAGCAAGGTAAAGGTTGTAACCGCTCCCACTCAGCCGGCTTTCCCCGGAAGAGAGCTAATGTTCAGGCAATGAGCCGGATGGTACCGGTGGTTAAAAACAGTACACCCCTGCAGGGTAAATCTTTTCGAAAAGCCGTGTCCACGGTTATGGACGACTTGGGAACGGACGATAAGACCATAGAGAAACTTGAACGGAATGATTAAAACCTGAGTACTAAAGGTACTACCAAGAATGCAAGGTTGACTTCCTCGAGGGTGATTCGGGGAGGTGCCTTGGTAGACAGGTGAAGTGATTGATGGTGGTTGTTGATGAAGATGATCAAAGAAAAGAGTTTACTTCTTACCCCTTTCGAAAATATTCTGATTAGTCGATGCCAGATGTCTTTTATAAATAAAACCAGCTTTATGCAAAATAGCCATAAAACCTTTGAAGGCCAATCATCGAGCTAGTAGCTCTAATAATCTTGCAGAGTTCGTCGAACTCAACGTTGTTTATTTGATTTCAGTGGAGGACTTCACGACACTGAAGGTGGGTTCTATGTGGACGTCGACGAGTAGTCTGGTGTTCCCAGGTGGCAGCTTGGGACATCCTGAAACAGCTGGCGCTGGAATGTTTATCTATAGGCCTCTTAGGCCATAATTTGGATCTTGTTGTTTAGAACAACTTATTTCGCTTCCGCATGATGTACTGTTGGGTCTGTGACCTCTGGTTGTAATATTTGCTATCTTTCTCTATTATAAGAGTTGAACTATAATGCTTTGAGTCGTAGAGTCTGTGATGTGCCAGTTGTTCCACAAGTCTTGATCTCTCTATTATGCATTGATAGTTGTGCCTGTGTTAGGCATCAATCGGGGTGTTGCGTTGCCGATGATCATTCCGAGCAACGCCTGCCAAAGGTTTTGGCCGGGGAGTGGTAAACCCGTAACCTCCGGTTGTATCGCTAACCGGTGACACACAGCATCACTGTATAGTAGTCGGGTCGGGGCGGTACAAGTTGGTATCAGAGCAGGACTGCCTGTAGGAAACCCTTCTACTGGTCGACGTTGAGTCTAGTGTTTGTGAAAATATTTTTAACCTAAAAATGAGTTGTGAAAACCATCTTAGGATTCTTTTTACTCCTTATCTGGTTACATTCTAATCTCGGAGCAATCTTACCTCGATTTGAGTTAAAAGTTTTACTTCTCATCTGTTACCTCAAAACTTTAGGATCACGGGTTGGGTTCTACCTTTAGTGTTACATGTCAGGTTGCTCCCGCTGCGTGTTGTGTCATAATCCACAGTAAACACCGTTGTTTAGCAACATCTCCTTCTTCCGTGCTTCGGTTGTTTTGCAACTAATCGGGTGTTCCTTTCTTTGGGTTTTAACCGTGGTCTTGAACCGAAGGTCCCGGATTGTGCTGTGATTCTGGTATGTTGAATTGTGTGGGTTGTTACCCATGTGATCGTTATGCCATTTATGATTCTCGGCACATGAAGCTGACCTTTAACCCAAGTCCTTTATGTGGTCTGTGAGGTAATGTTCAACCATTTACCACACCTCAGCTGGCTATGTAACTTTAGCTCCCCTTAGCCTTGCTTTAGGTTCTGTCTTGGAACCATCGGGGTTACGACCAGGATTCTCCTAGCGAGTCTCCCAACTATGTTCGTGACTCTGCTGCATCTCTCCTTTTTGGGCATGGTTATCACAATTGAGTAATAACCGGTGCATCTTCAACATCTTAGGATTCTCCTGAGCATGTTTCTTACTCTGATCTTTCCGACCTTTGTCTATCAGTTGACAGTAAAGTTTTATCGTGCATTGGTATGTTCCGATGCAAGTCACTCTCTTGATCCGTCAAGACTTCCACTTCGTCTTGTTAGGAGAAACAAACTCCAGTACCTTGTCCACTTCTCGGACCAGGTCAAAGTATTGTAATCTCAGAATAAGGGCCTTGTCTAGCTTTTGTTCTGCTCCACCTTAGAGTGTCACACTCTTTGATATCAGGGTATCGTGCTAAGTATCATGATCCTCTTGATGAAGTGATGCGCCTACACTTCGTTGCTCTCCATCTTCCAAGTAACTTGTTACTCGAGAATGATAAGACGTGAGCAGCGGTGCAGCATCGGATATTCTTAGCAGTTCTTACTGCGCTGAAATCCAGGGAGATCCATTGTCCTTCTTAGCATGATTGGTTAGCCGATCAATAAGATGAATTTGACTGTGTTCCCAAGTTCGTTTTCTCTGGTGCACTTCCTCGGTCAAAGAGCTAGGTTCGTGCCGAAGCTCCCAAGACCACATCGTTTTGCCTTGAAAGGCATGATTCTCTCTCGAACTCAAGACATACCGGTGGATCGTGATATTCTGGAGGTCTTTCCAGAAGTATCGCCAGGTTGTCACCTGACCGTGATGTTGAGCTTATGAGTAAGCTGGTTCTCTGAACAACTCCTTTCTCCAAGAAAATCGTGTTGGATGTCCTGAATTATTCGGTTGAGCTTAAACAACTTGGAGAGTTAAAAGATAAAAAAAACTCTATCTGATATAGTTCATTCTCAATGGGATGTCTAGTTTTACGTGTCGAAGCAAGGTGGTATCTCCTTTGTGGATATGCTATCCTACAAATCTTTGATTTGAATTGGGCTATCGTCAAATCAAACTCAGGCCAACCTACTGAATGTGTTAGTCTGACCAATACTTATGCCCGTTCATGCAACATACGAGTCTACCGTCTTGGGGTATCTGGATAAGTTTGTGTTGAGCCCATCAACTACCTTCTTATTTTCTCCATGTTTGGGGAGATTCATATTGATATTGGGCGTTAGCATTGGAAACTTGTTAGAACTAACTTTGTGTCGTCACAAGGTGTGTTCTGGAAGTTAGAAGTGACTTTCTCTGGTTCACGTGCAATTGCTGAAAGATGTCGCCGTGGATCTGAGTAAATTGTATGGTTTCCTCGGAATCATCTCAAGTCAATCATGCATATGCAGAAGATTCGTGGAATGGTATGTTGTTACCTCCATTCCTGGAGAATGTCATCTATGCATCCAAGCCACTGTTGGAATTGTTCCAGAAAGAAAAGGAGTCCAAGAACTTCAATGCCTTCTTTGATGTTCCCCAACAAGGACTCAATTGTGTCTCGCTGCAAGTAATTCGAGTAGGTGCAGATGTCCTCTGACAAGTTCCTAATACGTGAGTTCCGCAATCTCGTTCCTCCTTTGGAGTGCGACATTGTAGTCCAGCTCTTGGGGTCCTAGCAACTGTAATCCGTTGGTATACTTTGCAAAGACTTCCTATTCCTACATGTGGAGTCTGAAGTATCTCTACACCTACCAGATCTGAATCTCAATCAGAAAATGATGGATGGTGATCCTCAAGAAGCTTGACCTCGATATCTAGAACATTAAGAAGTTTTCCGATACTAATGTTCTCAGAGTTTCTGAAGTTCTCTTGGTCCATCTTCCCGACCCGTCTCCTATGGTTCGAAATGTTCATCCGCAAGCTGCCTAGTAGAAGTAACTTCTTCATCTGTGCAATCCTGTGTGAACATTCATCTTCAAAAATTCAATGTCTTGTACAAAGTTCATATTCTCAACCTTTTGAGAAACAGTTGTCTGCCAACTGGAAATTTTTTATCAATCTCCCGTCACCCGCATGTGTCTCCTAACTATCAATTCAAGGGGTGCTTGAAGTCCCATCCTAAGATTCTACTAGGAGGTACTCGGTCGTTGTATCTTCACAAAGATCCATCCTCCTGGAAAGGTTTCCTTCTGTCCTATGGTGTACTTGGATGATGACCTTGAAGTGTAGCCGATGAAGATCTTCAGGATGCGCTGAATCAATGTACACCGAGGAGATCGTTGAAGACCCTTGTAACCCTTTTCCCTCTTTCCTACTCTAAGAATCTCGGGACGAGATTACTGTAAGGGGGGTAGAATTGTAACAACCCCAAGTTTGTGAATAAAATTTCCACTTTTGCATTCCTTCATGCATCATGGCATCCACTTTAAATTGCTAAGCTTAAAACAAATGAAAACCAAAATCACCAATTAAATTCAATCCTTACAATTCAAATGTGTTGTTTCTGACAAACACAAATACAATACTATCCCATATTTGTCAAGGAAGTTCCAAGGGTTGCAAACAATCTTTTGCACTTGCTTTTAAATACTAAAAGAGCAACATTTTTAAAATTAGCAAAAATGCCATCCTCAAACCCTATGAACAAATGTTGCTCAAAACATTTTATTTTTAAACCCCAAATTTTGTGGAGCTTCTACATTATAAGGAGAGGCTACCTGAATTTTCTCATAATTTTCTAAAATGTTTAAATGTCCCAAATAATTCAAAAACAGTGCTGTTCTATTTAATCCAGAGCTGAAAAGGACCTAGTCGTGATGGGAAAAGTTTGCCAGGGGTTTTCTGTAAAATTTCCATCTCCTCTGTAGCTCCAGTGGCACGGGCATGGCGCCAGTGCCGACACCGCCGCGGCGCCCGCGCGTCCCCTGCCGCGCGACGCCCAGCCCCCCCCCCGCTGCGTCGAGGAGATAAGAAGCCCCACGACGCTCTGCTCTCTCCCATGACAAGCTTGTTCCCCCGATTTTTCCCTCTCCTCTCTTTTTCCTCCATGGCCGATTCCTTGCCGTACTCGCCATCACGAATCGCCGCCATTCTAGGAGGCTCGAAGCAGATCGAGCAGGCGCACCACCTCCGCCTCGTCTTCCTCTCCATCCTCGTGCAAGGAATCGCTGCGGGGTCGCTCGCACCGTCGCCGCCGTCCGCGTCTTCTCCGACTCTGGCCGCCGCCCGTCGAGCAAGCTCACGGTCGATTTCGACCACCTCTACACCAACGGAGCACACCCACGCGACGAGGGTGAGCACGCCGTCCTCCTGGACATCCTCTTCCTCCCTCTCTCTCCGTGGTTCGTCGTCCACCGTAGCTAGAGCGTGGTCGCCGACGGGGAAGTCCACGGTCGAACGGCACTGAACCTTCGGGTTCAGTTTCGTCAGTTAAGTACGGGATTTTATAACGTCAAAACGAAACAGATCCGTAGTCTAACAATCACCTCGCACCACCCTAGTGGCTATTACGCTGCTGCTCCACCCAGCAGTCACGGGTTCGAATCCCAGCCACCCCCTTTTTGCTTTTTATTTTCCTTGAGACGCTGACATCCGGGCCCCACCGGTCAGCGACCGTGGTGGTCACCTCAGCTTCCACCCCGCCCCGTCAGCACCAGCGTGGCACCTGGGCCCGCATGGCAGTGACCCGGGTAGATCTGCCTCGGTGACAAAAATCACAGATCTAGATCCAGATCCAGATCCAGATCTGGATTCCTGCGCATGGGTCCCACCCATCAGTGGCACTAGATAGCACCGCGCTGAGTATAAAAAGTTTCGGGCATTTTCTGTAAATTATTAAAACTGGCAGAAAATCTAAATAAACTTGTAAATTCCATATCTTTGTGAATACTAATCCAAAAATTGCAAATAATATATCAAAATGACCAGTAGAAATAACTTTACCTCATAACATCATTTTCATGTTGAACTAAACACTGGAAATAGCTTTTTCTTGCATTTTAGAAAAAGGGCAGAAATGAAAATGAATTTAGAAAATTCATAACTTCAAAAATAATGAATCAAAAATTAAGATTGATATACCAAAATGTTCAGCAAGTGTTATACCTTATGTTTCGCCTTGTTTCCAATCATGCATAATTAGTTTTCATGTTGCTAACAATATTGGATTAAAATGGCAGATTTAAATGAATTTTTGGAAATGCAATAACTTCTTATTGGTTAATCAGAAAAATGTGTTTAATACATCAAAATGCTCAGAATAATAGGAACTAACCAATAACATCATTTGCATGCATATTTGAGCATAATTAATGTACTGCACTTTTTAGAAGTTAGGGAGAAACACTAAGATAATTATGGGGTTAATTGTTTTAGTTAATAGAAATATTTCCTTGCACCCCATTTAACTTGTTAGTTAATTTCAGTGCATTTGAAAATGTCATGTCATCATGTGTTTGTGCATTGCATTTGTTATGCTTGTGTGGTTATTGATTGTGTCTTTCCGGTATTTTTATGCATCGATAGATCAAGCAGTCGGGGTTCCACCGCAATACCCCGACGACCCGTATTACCAGCCCCCTGAACAAGGCAAGCGTAATCCCCCCCTCTGAGCATGTCTCCTCCTATATTTCCGCAATTATTTTCCCCACTATAATATTGCACTCGGTTCCAAATGTCTTTTGCTGGGATTAGAGTATCCTACTAGCTGCATTAGAAATCTGTTGCCATTACCTGTATCATTCCTAATAACCATAGGATTGAAGTGTTGGCCTGAGATAAGTATAATTGCTATGTATATGCTTAGCCATGCTTAGTTTAAATGCTTAGATGTCCGGTGGATGTTTCATTGTTGGAACAGTGGATGGAATGGCCGGATGTGATGGAAAATGGTGGTGACGGATAATAAATAGCTAAAAGGCGGGGATGAAGGCCACGGGGAATGTGGTGGGTTGTCTCGTTCTCGCCATCTAAGTGCGAGTTCTTTACCTCTTGAACTAAGACCGAGCGTGCTTCCATCGGTGGGCGTATGGGATCCTTATCGACTGACTAACTTGGGAGGGGCTAGCCGAGGGTCCTCTAGTTT
Organism: Poa pratensis; assembly: GCA_947311845.1. Classification (NCBI taxonomy): domain Eukaryota; kingdom Viridiplantae; phylum Streptophyta; class Magnoliopsida; order Poales; family Poaceae; genus Poa; species Poa pratensis. The sequence continues at coordinate 32,316,655 of CAMZMU010000046.1, read as the reverse complement.
GAGCTTCCATTTGTGCGTGCGTGAAGATGGTGGCCAGGACTGAGATGAGGATGGTGGTGTATAGGAAAATAAGTGGCCGCGGGGCAGGGTGTTGGAGGCACTGTTGCCCTACCGCCACTGATGATCCTGGGTTAGTCTCAAGCAAGGTAAAGGTTGCAACCGCTCCCACTCAGCCGGCTTTCCCCGGAAGAGAGCTAATGTTCAGGCAATGAGCCGGATGGTACCGGTGGTTAAAAACAGTACACCCCTGCAGGGTAAATCTTTTCGAAAAGCCGTGTCCACGGTTATGGTCGACTTGGGAACGGACGATAAGACCATAGAGAAACTTGAACGGAATGATTAAAACCTGAGTACTAAAGGTACTACCAAGAATGCAAGGTTGACTTCCTCGAGGGTGATTCGGGGAGGTGCCTTGGTAGACAGGTGAAGTGATTGATGGTGGTTGTCGATGAAGATGATCAAAAGAAAAGAGTTTACTTCTTACCCCCTTTCGAAAATATTCTAATTAGTCGATGCCAGATGTCTTTTATAAATAAAACCAGCTTTATGCAAAACAGCCATAAAACCTTTGAAGGCCAATCATCGAGCTAGTAGCTCTAATAATCTTGCAGAGTTCGTCGAACTCAACGTTGTTTATTTGATTTCAGTGGAGGACTTCACCGACACTGAAGGTGGATTCTATGTGGACGTCGACGAGTAGTCTGGGGTTCCCAGGTGGCAGCTTGGGACATCCTGGAACAGCTGGCGCTGGAATGTTTATCTATAGGCCTCTTAGGCCATAATTTGGATCTTGTTGTTTAGAACAACTTATTTCGCTTCCGCATGATGTACTGTTGGGTCTGTGACCTCTGGTTGTAATATTTGCTATCTTTCTCTATTATAAGAGTTGAACTATAATGCTTTGAGTCGTAGAGCCTGTGATGTGCCAGTTGTTCCACAAGTCTTGATCTCTCTATTATGCATTGATAGTTGTGCCTGTGTTAGGGCATCAATCGGGGTGTTGCGTTGCCGATGATCAATTCCGAGCAACGCCTGCCAAAGGTTTTGGCCGGGGAGTGGTAAACCCGTAACCTCCGGTTGTATCGCCTAACCGGTGACACACAACATCACTGTATAGCAGTCGGGTCGGGGCGCTACAGCCGAAGCCCAAGGCAGGCCCGCATGGCCCACATCCAGCCCCACTCACGCCCCGCGCCGCGAACCGCCGCGTCCTCCTTTTTCCACCACCGCTCCGCCACCCGTCGTCGTACTCATCCGTCAGCGCGGCCGCGCCCCGCGCCCTCTTCCTCGCGCCGCATCTCCGCCGCCTGTGTCGCTTGCAGGCCCCGCACGGCGAGGAACCAGATGAAAAGCGCCCCGCCGCTGCCATCCCTGAGGCGCGAGTGGCTTTGCTGACGCTCTCTCCTCCGCAGCGGCGATGCGTGGAAGGAGGAGGTGCCCTTTACTGGCCACCGCCGGCTAAGGTTTCCCCCGTTTCGCCAAGGAGGGCGACACGCTGGGGGGGGGGGGGGGGTGGCGTGGGAAAATAATCCTATGAGACCCGGTCTATTTTCTATCAAAATAGACCCAACATAGGAGCTGCCACGTGGAATCGCAAATCTCAAGCTTCGTCTTCGTCTTCCTCTTGTACATGTCCACGTTTTGCAAGCGGTAGCGTCCTTCACGACAGGGACGGATCCACATTGGGTCATGGGTGTGCAGATGCACACCCAAATTTTTGGAAATGAAAATCATGTATATATTGCATAATAGATGTATGTACTAATAGTGTGTTTTGAGCAAAATAAGTACGTAACAACAATCTAAGCTTATGATCTTATGGTTGTGTAGTACTTCTTCTCTATTTTTTGCAAAAAAAAAAAACGATGATTTGTCTAGCTATGGTAAAAAAAAGTTTCGATTTTAGCTATTTGAATCATTTATAGAGTAGCCAAAAAAAGTTTTGAACACCCAAATTCGAAAACCTAGATCCGTCCCTGCTTCACGATACTCCGGCAAAGAGGGAAAGTGAGAACTCAGAGTAGATACGTTGAGGGGAGAACTGACATGAGTGAGGTGATGCGGAGCAACTCATCCGCTCTCGCTCGGTGTAGGGTGGTGACCTCCGCACGGCGAGGGCCAATGCAATGTACCACCATCTGCAGTCACAATAATATGTCTTCTTCAGGTTCCTCTTGTTTGTGAGTTAGGCGCGATCCGTAAGGCCTCCATTGGTTCACCGTATATTAGGCAAATCCGGCCGGAAATATCTCGGAGGTAGCGACATCCGGCAGAAATTACAGCGCAGGAGGGAGAAAAATACGGTTCCGTATTTTGGCCCGTCAGTCCAAGCGGGGCCTAAGCTTTTCCCTTGTCCTATGTTGCCTACAGTGCCTTGGTGTCGGACAAATCGGAAGCGATTGGTTCCGCCACTTTGGAGCTGTGGTAATTATCCGTCCAAGCGTACATGTGGATTAGACCAAAATCAACCTAGCTCTGAGTTCGCATGCCGACTCCCAATTTCCATCTCACGCCAAGTTTTTCAGCTCTAATTGAACGCATTGTTGTAGGATTGCGGCACAGGCGCTCTTTCTGAGCAGATTGGTGATTCGGGAAGGAAAAGATTTAGGAGAAAGATAATACATGTGCTTTGAGATTCACGATAACACGTGGCGCCTTATAGGTTGGGTCTATTCCAAGGAAAAAAATAGCGCCGGCCTTAAAATATGTTATTAGCGTGCTATATCGCGCTATAGCGTGCTATTAGCGAGATATTGTACACCGATTGATTTAGTGAGACACTTCTCAAAACACTATAGCGTGCTATTAGCGGCGCTCTAGCGCCCTATTTTTTTCCATTGTCTATTCTGATAGGAAAACAGACCCAGTCTCATAATTCCGGAGCTCTAACTCTTGGTGTCATGATCGCCCACAACATTGTTTTCTATCATGTATCGGTGAAGTTCTTGCGTTTGAGCGTTATTATCCTTAATACGCTTTGTTGTAGTAAATGCACAAATGGGCCATTGAGATTTACCCAGGAATTGTTTAGCTTGGTCAAAAGCCCATATATTCCAACAATAGCAGACCTATATATAGATCATTTACATGCATATTGATATATTATTAATGTCTTTCTATATAAATAGATATGGTAGGAGTACTTGTGTATCCATGAAATTTGGGTGAGCATTAACGCCAAAATAAAAAGGAAGTATATAATTTCACGAGTTATATAAAAAATAAATAATTGATTTCAAAGCTATCAAAATTGGAATTAATTATTTGCCCGAGTTATCAAAAAGGAAGTATTTGATTTCGTGAGTTATGATACGCCTTCGCCGTCTAAGCCGCTGGGCACGATCCAAGATGCTTCTCTTTCTGGCCCGCTAAGATGCTGCTATCGTTGTCTCGATTTGGGCCATTTGCGCCGCGACTGTACCAAGGAGATTAAGTGCTTGGGCTGCTATGGGCTGGGCCACAAAATTCGCTCCTACCCTCTCCGTCAATCATGCTCATTTTGCCATTCTCTGAGCCACGAAATTAAAGCATGTCCGAAGATTCGCTGCTCGATTTGCAAAGAACTTGCTCATTTTCAGAAGGCGGACGCTAGGCGTCAGCCGGCTGTACCGACCCCTCGCTACAGTCACCTTCCGCGCCATCCGATACGTCACGATCGGTCTTCAGACGCGGAGTGTTGCTTTCGTGGTGGTGCGCCAAACGTGGCTTTCGGGCTGCTGCGCTGAGACGCGCGAACGAGTCACAGTCGGAGGGTTGAAAACGGAACGGAAACGGAAGGAAACCATAAATTATCGCTTTCCTTTCCTTTCCTTTCGTCTTGCCGGAATTGGAAACAAAATCGGAAACCCCAGAAACGAATACGGAATCGGAAATCGCCGGAAATGAATATGGAACGGATACGGAACGGATACGATACGAAAACGGATATTTGTCAGAACACAATAGCGATATAATATGTTGATGCATACTCCCAAAATATAAATATAAGTAGCTAACAAGACAAGAATTGTTCAAAATCTCGGCCAACAATAGTTTAACGTGAAGTACCATGCACATAGTTAACACTTCGACATGCACAAAAATTCACAAAAAATAGTTTCATATAGACACTAACACACTTAGTTTGCTAACAAAATATAGTCTTATAATTATGTATGCTTCAGCAGCAATGAACGTAACTAGATTAATTAGGGTTGAGTATTAACTAATGGACCTAACTACCGATATAGGCAGGCCTCGGGTTGTACCTGGGCCGTGGGTCGCTCGAATCCAGCATGTATTGGTCGTGCGGAAAGTTTCCGTATTTATATTTCCGGAATTTTCCGTTTCGTTTCCATTTCCGTCAGAAACTGCTAAATCGTTTCCTTAGTCATTTCCGGTTTTGAATATGCCGTTTCCGTTTTGTTTCCGTAAAATGCCGTTTTCGTTTCCATTTTTTGCTCTTCATTTCCTTATTCTAAGGAAACAGCCGGAAAATTTCCTTATCATTTTCAACCCTACCTGGCTCCGTACCTCCTTGCTCCACGTGGTGGAGCCCAGCAGCATTTTTTTTTGCTCCACGGGTGCTGCTGCCAAATCCAACTCGTATTCTCTTGGATTAAATCTCTGGCCATCAACCGTGGACCGGATGGCATGGAGAAGAACAACAACTTGTAGTAAAAATGTTGTATCACTTTAAACACAATCATGTAGCAAAAAAAAAAAACGTAAACATTTTTGTCTTGTGTATGTAGCATTTTTTAAATAAAAAAAATCTTGCTACGTGCACAAAACATTTTGGACACACCATTGTAGCAAAACACAACAAGGTGTGCAACTAAGTCCTATTTATTCGTAGCACGACGTAAATTTGTAACATCGTTTTGCAACATTACCGTGTGAATTTGTAAAATTTTGCTACGTGTGCAAATTTTTTTGGACACAACATTGTAGCAAAACACAACAAGGTGTGCAACTAATCCCTATTTATGCGTAGCACGACATAAAAACACCTATTTTTTTGTAACAAAAAAAGAAACTTGTCCAACATATGTGGCCAACTCATCCAACATTATAGAAACACATATGTAACATTTTCAGGAAATTCTGTGTAGCATACTCCAAAAAATCATTGTAACATTTTACTCGTGCGCACACAACAATGAACATATGCCTTTGTAGCAATTCTTAACACCCTGCACAACATCATCAAAATCTTCTAATATGACTTTCCCATGGTCCTGACTGTGAAGACTTTACACTACACTAACTAGTACTACTACTCGACCAGCTGTAGTCGTGGATCTCTGACTGCTACTACGTCATAGTGAATGCATGTGCTGATGTGCATACCACCACGTGAGCACATAATGCAATCCTTTCCACCGAAGAAGCTATGGAGTAGTAAGCGCTACGCGTCAGCCGGCTGTAGCGAGGCGTTGCTACAGCCGCCTTCCGCGCCGTCCGATTAGAATCACGCGTGGATCGTTCCGTTCGCCTGCCGTTTGACCGACAAGGAAACATTTGCGCAGTGGATACTTTCCTCGCGGGTGGAGCCTACCGGGCGTTGTGTCACGTCACTCGTCACGCGTATGGAGGCTGCTGCGCACTGCCTTGCTCTCGTGGGCTGATTCTATTCATACATCATGAATCAGGCTAGGTGCACACGGAGGTTCTGCCCTCTCTTTCCTCACGTGGGTGGAGCTCACCAAAAATTGCTTTGACTTCTCTCCGTTTACTTTACACATGAGCTACTTTGAGAGTACACATGAAAATGTTAAACTAGTTGTTCAAAGTGTGTTAGGAGTGATATTGGTATAAATTAAAAATAGATCAAGTAACCAATGCAACAAAATATTGAAATTGCCAAAAAGATACCTAGAGGCATCACCTGCAAATTGTAGCATTGCAACCGAAGTTCAAAACAACGACCAAAACGATTGAAGCAAAATCCGCTAAATTTTTACATCATAAATTTTGTATTTTTTCAAGGAAAAAAACATGTGTGTAACATTGCATCAAAAGCCCTTACAAATAGAGAAAACGATCGAAACAAAATATTTTTATGTTTGCAGCATAAATTATCTACTTGTACAAAAAAAGAGCACATATGTATCATTGCTGCGAAAAAACTCACAACAAAACTCAAAAACTATCGAAGCAAAATATTTGTATGTATGGTACATAATTTGTCTACTTTTACAACAAAAACAAAAGCACTTATGTGGCATTGTAGCAAAATCTCAGAACAAATACCAAAAATGATTGAAAACCAAATGTTTTACGTATGTAGCATAATTTATGGACTTGCACAACAAAACAAAAGCATGTATGTAGCATTATAGCAAAATCTCCGAACAAATACCGAAAATGATTGAAACCAAATAGTTTTATGTCTGTAGCATAATTTGTGGACTTGTACAACAAAGTAAAAGCAGGTATGTAGCAATGTAGAAAAAGCTCAGAACAAATACCGAAAATGATTGAAACCAAATAATTTTACGTATGCAGCATAATTTATAGACTTGTACAACAAAACAAAAGCAGGTATGTAGCAATGTAGCATAAAAGTCACAATAAAAGGTTGTCATAACTATTGCAACATTTTGCGCGTGGATACACAACAAATACAACATGGGATTGTAGTATTTTTAATGCACGTATGCAACATCGAAAAATCCAAAAAAAATTACCGAACGACCAATACCTTGCAGCATCTCGCGTGTGCTTTCACAATATGTCTCGCATGCCTTCACAACATATGGAACAAATGAACGCAACATTACAAATCCCTAAGTTCGGTTGTCCATGTCGGCTCCGGACTCCTCGATACGCACCCAGCCACAAAACCGGCTCACCTTGGAGCTTGGACTACCCGTGCCCGCTCTCATTGCTCCATCGTCTCCATTGGGATCGTTATAGTCACGACGTCGTCGTGCGTGCAGCCTCGGAAGGCCCCGTCTTCAGTCGCATAGGTCGAAGCGGTCGCCAGAATATCTGGACGGCGACGTGGAGAACTAGCTAACGTCGCAACGGGAAAAGGCTAAACGAACTATCATTCATCCAACTTGATACATGTAGTCGTGCATGCGTACAATCGTACATTGGTCATGCGCATTTAGCTATATTTAATACTCCCTCCGTTCCAAATTACTTGTCACGCATTTGTCTAGAAACGGATGTATCTAGACACTAAACAAGTATAGATACATCCGTATTTAACAAATCCAAGTCAACTAATATGGAACGGAGGGAGTAGAAAGCAAAGCATCGTTACAGCAAGCACGCTACCCCTACTAGCTAATGGGCATGCATGCGAGGTTGCGCGAGCAAAAGCTGGGTGCAGGGGTGAAGTGTGGCAGTGAACATGTACGTGCATGCTAGGTTGTCGGGTGGCCTGAGGCCCTGAGCGGGTGCGCCGCGGTCTGCTGTATGAATCCACAGCGAAAGATGCGGGTATATGGGCCCCCGCGAGGACGTTGTGCGCGACGCGCCGAACCGACTGTAGCTACAGTCGGTTGATAAACAACTTTTTCCTTTTCAGAATCGTTGCCTCAGTCATAAACGTTGGGTTAAGAAAGGGACAAATAGAGAACTTGCCACGTTGGTTAGGAGGTTGGTTGTACCCCTAGCCCAACAGAGTTCAAATCTCAGGTTTGACACTGGTGTTTCTCATTTAGGCGGAATATTCTTCAGTGGGAGGCGACGTTCCCGTCGACAGCGAGACGCCTGTGGTGACTTCGTCAATCTCATTTCGGAGGTGCTCATAGAGGTAGGGTGTGCGTGCATGCGTTCATAGGAGTGAGTGTGTGCACGTGTATGTGAGCGTCTGCGTTGTACCGTGTTTCGCAAAAAAAAAAAAAAAACCGAGCCAAAAAAAAAAGGCCCAATTAAACCTGAGAAGGAAAGTTCAGACCAACCTGAGAAGGAAAGTATCGTATTTAGCGATTCGTTTCCCGCTTGTCCACCAGAAACAGAGCTACCGCCTCTCCTAATGTTTTCTTGCTTCTCGGGATTCCTGGGATGGATGATGCGTCAGACTTACACAAGAGCTATTCTGCCTGCGGATATGACAAGCACCACTGTGATGATGGAGCAATTTATGCAGCAGTTTGTATCTTCTGTTTCTTCTGCTATGATGGACAGTCTGCTTCACATAAGGCAGATTATTACTCTGAAACTGCGATCGTGACTGCACCAACTCAGAATCTGACGCTGTTACTCACGCCTCACATTGAACCTGAACTGATCATCACCGAGCTGGGTCACCAGAGCCTTTCTGTTGCTGTTGTGGAAGAACTTGAGAGCCTGGGATTCGTCACTGACTTTGAGACAACCCGAGAGGCCGAGCCAGAGCCTCTGGCCCACGTTGCATCTCTGGACACTATGCTCTCTGCTGATCATACACAAGTTTCTGTCATTGCTGCTACTGTGGATGCTGAACCTTCCCGTCTGGGCAGAGCTCGTGGGCGCCCTCGCAAATCTGAGACTCCCAAGGTTGAGAACAGGTTCGTCGCTGCACCCGTCGGAACAATGACGGCCACCTTGTCGCACTGCCCAATCAGCCAACTCGCCGTCGTGCTTCTTCGGTGCCACGGGCAACTCCTCCGGGTGTTCTTCAAATCTCAGAGATGCAGCGTATGGGTACTGAGCTGTGCCTGATTGATCCGGCCGAGCTCTCTGAAGATCGCCTTCTGCAGGAGCGCGAGGAATAGACGTCGACCTATTCCTTTATTATCTCTGCTTCCTTTGAAGTGTCCCTGTGTGGACCTCGTTTTGGTTTATCTGAACCTGATTTGCTTGCTATGTCGTCTGTTATTCGAACCTCTTTCGTTAATCGTTTGTGGTGTGTGCTAAATTGGAATATTCGTGGTGTGAATGCTCCTGAGAAGTGGCCTTTGATTTATAGCAAAATTGATGAAAGTGCAGCTTCTATTGTTTGTTTTCAAGAAACAAAAAAAAGAAGAGTTTGATATGAATTTCATCAAAAAAATTGCCCCAAGACACTTTGATCAATATGCTTACGTACCCTCAGATGGAGCTTCTGGTGCTATGGGTCAGCAAAGTTTTCAAGGGTCGTCCAATTCTACATGAAAGTTTTGCCATTGCTGTTGAATATCAGTCCACGATGTCTTCAGATTCTTTTACCCTAGTTAACATCTATGGTCCTTGTGATGGTATTGAGAAAGAAAATTTCATTGCATGGCTGTTTCACTTGGACATCTCTTTTGATGCACATTGGTTACTTGTTGGTGATTTTAACTTCTATAGGTTTTCGGATAATCGTAATAAGCCGGGTGCTAACCAAACGACATGGACACCTTTAATGAGATGATCAGCTACCTAGGGCTTGTTGAGCTTCCAATCAAAGGGCGTGCCTTCACTTGGAGCAACATGCAAAGGGACCCTCTTATGGAACAGATTGACTGGTTTTTTACTTCATCTGCTTGGACGGCCACTTATCCGAACACCTTAGTAAAACCCCTTGCCAGACCAACATCGGATCATGTGCCTTGTGTCATCACAGTAGGCACTAATATACCCAGAGCTAAGGTATTTCGCTTTGAGGATCACTGGATCAGAATGCCCGGATTTATGGAAGTGGTTGATAGAGTTTGGAGTATTCACTGCCCGGATGACAGTGCAAAATGTTTGTCCTCTAAATTCAAACTTTTGCGCAAGGGCTTGCGGAACTGGTGTACGAGCCTTTCGGTGATCAACTCCCTGGTGCCTGGTAGATAATTGTTATGAGATAATTCTCATGCTAGATGAGTTTGAAGAACAGCGGATGCTTCATCTCTCCGAATGGAATTTTCGCAGCATTGTTAAGGGTCGACTTCAGCACCTCCTAAGTTGTAAACATGCCTACTGGAAGAAACGGTGCACAGCTAGATGGGCTAAACTTGACAGCGAAAACACTGCCTTTTTTTCATTCAATGGCAACGATCAGGTATAGAAGAAACACGATCGCCTCCCTGTTTAGAGATGATGGATCAATTGCAGTTGATCATCATGAGAAAGCGAGTATACTGTGGCAGTCTTTTAAAGCTCGGCTTGGGGTGTCGGCTCTTATTGATGAAAATTTCAATTTCTCTCGGTATATTCGACCCTCCATTGCTCTCACTGATTTGTCAGCTCCTTTCACCCAAGATGAAATTGATAAAGTTGTTTTGGAATTACCGCCTCACAAAGCTCCGGGCCCTGATGGCTTCTCAGGGTTGTTTATCAAATCATGCTGGCGTATTATTAGATTTGATTTTTATCGTCTCTGCCATGAATTCTGGGAAGGTTCAGTCAACTTACAAAGTATCAATGATGCCTATATTACCTTGATTCCGAAAGTTCACTCCCAAGAAGGACCAAATGATTACAAGCCAATTTCGCTGCTCAATATTAGTCTAAAAATCCTCACTAGACTGCTCGCTAACAGATTACAGTCGAAGATTTTGAAATTAGTTCACGTCAACCAGTATGGGTTTCTAAGAGCAGATCAATCCAATTTTGTGTCGCTTGGGCATACGAATATATACACCAATGTAAGCAAGCTCGAAAAGAGGTCGTCATCCTAAAGCTCGACTTCGCTAAAGCATTTGACACGATCGAGCACCAAGCCATTTTAAACATTTTGCGTTGCTGGGGTTTTGATGATAGATGGCTTGGCTGGGTACAGAACATTTTTGCTACTGGTTTCTCTTCGGTGTTGCTCAATGGGGTTCCTGGAAAAGAGTTCCCTTGCCCGGCGGGATGTTCGGCAGGGCGATCCATTCTCACCAATCTTATTTGTGGCAGGAGCTGACCTCTTACAGACAGTGGTGAATCAATTGGCAAGTGACGGCACTCTCATCCCGCCCCTACCTATCCCTGAAAGTGACTTTCCGATAGTCCAGTACGCCGATGATACGCTGCTCATTCTTCAGGCTTGCCCAGCTCAGCTTCTTGCTCTAAAAGAGTTGCTGCGGGTACGGTGTTTTCTGCAGCTACTGGCCTCAAAGTAAACTATGAGAAATCATGTCTAATGCCTGTGAATATTGATGATCACAAACTTCTCTCCCTGGCCAATACTTTCGGTTGTGCCACTGGCTCAATGCCATTTGCGCATCTTGGTCTTCCATTAGGCACTACACGGCCCACTGTTCAGGACCTAAACCCCATTGTTGATCAATTGGAAAGAAGACTGAATGTTAACACCCGTTTTCTTGATTATGGTGGCCGGCTGCAACTTGTGAACTCAGTGCTATCTACCCTACCCAATCACTACCTATCGTCCCTCAAGATTCATAAATCCATCATCAAAATTGCAGACAGAAGTAGGAGGCACTGTCTGTGGGCGAAGGACCAAGAATCATCTTCTGTCAACTCGCTGGCTGCCTGGCAACTGGTGTGCAGCCTGCAGACCGAAGCGACATGGTGGCCTAGGCATTATAAACTTTGAAATAAAAAACAAGGCTCTGCTTCTCAAACAACTTCACAAATTTTACTGTCACGCTGATGTTCCATGTGTCAAGTTGGTGTGGTCGTTGTACGAGCAGAATTCTGCCCCGCACGCTCGGTCTCGCCGTGGCTCCTTCTGGTGGAGAGACGTTTTCAGCTTAGTTGAAATCTACAGGAGTATCACATCCTGCGATATAAAAAGTGGAGATTCAGTATTGCTTTGGAAAGACTTCTGGCACTCGAATGATGTACTTGCAGACACGTTCCCCCGGCTATTCTCATACACTCTCAATGAAGATATCACAGTAGCAGATTTTGTTAATGAAGCGGATGCGGGATGCATACTCCCTTTTTGTTTTACATCTCTCGGTTCAAGCTAATGATGAGCTCGCTGAAGTTCAACGAATGACCCAAAATCTCAGTCTGCTGCCCCACTGCCCAGAAGTTAGGAATTTTCCTTGGAGGAACTCGAACTTCACCTCGGCAAAATTCTACAACTTTATGTTTGATGCTCTCCCTGTTGACAAGACCCTGGAAGTAGTTTGGAAGTCTAAGTGCCTGCCAAAACTCAAAGTATTCTTATGGCTGCTTTATATGGATAGACTGAACACAAAAGAACTCATGAGGAGGAGGCACTGGCATGTTGATGGGGTACATACCTGCGTTCTCTGCGACAGTCCGGATGAGGAGACAAGAGAGTATCTCTTCTTCTCCTACCCATTCGCAGTCGCTTGCTGGGACAAAATTGACATCCAGTGGGACTTGTCTCTGCCTCTGTCACAGCGCTTCATTGCAGCGAAACTCATGTTCAGAGGGCCTTGTTTCATGGAAATAGTAGCCTCCGCGGCTTGGAATTTATGGAAAGAGAGAAATGCCTTTATTTTTCGGCAACAGACACCTTCACTGGCGCGCTGGAGAATTAGGTTTCAGAGTGATGCTCTACTGCATCAATACAGAGTAAAGGGTGCCCTTGTGCAGCCCCTGCTTGCTTGGATCACATTCAAATTCACTTAGATGGCTCTTTCTGCCCTTATTGATTTCTGGACCTTCCATCCCCCTTGAGTTTGTAACCCCACTTTTGTACTTGTACATACTATTATAATTGGAAATACACCGTAGGGGTTCTCCCCTACAGTAATGCCTTCAAAAAAAATATAAACATAAGAATGAGATACATGGGTGAGCATTAACGCCAAAATAATGAAAAAGGAAGTATATAATTTCACGAGTTATAAAACAATGGAATAATTGATTTCAGAGTTATCAAAATTGGAAGTAATTAATTGCCCGAGTAATCAAAAAAGGAAGTACTTGATTTCGTGAGTTATGATACACCTCTATATAAACACAAGAATGAGGACACCGCTTGGACTATATGAAGAATATGACAAGGGCTATTTTCGGCTCATGGCGTGTATGAAGAATATGACAAGGGCTATATGCTTAGGCGCTCTTGTGGTCATATATTTTTGTTTAGTATCAAGCTATGCATCTGAAGATCACATAGGTATCTTCCACTCTTTATCTAAAATCCTATATTTATTTTATTAGTTTGATAAATGTGTCTGCAGTGTGAAATTAATGTAACACATAGTCCACTTTTAACTGGTCTTTTAGTCAAACTACGAACTATCTCATGGCATTTGTGTTTTCTTGTACAATAGGCATTCGCCAAGGGATTGAGGTGTGCGGCCATACTTCGAGAGGTCCTTGTGAACTCAAACAATGCATGACTGCATGCGAACAAGCTGGTTATGACCCCAGACGTACCTCTTGCAGAGACGTGCCGGGTTTTAATGACAGAAAAGTTTGTTGTTGCCGAAAAGATAACAAATAGTTATCGTAGCTATCGCGTGGCACACGTGATAAGCTACCTCAAACAAAACAAAAAGTTATCGTAGCTAGCCGTGCTACATACCAGAATGTGCTCTAAATACTTTGAATGTAATATGATTCTGTGTATGTATGCACCTCATGATCAATATTCAGTAAAAATCTAGTTATTCTGCCATGGCTGCCGATGACTAGATTAGGATTGTTAGACTATGCTGTTGCTTCATGTAATTTGATTTTTGATTAATAAAATACATGTCTGCTCTAAGAAAACCAAAATTGGGCCCGTAAAAGAAACTGCGCCACGGGTGAGCTTTCCGTGAAGCTTATTTACTACTGTAGCCAGTACGCTATATGGGATATCTCGATGGCAGCCACCTTAAAAAAAATATATCGATAGCGGCCGAACCACCATTTGGCTCTGTTTGTTTCTCAGGTATTTTCAGGCTTTGGTGGGGATAAAACCGGCCCAATCCCGAAACCCCACTAATTTCTAAAAGCCCATTTGTTTCACATGTTTTTGGGCCGGTATATTCCCAAGATTTTTCCCACCTTTCTCAAACCCGATCCATTTGTGCTACGATCCAAAACGCGAGGTAGGATACCTCGCGTATTGTTGTGCTCGAATCTGATTCTTCAGTACAATATACAGTAGCCATTTACTTGTAATATACATAAGTTTCACTCGTACTACTTCTTGGAAATAATTCACACAGCCAATTACTACTAGTAGTATACATTAGTTTGCAAAATCTGTTCCTTGGAACTAGTTTACACAAGCCATTTACTAGTAGTATACATTAGTTTCCTTCTTGTGAACTGATACTAACGCATACAGTTAACTGAATTAGTTGCTGGTCATTTAGTGTGATCCCAATTGCTGGTCATATGGAACTGAATTAATTATCTATCCTACTTAAACCAGCTGTCCTACTTAATCTATGAATGTTTTAACTTGTTTGACTGAACCTGGTTTTGGTCCTCCAACATACATTCTCACCGGTGAAGCCCCCTCTCCGATCTGGCATTCTCTCCGGTGAGCTAATAAGTGTCTTCCTTTGTCTTTGTAGACTGACCACATGATCAGTTACCTTCTCTACTGTCTAAAAGAATCCCTGAATATCTTACATGGTGACCTGAATATCTTTCTGATTGTTTGCTACATTATTTTCATTAGTGCTGAAATGAGCTCCAGGAGCATAGAACATATTAGGAAAAAATGAAGATGAGGAGATGATCTTTATCATTTTTCCTGCATTGCACTTGTACTTAAGCCGAAGGAAGAGAGAGAAACAGCACCATTACTTTTTGTACGACAAGGTGCATGTAAGGGAACTGCTTAGTGGGCACCTCAAGAATTGTCTCACTGCCTTTAGGATGGAGCCACACATTTTCATGTGGTTGGCATCATACCTAAGGAATGAAGGTCTAATTTCAGATACAAGAATCAAGATTGAAGAGAAGCTAGCATTCTTTCTATATATGTTGTCACACAATGCTTCATATGAAGATCTTCAGTTAGAGTTTCATCATAGTGGACAAATCTTTAGCAAGTATATCAATCAATTCTTCAACATTATTCCCACCTTGTCAACTAGATTTCTGAAGCCTCTCAATCTTGATGAACCACATCGGAAAATAACTACAGACCCTCGCGGCCACCATATGCTGCTGGTCGTCGTGCGTACTACCTGGCTTGCCACTCTGTAGCAGCTAGCTGTGGTCCTTAATGATCTGAACAAATTAAACAACAACGATGGTAGTACTACAAGTCGTTGATGAGCTAAAGGGCTGCCCCTGTTATATCATTCTTTTTCTTGCCAAGCAAAATCATGTGCCAGATCCAACATTTTGCATACTTACTGGCATACAAACATTTCCTCATGTTCTTCTAGTGTTTCAATTGATCTCCATTCTTAATGTGCCTCATAGAATGAGTTATAACATATTTGCATGCTTACAGGCCATCGTAATGCTCAGGATTTGTGCTCTTGAAGATTGCAAGGAACAAAAGCAGCAATTTTAAGAAGAGTCTTATCTGGTTGTAATAGAAAAAATGTTGAAAATTAATGTTGACTACTATTGCGAATTATCCGACAGAAGTTATTATTTTTGAATGCTGGAACTGGTGGATGTTGATTTTGGAGACTGTCGTGTTCATGTCTACCAGTAAAAATTGAATCTTTTATAACGCATGTTGATTTTTTAGAATGTCGTGTTTGTGCACCAATTCTTGTCTACCAAAACAAACGATACGTTTGTGGCGATTGAGGATTGGGCACCAAACACCAAAAATAACTGAGAAACAAACACATCCTGATGGTTTCAGAAAAACACCAGTAAAAATAAAGCACGACTCCGTTGGGGATCGAAACCTCTGGTTTCGTAGACCTACGTCTTATCCATTGGGCCACGGAGTCATGTTGAGTTAATGACAATATTTTTGGGTCAGATACCTATATAAGTCATTTTTTAGAGGCAACGAATGTTATTTTGAGGAATGACGTAAGTACTTTACAACGCCACGAAACAAATCTTTAATTCCATCAACAATAATGCTGATTTTGCTTTCAACGTATGGTACGGAAAACCGTAGCAAGACGACGGAAATGCACGAAATGTGGCCGGTGAACCGGTCAGTTTACGAGCGTCTCGGCATTCTTGGGCGGCGGCTGCAGGAAGCGTCCCTAGTACCAGTGGCGCGCCCACACGGCGCCCATGGCATCGAGGGGCACCCCCTTTGTCTCCGGCAGGAAAGCCACCACGAAGCCGGTCATGACGGCGACCCCACGCGGCGTAGTAGATGAATGTGGCGTACTTGAAGCTGCAGAGCATCGAGAGGAACGTCTGCGTGAGCACGAAGGTGGCGCCGAGGTTGACGGCCACGCTGATGCTCTGTCCTGACTCCCGCCGACCGGACCTCTGTAAGAAAAATTAGGGTTGGAGCTATTCGGTCTACCCTCTATTCCTCTGCCTTATCGGTGGTGCCGCTCACAACGCATATTGAGGCTAGAAGGTGGGACCTTTATATAGACTCCAAATTCCAGATAAATCAATCTGTTTCCAGATAGGACTCGTGACATGATAGAACAACCACAATACCTAACAGCTAGTTACCGAGCCTATTTGTTCAACAATTAGGTCCCAGCACGATGGTGTGAGTCATGCGCCGAGTTCGAATACAAAATCAAACTCGTAGGCTTTGAAAATCCATAGAGCCAATCCTACGGACAACCTGGCATTCCGCTCTATACTGTTCTCGGGTATAATTCCAACGTATTAATATACACCGTGTTCCAGTATAGCCGTACCGGCTTCCTTAAGTACAATTCCACATCATTAATTCCCTGTTATTTCCGTGATACTTCCACACTAAAGTTTAATTCCGGACAATGTAGTGTATATAAAATGTTGCAAAACACAATTTCCAACATCTCCCACTTGACTGAAAATATTTTATTTCAATCAAGATGAATTCCCATGCAATTAACATGGTTAGAAAATAATTCCCTTCCTTCAATGTGCTCACGTTGCATATACGCTTTGTGACCTTTGGAGTCATATTATCACAAACTAACAGGTTATGATGCACCTTCCACGACCTTAAGTTTTCAAAATTTTCCTTAGCCATATACTTCCTTCAATACTTGACATGCATTAAAGTATTCACATATATTCCTTAAGCAAAGAATATCCATGTTTCCATTGTAAACAATAAATACCTACAAATGTAAATATTAGCACATAACAAAAAAAAATACCTTTCACGAAGATCC
This sequence comes from Poa pratensis, assembly GCA_947311845.1. Lineage (NCBI taxonomy): Eukaryota > Viridiplantae > Streptophyta > Magnoliopsida > Poales > Poaceae > Poa > Poa pratensis. The sequence continues at coordinate 32,299,637 of CAMZMU010000046.1, read as the reverse complement.
CATTTCCAAAAATAGTGTCAATATCCACACAGTCGAATGTTGAGATCATCAAATAATAATGAATAATCCATGTTTCCTTGACATTGCACGACAAGTCCATTATGTGATTCCAACAATCTTTATAGGATTCATATTCCATTTGCTAATAATTCCAGCAAACCACTTTCCATGCTAATCAAAATAGCAACAATTACAACAACATGGCTAAGGTCAGGTCGCATGAATAATGTCCCACACTAATTTTGGTATGACAATTATTCTTCCTTTTCCTTAGGAGTTCAAACATAATTTTCCTCACTAAGTATTCTTCCCTTTATCAAAGGTATGTGACAGGTTTGCATGTTTCCATAGAAAAAATATATCAAAATATTATCTATGTAATTCCACTCCCAAAATGTAGGAAGCTTTAAACATACCTTTCATATGAAAGTTAGAACTGAACCAAGCTTTCACTTCCATCAATGTGATATTTTAAAAACAATAAGACATAGTTAGCACATATTAATGATAACAAAAAAATTCATTCTAACCTTTGTATATGATCATCTTCCATCATTAATAAAATCGTATGACCTGATATTCCATTGATGTGAAGCTTGTTACAATAAAATGAATTGATCTATTCAGTTAGCAAATCCTGTCATTGTTCCCACCTCCTCTAAATTACAGACTTTCCACAAAATATAAACATTTCCTTTGTGTAAAGAATCAAACAACAAGCTCAACATTGAAATTTCCACTAAGCATGTTAAATTAAACTTCCTTGTAAGTAAATCCATTTAGAACATATAGCCTTGCGGTTGTTTGGTAAATAACAAGTTCCCAAACTTTTATTCCTCCTCATTTGAGTTTATTGATTCCCGCAATGCTTCCATGCATAGTTAACATTAGTAACAACTTTAACTATTCCATACAACTTTACATGTGTAAACCTCTAACATAGAGTAACTTCCCCAAGGAACACACAGTAATAGCCAAGATATGATGGTCCATGTTAATTCCTCCCACTTTTCCTAAGCATGTTAGTGTTGGGAGTTTAGCTTGCGTTTACCTTTGGGTTGATTCATATGAGTCCGGTGTGACTACTAAGTAAACACACCCTTCATACCAAATTTCTACTTTCCACCAATTTTCCTATTTCCAGATCAAAAACAAAAATACCATTTGATCCACTAGAATATGTACATTAAAATAAAAGGTTGGTGTGCTATGTAGTAAATAATCTTCCCAATTCCATACTACCAAAATATAAATAAAATACTTCCTTCCAGTTCACAAAATATAAACAGTGACTGTGATAGATAATGACTTACTAAACAAACGTAATAGTATGTATGCTTTTCCACATAATCAAGGGAATAACCATAGTTGTATTCCTCCATTCATCCATGGAGTATATGATATAAGACAACGGTGAATAATTCCATGCTCATTACATTAGTTTCAATTACTATTCCTGAAGTGTACTTTCCCCACCAATCAGTTCTCAAACCTTTAAATCCTTTGATGAACTGATTTTCCACTTCAGTATGATATGTTAATACAACAAAACCTTCCGACTTGTCTTGTAAAAAATACAAATAACCATAGCAAGTGCAATCATGAAATAGAACAAATATATTCACCTCAAGTAGGAGTGTCCAAACATACGGTAGATATATGCTGATGAAGTATTGTATTTCTCACACTCTAGTAGGAGTGTAAAACCAGATACCACAAATGTCACATTGAAGAAAATCCATAACCGATAGCACTCCCACTAGAAGCTCAATTATTTTATCTTATTTACGACTTGGTCACATATCAAGGAACATAATTAGTGGATTATTAATTATGGAATTCTACACGTAAGTGGGAGATGTAGGAAATTGTGTCTTGCAACATTTTATATATCTACTACATTTTACGGAATTAAACCTCAGTGTGGAAGTCTCATGGAAATAACAGGAATTAATGATGTGGAATTGTAATTAAGGAAATATACTTAAAAAAGCCGGTACAGCTATACTGGAACATGGTGTATACTAATGACTTTTTTAAATAATATTTTTTAAAACATTTTTTCGGAAAATAGTGCGTATTTTCAAAAAAATTGAAAAATAGCGCGCTGTCATCACGGGCCGTGCCGAAACCTGCTGTTTCGGCATGGGCCATGCCGAAAGGGCCCATGCCGAAACAGCAGGTTTCGGCACGGCCCCCGCCGAAACCAGTCGAATCAATGTATTGTTCAGGTTTAGTTCTTGAATTAAATAAAAAGTTGCTAAACCGTATCACGATTCGAAATAGAATATGCATGAAATATATGCGCATCAACGAGTAGGTTCCATTCCCGTGATCGGTTTCGAGTTTAGTGACTCTAACTCCTTAATTTTTGCTTGAAATTTGCAAATTGTTTTGACTAATTTTGTCAAATTCGTCGGTCTCAGTCGACGGTTTCAAATTTTCTTTCATAGGTAGATGGATCTTACCCTTCCCTATAACTTTTATGTTGTAACATTTTTGTTTTGACTGACATATACATATTTTCTCTCTAATACCTGTGTTTTCTATACATGTTACATAAAATAGGTATATATCTTTCAAAACAAAAAAGTTACAATATCCAAGTTGTGGGAAATGATGAGAAACATCTACTCGTGAAAGGAAATTTTAAACGGTCGACTCAGTGCGATGAATTTGACAAACTTCATCAATTTGTTTTATGAATTTTGATCCAAAATTAAGGAGTTAGAGTTGACTAAACTCAAAACCGATCACGGGAATGGAACCTACTCGTCGATGCGCATATATTTCATGTATATTCTATTTTTAATCGTGATACGTTTAGCAACTTTTTATTTAATTCAAGAATTAAAACTAAACACAACAGCAGGATACATTGATTCCACTGGTTTCAACGTGGGCAGTACGGAAAGCTGCTGTTTCGGCATGGGCCATGCGAAAGCATGGCCCATGCCAAAACAGCAGTTTCGGCCCGGCCCGTGATGACAGCGCGCTATTTTTCAATTTTTTTGAAAATACGCGCTATTTTCCGAAAAAATGTTTTAAAAAATATTATTTAAAAAAAAATCCGTATACTAATACGCTAGAATTATACCCGGAAACAATATAGAGCGGAATGCCAGGTTGTCCGTAGGATTGGCTATATGGATTGTCAAAGTCTGCGAGTTTGATTTTGTACAAGTATTCCTCCCTATGGAGTTATGTTCACAAAATAAACAACTTGTCCACCAACTTCCAATGGATTGTCAAAATAAATGAGACCATTGTGTCAAATTTATAATGCACTAACCTTTCCGTTGAGCAATATTTTCACTCTTCCTTTTCGAAATAGCATAAATAATCAACAAATTCCGATAGAGAAGTATAAATAATTCCTTCTCATCGTAAATTAATATAAGAACAATAATATTTTTTCTCCACAAAGGGAGTTTAATTGCATAATTACCAATTTTCAAGTAAATCATATTTAGCAATAATGTCTAAGTAGACATATCTATTTCCGTTTGGAATTGTTTGTATAAATAAGTTGCTATTGTGCCATCAAAATATGACGTACAAGTAAAATCCAAACTATATGGAGAAGTAATCATAAACAAATATTTAGTGCGAACAATAACAATGGACATACCGTTGAGTAAAAATTGATTTCCTTTTCCATGGAGTATTTCTAATTTTCCTCCAAAAATAAGTGATGCCAATTTCAATATAACATGCCACTAGAAAAGTCCGATGAAGTATGCTGACGCGCTTCAAATATTTCCGGTGACAACCTCAAACCGTAGCAAAAAAAAAAAAAAAAAACATCGATCTGAAGATAACGAGCCAAGACGTTGGCGTGCAGCCTTCAGGTACACAGGATAATTCCTTGATGTCACCTTTTGATCACTAGATCCCCGTGCATGCACAAAAATTGCTAGAGCGATGGCCAACTCCTGAATATAGTATGTGCGGTGCTGCATCCGATGGACGCGTCAAAACCGATCCGGCGCCACGAGAAACAGCAGAACTTTTGCTTCGACCAATCAATCTGACTAGAGACAGATTCCTATTTCAAGACAACACCGGTAGTATTTCAATATTCCGTACGCAGCTCTCCAAAGATTCTCCTATGTCTGCGTGCGTGAAACCACACTTAGCTTCTATGTACATATATGCATATGTGCATATATACATGTAGCTTGCTGTCAATTCTGTTTGAAGAACTTGTTCTGAAAATTTTGTCTACATTTCAGTTTGTTTTCTTCTGTTTTCTATAGAAAATATATACCCATTTGTTAGTTTTGCGGAGCCCTGATGGTTGCATGTGACTCTGGTCATGTAAATATGGATTGACAGAATGGAAGAACCTGATTTGATTGACACCCAAGTCATCCACCTCCAGCAAGACGACACGCTCGATGACAATCTGCGTGACGCGGTTCGTGGGCACACGGTGAAGCCGACGGTCCAAATGGTTGAAGAGCATGACAGCATTCGTGCGATTGAGTGCATCTGTTCTCGGATTAAAAAATATAACTCATTTTCATAAGGGCATTTGGAATCTGAACGCATCTGTTGATCTCATGACATTGATATGGTAGGGTACATGTTGTGGTTGTTTGCATGGAGTAGACACAAATTCCTCTCCTGTTCTCCTTGACCACTTCGTTAGTTTATTTGCTAGATAGACTGGAACAGGCTATGGAGCAGTGATGTATTTCTGCTGACCAAATATCGAGACGATACATGTTATTCTTTTACAGTCTTAATAATGTTTTATTGGTAAATGTATATGCAAATTCTACAAGAAAAATCCACATTTTATGTTTACACATGAGAAATATGTGATGACAAGCACCGTAGCAACGCACGGGCATACACCTAGTTTCAATATAACATGCCACTAGAAAAGTCCGATGAAGTATGCTGACGCGCTTCAAATATTTCCGGTGACAACCTCAAACCGTAGCCAAAAAAAAAAACCATCGATCTGTAAAATGAATGAAGATAACGAGCCAAGACGTTGGCGTGCAGCCTTCAGGTACACAGGATAATTCCTTGATGTCACCTTTTGATCACTAGATACTATATTCAGCAAGCAACAAAGAAGCTGCCAGGAGTTGGCCATCGCTCTAGCAATTTTTGTGCATGCACGGGGATCTAGTGATCAAAAGGTGACATCAAGGAATTATATCCTGTGCATGCACGGGGATCCGATGGACGCGTCAAAACCGATCCGGCGCCACGAGAAACAGCAGAACTTTTGCTTCGACCAATCAATCTGACTAAAGACAGATTCCTATTTCAAGATAACACCGGTAGTATTTCAATATTCCGTACGCAGCTCTCCAAAGATTCCTATGTCTGCGTGCGTGAACTGTGCTGCTTGATTTCCTTCCTTGGCCGCAGCGCAAGAATTACTCCCGAGCAATTCCCGAGCGGCGTCGGAACAATTCGATTTCCTTGTGTTCCTCGATCTCCGTTCGCGACAAACACAAGTCGATTGGCACCCGGACCACGGGATCGATCGATCGACCGAAGCAGCGGATGAGAAACGGTTGCGTCTGGCTTCGCCGTGTTCCGTGGCTATTCTCCAACTACGTGATCTCCAGATCGGTTCTCCACGCTCCGACGCAGCAGCACGCGTCGCGACATGCGGCACATCAGCGCATCAATGCGAGTATGCGACGGGGCGGGCCGGTGAAGGATTTGGTTGAGCGGCGGCCGACGTCAGGCAGAGTTCGCAGCGGAATAGAAGCCACAATCGCCGGCAGCTTGTGGGTAGAACGCCGGCGGCGACCACGCACGGACGGCTCTGATACCAATGTAAGAAAAATTAGGGTTGGAGCTATTCGGTCTACCTCTATTCCTATGACTTATCGGTGGTGTCGCTCACAATGCATACTGAGACTAGAGGATGGGACCTTTATATAGACTCCAAATTTCAGATAAGACAGAGTAATAGAGGGTAGACCAAATTAGCTCCAACCCTAGTTTTCTTACAACCTCCACCGGGTATATCTCGCCGGGGATCACCCACGTCAGCAGACCCCACGACCACCCGAACGACGCCGAGAAGACGCACCACGAGCGAGTACCTCCTCGCCATTGTGGACTCGCCGTCGTGGCCGATCTGCGACCCCATGATCCACGCGACCGCAACCTGATCAAGCAAACCATCACAATCTTTCAGCACGTTGTAAGGTCAGTTCTAACATGCTCCCAGCACTCCTGTTTAATGTCATATACATACCTGGCACGTGATCATTACAAGTCCACCAGCCAAGAACAGCGGCCTGCGACCGACACGAGCGCGGAGCCGAGGTTGACGGCGCTTAGCGAGCAGCTAAGATGGTAGGGTGCCTCTATGGCCGACTGCCTAGCGCCACCGCGCTGCTGTGCCCAGGGCAGGCCATATCGCCGCGTCCTTCTTCTTCCACCGCCGCTATTCCACCCGTCGTCGCACTCATCCGTCAGCGTGGCCGCGCCCCACGCCCTTGTCTTCGTGCCGCATCTCCACCGCCCTGTGTCGGGGGGGGGGGGGGGGGGGTGGCGTGTGTTTTGTGTAGAAATTCTGGAGCCCTAACTCTTGGTGTCATGATCGCCCACAACATTGTTTTCTATCATGGATCCGGTGAAGTTCTTGCGTTTGAGAGTTATCCTTGATACACTTTGTTCTAGCAAATACACAAATGGGCCATTCAGATTTACACAGGAATTGTTTAGCTTGGTCCAAAACCCATATATTCCAACAATAGCAGACCTATATATAGATCATTTACATGCATATCTATACATAGATATGGTATATATATGGTAGGAGTACTTGTGTGTCCATGAAATTTGGGTGAGCATTAACGAAAAATAAAAAAAGAAAGTATATACTTTCATGAGTTATATAAAAACAAATGATTGATTTCAAAGCTATCAAAATTGGAAGTAATTAATTGCCCGAGTTATCAAAAAGGTGTATTTGATTTCGTGAGTAATGATACGCCTCTATATAAACAGAAGAATGAGATACACATGAGTGAGCATTAACGCCAAATATAAAAAGGAAGTATATAATTTCACGAGTTATAAGAAATGAACTAATTGATTTCAGAGTTATCAAAATTGGAAGTACTTAATTGCCCGAGTAATCAAAAAAGGAAGTACTCTATTTCGTGAGTTATGATACGCCTCTATATAAACACAAGAACGAGGACACCTGGGTAGGTAGTGAAAAGAAGAAGAATATTTTCGGCTCATGGCGCGTATGAAGAATATGACAAGGGTCAAGGGCTATATGCTTATCGCTCTTGTGGTCATATATTTTTGTTTACTATCAAGCTATGCGTCTGAAGATCACATAGGTATCTTCCACTCTTTATCATTCCAATATTTATTTTATTAGTTTGATAAACGTGTTTGCAGTGTGAAATTTATGTAACACATAGTCCACTTTTAACTGGTCTTTTAGTCTATCTCATGGCATTTGTGTTTTCTTGTACAATAGGCATTCACCAATGGATTGAGGTGTGCGGCCATACTGGAATAGGTCCTTGTGAACTCAAAGAATGCACGACTGCATGCGAACAGGCTGGTTATGACCCCAGACGTACCTCTTGCAGAGACGTGCCGGGTTTTAATTACGGAAAAGCTTGTTGTTGCCGAAAAGATAACAAATAGTTATCGTAGCTAGCCGTGCTACATACCAGAATGTGCTCTAAATACTTTGGATGTAATAATGATTCTGTGTATATATGTCGTAATCCAGCAATATGCCCTGTCTGGCTGTCTGCCACAGACAAGACGAAGATGGTGCCCATATGTTACTCAAATGTAAACCTGTGAGAAAACTATGGAGGGAACTACAATTAGAAGAACAGAGACGTGAGTGGGCTCAATTTGAGAACAAAAAAAAAAGTTAAGCCCTTGCCAAAGCGGCGAGAAAAAAGGAGAGAAACAAACAAAAATCAAGCGATATAGGGTCGAGGAACGGGAGTAAGAACATACATATGAACGCGACTCGGGCGTTCTCCGCCACAGAGAGAATGTCGGCGATAGGGCGGAGGAATGACGGCAGAATGTGTTGAGTTTTGAGCACAAGGGATGGAGATGTCAGGCCAAAGAAGCATGGAGCAAATTAACAAAAACCTAGCATGAAGTGAATGCGCGAGTGAGTAAAATACCAGGCGGCTTCGGGTCATCGACCACTTCAATCTCTGTGCTCGAGCTCGAGTAGGGAATTGCGGAGTCGCCGAGAGGGGGGTAGCGGTGAAAGGGCCTCAGCTGCTCCATTGAGCGCAGCGGTGGTAAGGAGGAGGACAGTGGACAGAGCATTGTCAATAATAATTGAGAGCCAGACGAAGGCATGGGCACTGGCCGAGCTATATCTACGTCAGGGGGGCCGGCGCCCCCCCTAGACTTTGAAAATCAACGAATTTTTTTTGGATGTAATAATGATTCTGTGTATGTATACAGACTCATTAATAATGGGCACTGGCGGAGCTGTGTGTATATCAGGGGGAGCTTCGGTCATGACGGCGATGACCATGTCGTGGTACAAGAGGTGGAGACTCATGTCAGTGAAGGTGACCGTTGCCCGTGGGCTTTGGTTCTCTGCGACCACGCCGAGGGAGAGCTTGAAACTAATGCCTGAGCCGTCATATGAGACGTAGGCGAGGTGACTCGAGTCGATGACGATCCTTGGCAGAGTTGGGTCCACACAAAGTACCGCGATGGCACCTACCAGGGCTATCGCAGTGACAATGGTAAACACGGTCGCAAAGGACCAGCAGTAGCAGCTGGAAGTCTCCGTCCTCCTGCTATACCGGGCACTAGTACAGATCGGGCAAACGCACACGGTCGACTTTGATAATCGCAAACGATTATAGTGCCCATCGCTATCCATGGGTGGGCGATGTCGCTACAGATCGCAGATGGAAATAAAAAGCGTGTGCGTTGGTTCAACCAAGGCAGATGCTTTTTTTACCTTAACCGTGTGCGATAGCTAAGAAGATCTCACACGGGGTCTGCTTCACAGCCGTCTGTATTTACTTATAATTGCAAACGTCTTGTAGGGATATTCGTGTGTGTTGAAGAAATGATCACACACGTTTATCGTAGTGTTAGTCGTTAGTGTTAAGGAACCATCACAAACGTTTTGAATATCCGAACCATGCCAGTAGGCATTCTATCAGCTGGAACACATGCAAAAATCGAAAACAAGAATCATCCAGTAGCAAATATCCTTGTTTCATTCATTTCATATTCATACATTCATATTCATACAGTGCGACAAAAGTATGAATTCCTAACTATACAAATGTGAAAGCTACACAAAATAAAGAACTTTTATTGGTTACGTCTTTGTCTCTGTGATGAAAGCTAGGTTCAGAGGGTTGGGAATCTCTCACTAATCCCAAATCTTCGCAACCTGTCCATCTCTGCAGTCATTTTTTCCATAGAATATGAAAGCTAGGTTCAGAGGGTTGGGAATCTCTCACTAATCCCAAATCTTCGCAACCTGTCCATCTCTGCAGTCATTTTTTCCATAGAATATGAAGCTAGGTTCAGAGGATGCATAAATTGATGTACACATACGCCGCTGACCAAAATCTTTTTGGATTTTGGGGAGCCAGACTTTGCCTTCAACGGGTAATTATTGTTCACTTGAGTGCTGTTCTAACAATCGATGCAAGACACCCTTTACTGTAAATAACAAGAATCAAAAGGTCAGCCACTAACACATCAATGCAAGATGAACACAAAAATAAAAAACAAGTTTAAATGATTGTTCACTTACCACCATCAAGACAAAGATATTCTATGAAACCGGCCATCCGTTGCTGCATATATGTTGTGTGTGAAATATTCCTTACTGTATGATGTGTTAAAAATCTCCATCAATGGAAGGAGGTGAAAACATTAAAATAACATTAAAACTGAACTGGTTAGTGTCACTTACCAGCCACTACGGATTGGCCAAGAGAGGGAAATAAACCCTCTCTTCATTTTCTTGTACAGTGTTACCAAAATAAGATCCCTATTACACAAGTATAAAATGAAATGTGTTCTATCAAATCCCTTCTGGTAAAAACATTCATAGTGACAAGATAAAACATAAAAGAGGTTGCTATTCTAATAGATCCCTATTCTAACAGATAACATACCAAGATCTAATAGTACCACACCAACAAAAACTAGCTATTCTAACAGATCCGGCCTTGCTAGTGCATAAACAATATATTAAAAAAGATCCGGCATATTAAACATGAGGATGACCTTGCTAAACGAGCGCTAACCTTCGGGATGTGGACGAGAAGACGGCCCCCTCGCCATGGGGGGGTCGGCGGCCTAGGACAGGCCTCCCGCGAGGTCATCGTCCGGTCGGCCGGCGGGGTAGGGCCGCGGTGGAGGGCAAATACGGCGGCAGAGGGCCGGGAGGGCATGTGTGCGACTGTAGAGGAGAGGAGGCGGCTGGGAGAGGGGAGAGTGGAGCCTGTGTATGGGTCAAGCGCGTATGGTCCTTATTTATATGGAAGGGTTCCACTTGCTGGGCCCTAAAGGCCCAGCAGGTATCGCACACGATTTCATCCGCAGAAACCGTGGGCGCATCCAGCCGTCTAGCAATTGTTATCGCACACGATTAAGCTCATGAAAAACCGTGTGCGATTAGTTTGTGGTAAAAAGTAATCTTCGCATACGTTTTTTTCTGAGAATAAACCGTGTGCGATTATGTTGTGGTTTAACAACATTGAAGATAACTTGGAGAAATGCCAAATTTAGCCGCTGGAAAGGAGTACTAGACAAAATGGAACCTGGTTAATAATATTTGGATAATATTAGTTGGTAACGGAAGGGCTCCATTAATTCATACGCATGGTTTGTCCTTCCTGCTACAAAAAGATTGGACATCCCAATCGCACATTACATATATATAACACATAAGAACCACCTAATACCTATATAACCATATTCTTCGTCGTCGTCAGAGAGGAGGACAACGTCTTCGTCGCCGGCGGGGCCCTTGCCATTGCGTGAGGCCTCTGCATCGTCGCCGGCGGGGCCCTTGACGTTGCTTGAGGCGTCTACGTCATCGCTGACCGAGTTGCCCGAGCCTGATGCCCCGGCAACGTCGGCTAGCAGGTTGCCGGACTGACCGGCTTTCCACTTGGCCAAACGCCTTCCTGCGGTGCCCATCCAAAGCCGCGTCTGCTTCTTGACCTCCTGCCTGGCGCGCAGTAGCGCACGCACCCGGAACTTTCGAAGAGTGGTGAAAGACTCCTCGACCACGTAATGCACCAATGCTTCTTCACGCCTCGCCGACACGATGGACATCTCCACCAACTTATGCTCCTCCAGTTCCTCTGGGGTGGCCAGAGGCTCATCCAACGATGAACCTGAATAGTTGTCTTCGGGCTCCTCCACCGCCGTGAGGTCAACGAAGTTACCCCTAGCTCCGTGCGCTGGGGACAGCTCCTCCTGCGCCTCAGTCAACGTGCGGTCGATTGAGGCCGCTGTGGACATCATCTCTTCCGATTCCCACGACGCGAGGTTGGTTGAGCTACCCCCAACCATGGCCGCTGAGGGCAGAACCTCCTCCAACTCCGACGGCGTGAGGTCCACGAAGGTACCCCATCCCCGATCTCCCATGGCTTCCGTGCTGTGTGACATTGTACAAATCCTAAATAAACAAATGGGCATGGTCGTCGAAGCAATTTATATTCAAGCAAAAGGCGGGAACACCATGGTATCTCATATTTAGCGAGATTTCTGAAAAAATGCGGGAAGACAAAATATTAGGCAAACGATAACATCAAACCAATCGTATGCAATAGAACAATGTATCACACACGATTTATTTCGAAAAATCCTGTGCGATAGTTCAGCAGAATTTCATACGGACAAACTTCGAAAAATCATGTGCGATCAGCGACTGAATGCACACACATCACTTTGCCGAGTCCGTGTGCGATATAGCGCACACTCTGTATAAATTGTAACCATATGCGAATGTTTGCGCCGGGGACACCCTTGCGATCCTCGCAAACGGCTTTAAACGCGAAGGGTAAGCGATATGTGATAACGCACACGGACGCCTGCATCCGTCTGCGATCGCGGGGATTGCCCGATCTGTACTAGTGGGAGGAGACCAGGCGACGGCTGCTGGGGCCGAGGCTGCTTGGACACCATCTCAATCTTCAAAACAAATGCTCCAAAGTTAGAATATTACGTGCAAGGAATTCATGAAGACGAAACAATATGTTGCAATTATTTGAAATTAGTATGATGGCCCTCACAAAATGCAAGGGCATTGTCTTTAGTTTGTTGAAAATGATCGTGTAATACATTTATGTTTTACAACGTATGCAAGAAATAATATTGTTTAATATCCTAATAAAAAATCTGAATGAAAAAACCCCTAAGATTTTTTTAATCATTCTTACGTTATGAGGAACACATATGCAAGCAGAGTTGAGAACAAGAAAGGCTTTGTCATTCATTGTCAAGAGGCCGCCGAACAGGTTTTGGTCAAGCAGTCGACATAGCAGAGGGATGGCTCGACGAGACTGTTTTTAGACGAGACTAGTTTTTCACGCTTGGATGTCGCTGAATTGGTCTTTGGCAAAACCAAGCCTACGCCAAGCTAGGGTGTGGAATCTATCACTTGGATGTTGGCGAATGGTCTTCGGCAAAGCCAAGCGTACACCAAGGTAAGCCATGAATCTACCGCTTTTGTTTTAACAAGGAGCCCGGGCCACGAAGGACCTGGATACTGCTGTACTCAGTTGGTGGGTACAATTACATCAAGGTCCAACAGGAAATAGAAATTACACACATGACCTGGACTTTTACATAAAGAACCCTGAAAAGTAAACCAGAACGTGATCGAGTCCCTGGGGTTCTTCTCCGCCGCATCCGGGAAACGAACTCAACAAGCAGGGCAGCAGCGCCGAAACCGGGGACGAACCACTTTGCTCGACATCGCTGGGAACACCCTGATCGGAGTTGATGATCCTCCAGCATGGAGGAAGCGCAGCCAGACGTAGCTGGCTGACGAGGGCCGCCCTTCGTCCAGCTGAGGCAATGGCAAGACAACCACCATCGTCGCACGTCCGTTGCTTGGAGACTCCTAGGGAATGTCCTAGTATCATCATCACTCCGTGATGAAGCGCATCGAGAGAAGCCGAGGCAGCCATCCACCACTCGCCCACCACCATAACGGGAGGACATAAGAAGGCTTACCCGCGTTACACACCGAGAACGCCTGTCGGCGTGTTCATTGAAGAAGGCCGCCATGTATCCGCCACTGCCACCGTTCCTCCACCTCAGAGGGTCGAGGTAGTGCGACCCCACAACATGCTCGGCACCACGCCCAAATACCAGAGCAAAGGACCTTCACGGATGGACCTTATTAGCAGGGATGTCCGAGATCTTCTCAGCCGACGGCAGCAGAGCAGCACAGGAACGAAAAACATCCACGACACGCACCAGATCTGGTCGAAGAAATCTGGCAATCTGCCATGAAAGGACATGAGTCTCCTAACCTAAGTTTTGTGTGTTTGTTAACAACATAAGTGATGATCTTACCATGTGCTAAAGTACTATAGGTACAATTGACGAAATGCACATGGAAATGGTTGACCCCTCAAAAAGGAAAAAGATCGAAGCCGGTGTCCCATAGATTTAATTTATTGAGTCATAGGGAAGCCATATTATTGATGCATGTAAAATGCATACATGAACTTTGCATTATATTACTTATATTTCAATCATATTTGCATCATATAAGGGTTATATAAGAAACCCAAACGACGTCCAAATGACCTGGAAATTTACGAGCAACAGTTTTTGGAAGGAACAAAGCGTGGGAGCGAACAGGCGGAGGCCCGAGGGCCAACATGAGTGGGCCCACGCGGCCAGATTCCTTGGCCGCGTGGGACCCATCATCTGGGGCCTCGTGGCTCCGTTGCCGTCGATCTTTTTTCCCGAGCCTCCGTCTTGACCTAAAAACGACTATAAAAATAGTCCCCGACGCCCTTCGGAAAGGAGCGCCGCAGAAACACAGAAACCACGAAACAGAGACCTGGAGTTGCAGATTGGAGGGGGAAAACTCCGGCGGATCGCTGCCGGTGTGGTCTCCACCTCCTCCAACGACTTCTCCACCGTCTCCATGATGAAGAGGGAGTAGTCCACCCCTGGACTATGGGTTTGTGGAAGTAACTTATGTATCTCTCCTCTCTTGAGCTTCACTAATTAGTACCGTATGAGCTGCTGAACATGATTACGGTCATCTATGTAATACCTTTGTGGTGGATCTTTTTATGAGTTAATATATGTTTGAGATTGCAATAGTTTTGTTTCAGTTATGAAAGTAGATGCATATTATGTACCCCGTTTTTGTTTACTTGTTTTGATCAAGCATGTGTATGAGAGCGTGTGAGGGGGAACGTGTGCATTAGATGGAGTAACGGGGAGTGGCTAGTGCGGTGAACGTGAGAGAAAGTTCCGCGATCCACTTGGGTTTTTACCTTACTTTGTTGCCTCACTAGGGATAAAGAAAAATACCTTGCTACCGAAGATGTGGGTGTGACCATTGCCACTACTTCATGACTAGATCTAGCATGTTCTTATTTTAACTTCATGTCATGATACTTAATGCTATGCTCTGATTTATCTTAATTACTAAGTTGTTATGATTTAGTTCGCATCTTGGTGGAGTATAAGAGAGATTAATAAACAAAAGACCTCTATGTTAGGACGTGATGCCCATATAATTAGTAACTTGTCATGAAACCTTTTTGTTGCAATCTCATATGTCAATTCTAGTGTTCCATTATCTACCACTTTATTAAAGAGAGTGCATTTGTGAAACCATGAACCCCGGTCCATTTTTAATCATAAGAAACACCTTTCCAACAACTTTTATCCATTTTATATTTTCTGCCATTATTAAATCTGAAAATACAAAAATACTTTTACATCTTGCATTCACATTATAAAACCCAAAAAAAATATCATTTATCATTGTTTTCACCATCCTTGCATATTTATTTACCATCATTGCATATTTATTTACTGTTTTGCATTCATTTTATCTTGATATTATTCTCACACCTTGTGCTTGACAACTACTTGGTGAGGTTGAGGACACAAAACAATTTACTTTGTTTGCAGGTTCTCAAGAGAAGGATAAGAAGATAAAACCTACACTATTGGTTCCCCGAGAGTTCGATATTAAACCCTCGAGTCACCCCTCGTGGGGAAAACTGTCTTTCCTATACTATACGCTCTGCACTTGGAGTCTCAACCTAACCCATTTTTTTTAACGCAGGTAACTACGTTAAGGGCCATCAATTATCAAGAGGGGTTACTCTTTGGAAAGCTTGGGGAAATCATTTTCTTTATTCACAAACCATTTTGCACCTCACAGCCTTCCTACAACCTTGGTGGAAAAATACAGGAAATAGATCTGCTGAAAAACAGGCCAAACTGGATGAAATCCGAATGGTTCGGATTTGGTACGGAATTCCGGATGGAGTCAGAAAATTCTGAGTGGAATCCGAACTGATTCCGGACCAAATGTTTTTCTTATCTGATCTCAGTTCGATCAGTCCGGAAGCTAGTTGTTTTCCATTCAGATTATTCCGAACGACTCAAATTCCGAGTCAAATCCGGATCCATTCTGGAGTGCACGATTCTGTCAAAACGGCTAGTTTTTTAGTGGACCTATTTAAGTCGCCTCTTCTTCTCCAAGAGAGGCACCCGACCAGAATATCTTTATCCACCATTGTTGCAAGATTCAAGCTCGTAGATCTCTCTCCCTACCCACTCAAACACCTTGTCCTTCTAAGATTCGGGAGAGCACACCTTGATCTACACCTTCACCAAAGCGATTTGATTTCCCCATTCATTCCATTGAGGAACTTGTTACTCTTGGGTTCGCTGGAACCCTAGATGGTCGTGGTCATTCTTGTGGCTTTGGGAGCCACGGGGACTAGACGGGAGCCTAAAATTATTGTGGAGAAGTGCCCCGGCCTTGTTGAGTCTTGTGGCTTTGGGAGCTGCGGGATTCCGGTGAGAGCCTCCAATTCAGTTGTGGAGATCGCCTCATCCTTGTAAAGGTTTGTTACCGACCTTGAGGGCATCATATAGTGGCTCGTGGAACTCCTTATTGGAGGATAACATGAGGGAGACACGGTGTGCCATATCAAGGCTATTCGGGGATCACTTTGTGGCTCCGCACCGCTCCAACGGAGACGTAGTTTTCATTGGGAAGTGAACTTCGCTGAAACATCTCGCATCACTGTGTGGTTATCTCTTAACCTTTCTTTACTTGTATTGCTAGCTTATCTTGTTTAGAATATCTTACTAGCTTGTATCTTGCTCATCATATAGGATTGTTCACCTAGTTGCATATCTAGAGAACTCATATTTGAGCAAAGTCTTAATTTGATTAAAGAAAAAGAAAATTTGTAGTTGCCTATTCACCCCCTCTCTAGTCAACCTACTCGATCCTTTCAATTGGTATCAGTTCAAGGTCTCTTTATTAAGGGCTTAACAACCTATAGAGGAGGATGACTACTGATGCCGCTACAACCGCCGTTGGAATCCCCAAGAGGAAGGTATGAAGAAGCACAGTAGCAAATTTCGCTTGATTGCAAAGCCAAGGTTATCGAACCAGTAGGAGTTGGAAGAGCTGCAGCACGGTGTCAGAATTACTCTGGCGTTTGTAGCTCTGACGTGGATATGCGCACACACAATCAAAATACTTTGTCCCAACGTAACAGGAAGGTTGTCAATCTCCCTGGCTTGCTGTATGCAAAGAATTAAATGTATGGTGTGGAGAATAAAACTAAATGAAAAAATGGACAGCGAGGAAAAGAGTGTAGGAAACAGTGGAAACGGTGTTTGTACCGGGGTCCACAATTCACTAGTGGTGTCTCTCGATAAAACAGATATACTA
Source organism: Poa pratensis (assembly GCA_947311845.1). Classification (NCBI taxonomy): domain Eukaryota; kingdom Viridiplantae; phylum Streptophyta; class Magnoliopsida; order Poales; family Poaceae; genus Poa; species Poa pratensis. The sequence goes on along the minus strand of CAMZMU010000046.1, from coordinate 32,282,701 downwards.
ACATGCTGCGTAAACAAATTATAGCTGGGCAATTGACAAAGTGTAAGGGCATGACAATGCATATTATGACAATAACATATTCATTGTGATATTTATTGGGCATTACAATAAGATACATAGACAACTTGCTAGCTGCATATATGACTAATAATCCACCTGCAGGATAACATCCGTATCTCCCACAAGTATTAAGTTGCAAACAACAGATAATTGCAATAAGCAAAGTGTATAATGTAAACAATGCAAATGACACGTAGACATAGCAAAGTTGTTTTCTCCCTAGTGGCAACAGCACATCCAGAGGCTTAGTCGTTTCTGTCATCTCGAGCCCAGGCAATTGGAGACATGAACCCACTATCTAGATAAATACTCTCTCTTGGAGTCACTAGTATCTACCTGGCCAAGCATCTACTAGCAACGGAGAGCATGCAAGAACATAGATAACACATGTAGATAGATAGATGAACAAATTTGATCATAACTTCATAATTCATCGGATCCCAGCAAACACAACATGTAGCATTATTTAAAGATGATTTTGATCATGTTAGCAGCTCACAAGATCTAAACGTGATAGCACAAAGTGGAGAGACTACCATCTAGCTACTACTATGGACCCTTAATCCCATGGAGAACTACTCACGCATCATTGCGGAGGCATGCATGGCGGTGTAGAACCCTCCGGTGACGATCTCCCCTCCGACAGAGTGCCGGGAAGAGCTTCAGAACCCTTCAGAACTAGGGTTGACGACGACGATGGAGAATATATGGGCGAAAGGGCAACTCGAGGGGCCACCCGAGGGAGCCAGATGACCCCCGGTGTGGCCCCACCTTCTGGCGTGCCGAGGTGGCATCTGGGACCCCTGGGTCGCCTCCTCGGCTGCCCTTTGGATTCGTGTTTGTGTCAGTGAAAAACTGGGCTCCGTCAATTTTCGTCCAATTTCGAGAATATTTCCCGGCTAGCTTTTCTGAAAGAAAAAGACAGCAGATAACAGAGACTCCGCTGGGGATCGAACCTAGAATCTCCTTTTTCGTAGACCAGCACCTTATCCATTGGGCCACGGAGTCATGTTCAGTTAGTGACAATGTTTTTTCATCAGATAATGTAGAAGTCACTAGATGAATACCCGTGCGTTGCTACGGCTAGTTAGCATGAAATACAAGAACTAAATGAGGATTGTAATGTACATGCAATGTATGTAACGTCAAATCGGTACATGGTAAAATACACGTGTTTACCGAGTCACTCTCTTCCCCTTCGCTCACATCCTCCCATCTCGACGCTTTATAGCAAGTCCGTTCAACTCTAGAAGCTACCCTAAATGTCACACCCTATATTCCACTAATCAACATTTCCAACAATATTATGTGCTAGCAATACTTTTTGCCTCCTCGAGCTTGATTTCACTGAAGGAGTAGAACAATATCTTCTAGCAAGTGTTCACGCCAGGGGTAGTGTGCTCTCCTCCATATCAAAATATTATGTTTCTCCCAATTTAGATCTGGACCGGCCATCAAAATAGATATGGATCAACTAAAGCTGGATAAAAATTTGACATGTATCGATGGCCTAAAATTTATTCTAAGAATACACACAGAAATCACTTTTGCTTCCCAAACGGCTGGGCCTTTGTTTCTAGCCTAAATAAGGGTGCGAAGAGCATGAAAGACAAGTGTCAGGGAGGAAATCTACAGTGCAATCCCATCTTAGACCAATTGGTGATTAAAGTTCTCATTGCTGCATTTAGCATAATAAAACATAAAGGAACAAAAATATTTTTTTCATAATGTAAACAAAGATATTGTTTCAGTGAATCATTACTGAGATAGCATCAACTATAGTACTAATAGGCATCAAAACCATGTCAGATAGTGTAGAAATCTAAGACGTACTTGCTACTCCTTCTCTTGTGTCCATAGGTATTGCACCATTGCACAGATCAAGTAGCCATCGTGTGAATGCAACTACGTTATGGAGAAAGGATAATAAAAGAGTCAGCCAGGAGTCCAGAACTGCGGAAGCCGATTCAATAGAATAAGACAATATCAGGGCTAACTGCAGAAAAGCCTAACAGAGTAGAAAGAAACCACAAAGTACAGAAGAAAAGAAGAAGAAAATAACATCCTCACTCTCAGTAGGCTGATCACACGGAACAATTGTTGGGGAAACACACAACTGAATATTCATACAAAAATGGAAGATATATGTCAAAAGTGGTTCATGATACACTGCATATTGATTGAATTTATGTTCCACAATAACAATAGAAAAGAAAAAAATGTTTCTCGATTATTTAGGGCTGCTCCAGATCGAATGTTTCTCCATGTGGCTACCAAATTTGAAATTATTATTGTGACACGCAGAATGCGCAAGACAACTTAGTGAACTTGTGCACGTGCCAACAAGGTAGGAAATCTGTACTCAACACTTGCATAGCAGGAGGTTCATGGAACTGTTATACTCTTTCTTACCGAGGATCACAGGCTGTTAGTACAAAAAATGTGCAGGTTGTGCAATTATTTCCTACGCTGGGGCAACCGCTAGATGACAACCTGCACAAAATATAATACTTTCAGATCATTAAAATGGCCTAAAATAGCGCCGCCAGATGTTAGCGAAATCATGCCTTGACAGAGTTCTCCTTAATTCCTAAGGTGGTTTGGCAATTCATCCTCCATGACTCCCGTTTCTAAAAAATAGACATTGAGATGCAAAGTGCACAGCTAACATAAACGCAAAATAAAACAATTCAGTGAACAAATGGAAAACAAAGTTCAGTTATTTACTGATACAGATTGGCATTTCTATGGTAACAAAAAACACCATCAGTTATAGCAAGATAATTAATAAACAAATTGAGTTACATATCTTAACCGACACTGTACGTATTTCTCTTGATCTGAGATAAATGGAAAACTTTTTCCATGGCATTGCCAACCATCAAGAAGAGACGTTAAACTGAATACAAGTTTTTATAAAAATGCCCTATGTTCCTCCTCAAAATTCAATAAAAGCTAAGGATTAGCACACAGCGGCAGCTCAGGAGTCAGGATTAGGGTGGTTGTGTCATATCTTGACCATGAACTTTGAAGCGATATATGGGGTAGTTCTCAGTTTCTTGCAATCCTGGGATTCCCCTGTTTTGTACCTCCACGCTGATTGACTCCATGTATGTGGAGCATCTTCATTGACCTCTCCCGTGTATGTTTTTCTTGCTGCTATCTGAAACAGAGAGAGCGAGGCAGTAGCAAGGGGCTATGAGTGGCATAGGATCACGGCCGGGAGAAACCAACCTCGTTCAGCATACCCGCGAAAAGAAAATCTCATTCAGCTGAGAGGAGATGGAGCCCCGCAGTGGTGGATGGGCTTCGGGCTTGGGGCCGTGGCGCCTGGGAGCGGAGCAACCCGCTTAGTCGTAAAAAGCAGAGAAAAAAAAGCTTCTAATCGATCTAGACACGTGCATCAGAATATCAGATCCTGAGCTCAACATAATGGAGCATAGACACAAGAGGACAGAGAGATGATCATGTAGAGAGAGAGGAGGAGGAGGCTCAGGAGGGAGAAGGTACCAGGGCACGGTAGGACGTTGCCCTTTCTCCAGCCGCGTGTTGTATCTGCCACTCCCGTAGCTAGATGGAGGGCCCGTGTGAACTGGCACTGCCGTGGCGGCCGTCAGAAAGGAGAGGGCATGGAGGAGCGGCGCGGAAGTTGTAGCCCGGCTGCGCGGCCGAGGCGTTGCGCCGCCGCAGGACGACAGCAAGAAGGGAAAGGAGAGGGTTACGGGGAAGGGGACGCGTCCTGGGCGTGGGCAGCATATGGGCCGTGCCGTGCGAATTTGTTTTTCTGGCCCATGCGGGAGTGACGATCGAGCGGCAGACCGAGGGCAGAATCGGGAGGCAGAATTTTCTGCTGGGTTACACCATCACCAACTCCCATTCTATACCTAATAATAAAGCATTAAGGCTTCTTCTCGTACGTCGTTGAAAATACCCTAAACTTCGCAAAAATTACACACCACTGCCACCCATAAGTGAGGTACCGTTTCGTTATTTTTTCTTTCGTCCGTGGCGTTTCTTTGTCGCCCGTCCCTTGTTTCCGTGGTCGTCGTTGGTCCGAGTCTGGTTCGTTTCGTATGCCCACCGCTTGGATTGATTCTGTCGTTTGCAGAGTCCTGAAACGAAAGGAAAACGTAGAGTCCCAACATCGTTTGCCTGCCATATTCATCTACTCCCTCCGTCCCAAAATAACTGTCTTAGATTTGTCAAAAAGTGGATGTATCTAGACATGAAACAAGTATAGATACATTCACTTTTGGACAACTTTGAGACACTTATTTTGGGACGGAGGGAGTATAAATAAAGACACGGGGAGTCCAAGCGCTGGAGCGGAACAACTCCTGGGCACAGGTCAAGGGCATCGTCGGCCACACGCTCTTCATAGGCCAAGCCTGCTCCGGATCGTTCCCGTCGCTGAATCTCTGGTTTTAGAGATCCGCAGATCGTCTTTCACGGGTCACGGCAGATCGTCGTTCACGGCACACACAGCAGCACCCTGGCCGCCGGCGGATCACCAAGGGCAGCCTCCGACGATTGGAGCCTATATGGCCATGTCGGGGAAGCCTGGTACTCTGGCGTCTGCGTCCATGGTGTTGCCGACGTTACTCTCACAGATCTAGGGGGTTGGAATCCGATGCTTTTTTTGAGGAGGAACATGCAGATCGTCATTGGTGCTGCCCGTCCCTTCCTCCAGCTCCCACGCTAGGCCGCGGCTCACCCCGGCGTACTGATGAGCATCGGACCATGGTCGGTTCCCCTGGTCCGCAACACCGACGGCGACGGAGCACACCTCCTGTGACTTGTGTGCTTGTAGCCTTGTAGCGGTCGCTATACTCGTGTATGCCTGTATGGTACCAGGCAAACTGTGCATGGCACTGAGGTCCTCACCTCATTTGTCGGAGTGCAGCACCGCATGACCGATCAGGGGTGTCAGGGGAAGAAGGATGTTCCACACCGTCGAAGCTGCTAACCGTGTCGGCGAGGTCGGCACCGGCCACGTCCCTGGTGACGCGTACATCACATACCTGCGTCCTGTTGCAAGTTGGCCGGCGAAGCCCGCGTCTGTGTCGTCCGCGGCGGCGACGAGGTCAGTTGCTTCCCGCTTGGAGCAACTCATAGTGCCTCCGTCTCGACAGTGCCCGGAGGGAAGCATGCTGCACTATGTAATGCATGTGATAGTCTCGGTCAAATAGAGCGCTTCTGGGTGACGGGGCGTATAGATTTTGCTTATTCAACATCAGGTGACTCAACAGCTGTGGTCATCTCCTCCTCCTGCACTTGATCGCCTACAACTTGATCGAAGCACGGCACACAACCGTCGAAGCAGTCGCACGGATGCCATGGGGAAGAGCCCAGCCGAGGTTAACATAGGAAGAGGGCGTCCAGGAGGACGGTCACTGCAGCTCCTGCGACGACGCCTCCGGTCGCCGATTTTGAGAGTGGGCCTGGAATCACCGTTCCCTATAATACAGAAGCGGATGCCATCGTTGTGGCCGTGGACACGCAGGAGAACCAACCCACTTACCCACACGCTCGGTGGACAGGAGCTCAGCGACGAGCGGGCGGCGTACTCGCTTGCCCAGCGACGTGCGGGTGTTGTAAATGGCTCGGTGTCCGCTGCTGAGGCGCGAGGCCTTCCACGGGCATGCGGTCGACGTCCTTGGTGAGGGCGCGGTGCTGATTCGGGACGAGGAGCTGCTGCACGGTGACGTACTGGTCGGCGTTGGTAGCCCTCATGGCATGACCAGATCGTCCATGGTGAGGACGTGGTCGAAGTCCATGGTCCGGGTGCGGCTAAGAAGCAGGACATTCAGCTGCTGCCGTTCGCGCATGAGGAAGAGCCGGTCGTGCATGGCATGCTCGTCGCCGGTAGCCAGCTCAACCAGCACGTCCATGCATCACGAGGTTGTGCCGACGTGGTCGACGTCCATGGTCCGGCCGCGGTGAAGGGCCAGGGACATGGAGCTTCTGCTGTTCGCGCAGGACAATGATCCGCTCATGCACAGTGTGGTTGGCGCCGGTAGCCAGGCTGACCAGATCGTCATTTTCATCCGTGCCTAACTCTGATCGATAACTTCATCGTAGCAGGTACCGCCGGCCAGCGGGCATCACGTACACGGTCAATTTTTTTTTTACCGGTTCGGACTATCACTGATTCGATCAGGTGAGTACTACTGCTATTTCACGTATTTTTTGAGCCACGAAAACACAACGAAAAGATCGGTGGAGTAAAGTTTTGTCCATGCACGTCTCGACGAATCGGAATTACTCGCCGTGACGTCGTATGAGGGGGCTAGACCAGTGATTGCTAAGACAAAAGTTATCGATTACATGTACGATATCTTATCATCTGGTAGATTTGGGGTTAAATTTTGGTTATGGGACCAGGTTTTATCAAAAAAATATGTTTAACTCCCGTTGCAACGCACGGGCATGTTTTGCTAGTTAATAGTAAAGATTTGTTTTAGAGACAACGAATGTTATTTTGAGGAATGATGTAAGTACTTTACAACGCCACGAAACAAATCTTTAATTCCATCAACAACAGTGCTGATTTTTCTTTCAACGAACACAACACGTATGGTACGGAAAACCGTAGCGACACCCACGGACACGAGGCCATGACGGAAATGCACGAAATGTGGCCGGCCGGTCAGTTTATGAGCGTCTCGGCATTCTTGGCCGGCGGCTGTAGGAAGCGTCCCCAGTACCAGTGGCGCGCCCACACGCTGCCCATGGCCTCGAGGGGCACCCCCTTGGTCTCCGGGAGGAACGCCACAACGAATGCGGTCATGACGGCGACCCAGGCGGCGTAGTAGATGAACGTGGCGTACTTGAAGCTGCAGAGCATGGAGAGGAACGTCTGCGTGAGCACGAAGGTGGCGCCGAGGTTGACGGCCACGCTGATGCTCTGCCCCGCCGACCGGACCTCCACCGGGAATATCTCGCCGGGGATCACCCATGTCAGCGGGCCCCACGACCACCCGAACGACGCCGAGAAGACGCACGTCAGCGCGAGCACCGCGAGCGAGTACCTCCTCGCCATCGTTGACTCGCCGTCGCGGCCGATCTGCGATCCCATGATCCACGCGACCGCAACCTGATCAAGCAAACCATCACAATCTTTCAGTATGTTGTAAGGTCAATACTAATATGCATGCCCACTTAAGAAGCACTCCTATTTAATGTCAGACGTACCTGGCACATGATCATTACGAGCCCACCAGCCAATAACAGCGGCCTGCGACCGTAGCGGTCCACGGTGGCGACGGACACGAGCGCGGAGCCGAGGTTGACGGCTCCGAGGACGACGGCGCCCAACAGCGCGCCGTTGGCGCCGAATCCGGCCGTCTGGAACAGCACGGGAGAGAAGAAGGCGATGACGATGACCCCGGTGAGCTGCTGGAACAACGGCACCGCCACGGCCAGCACAAGGTGCGGGCGGTACTCCCGCCTGAGGATCCTCCTGAACGCGCCGTGCTCATGGTCGCGCGCCGCCTCGACCGCACGCGCCACGTCCTCCAGTTCGCCGTCCACGTCCGCCTTCGGCCCACGGATGCGCCGCAGCGCGGCGCCCGCCTGCTCCACCTGGCCGCGCATGATGAGGCTACTGGGGGTGTCAGGGATGAGGAGCGCGCCCACGAGGATGACGCTGGCGGGCACCGCCGCCAGGCCGAGGGAGAGACGCCACCCCCACCGCGGGATGCGGGCGGCGCCGTAGTTTGTCAGGTTGGCCGCGAGGTTGCCGATGCCGAGGAAGAGCTGGAACCCCGTGGTGAAGGCGCCCCTCCACTTTGCCGGCGCCGTCTCGGCCAGGTACACCGGCGCCGCCTGTCATTAGTTGCCACGAACGGTCACATACTCGTCACATCACATCGTGCGTTTGTTCGTACTTCGATCGTGTACTTCACGTGAATCGAGAAAAATATTTGACACGTAACCAAACAAATGTCCGGTTTGTTTAGAATTTGTTTCTCCTTTTTTTTGCGGGTATATGTTTTCTATATGTATTATGAGAAATAAATTGGGAGCGACTAGGGCTCACTTGAGTGAGAGATGACGTCGTCCAGTTGCATATGCAACTCATGTGTAATCCATGTGCAACTGAGAAATTTTAGTTGCAACTCATGTGGAAAATCCCAGTTGCAACTCATCTGCAACCATGTGCAACTCACATCTCGCACGAATCACGATGTAAATATAATGGTATTAGAGTTGAGTGAGATCTAACTTAATTCTCACTCGAGTGAGAATTAGCAAAATCGAAATAAATTTGCTTGTGCTAGAAATTGGCGACAAAGTTGAGATGCTTCCATGTGTCAAAAAACATGAGCCGGTTTATTATTTTTTTTTTGAACAAAACGGGCAACATTGCCTCATTTTATTTAAAAAAGTAGAAGAGAATTGATCGGTTCATTTGCAGGAGAACCGGCCGAAAACCCGTACAATGCACCAATGTCGTCATGGAACACGACCACACTGGGCACACCACCACAGCCAACCCGGCTACCCACACGAAGCATAAACACACAAGGAGACCGCGTCGAGGTTGCCACGAAGTTTCATCGTCATCACTCCTCCGCGAGCCAGTGACTCCGACTTCACCAGCAGCTTCCCAAACGGAGCCTCACCAAAGCGTCGGAGCCCATGCCGGCCTATGCCAACAATTGGCCACACGCGCCAAGGACAGACAGCTCCGAATCTGACGACGAGCCTCACAAGGGAATTATGCCGAACTTGCGCCGACCGAGAACTCTGCGAAGCCACCGGTGGCCGGTCATCGTCGCCGCCTAGACACACTCCACCGCAGCTCCGACTCCACAGCAACACAACGGAGCAGAAGAACCCATCGGACACGCCGAGAGACTCGACTACCAAAGTCCAGCCGCGACCCATCTTCCGCTCAAAGCATCCTCTTTGCCAAACTGCACACTTGGACCTTGCACAGCTGCCGACAACCAGCCACCTTCATCGAACCCCTTGGCGACTCCGAGCCGATGCCTCCAAGAAGGTAAGAGACGCAAAAGCGCCTCCATCGCCCGATCCTAGATCTGAGGTTTCCCTCCGGAGTCAAGGCCGCAGGAGGAGGAGTGAGCACCACACATGACAATGCTTCCAAGGAAGTCCATGACACCCATGGGCGTCACCACTGTCAGCTCTGGCAGGAACCGAAGCAAGAATTTCTTCCGGTGATGCTTAACATACACTCCACCATGAACCGGCCGCCCACAAACCACCACCGAACGCACCGAAGCCGCCGGCCAACACCCCCTGCCGAGACAGCCCTGCACCACCAGGCCGAAGACGCCGGCGCAACACTTCGCGCAGCACTTGCATCTCGCCACGCTGCCAGCCGACCGACAGCACGTCACCACCACCTCTTCCCCCACCCGCTCTGCCAGCACCACCACACCCGCAGACCAGCGCCTGCAGAAGCCCCGCAGAGCGCCACCTGCAGCGCGCCCACAGACCGGCGCCGCGCCGAACTCACCGGCCCTTGAAGCCCAGATCAGGCCCATCTGGGCCCGTGCCGCCACAGGAACCAGGAGCGCCGCCGGAGGCCGCCTACACCGCCCTCGCCACGGCCGTCTCCTCCTCAAGCCTCAGCGCGGCGCCGGCCGCCGGCTCGCCACCGGACACCATCGCCGCACCACCGCGTCCACCGCTGCTCTCCCCACGGCCTTCGACTTCGGAGGCGGGGGGCCGCCACCACCGCGGAGAGGCCAGCGGCAGTGGCGGCGGGGAAGGGTGGGAGGTGGGGAGGCTAGAGGCGGCGGCGGTTTCCCCCCGAGGTCGCCCACGCGGGGCGACGCGGGGGTCGGGATGAGCCGGTTTAGATCATGCCGCAAATGGGTCATAAATTGGGATACTGACGAGGGGTACACTCATCAATACCCATGGTTAAGGACCTAGGGTTGAGATTATGGGGAGAGAACGTGGTAGTACTGTTAGTTTCGTCGGCTGACAAGCAGAGGCAAAGATTTACCCAGGTTCAGGCCCCTCGGGTGGAGATAAAGACCCTACTTCCTGCTTGTCTGTTATTGATCGCGTGAGATTATGAGGTTATAAGGTGGCTCCGGCGAGATGTCGATCTCGCTAGAGCTTTGGTGGTTCGAGTATGGCTCCCCCTTAGATCGGCACCCCTCCCAGTCTTTAAATAGGCTAGGTCTCGGGAGTTCGTAACCGACCTAGTTTACACGTAAGGAAAGTTCTAACCGACTATGCCTATGACTAATCTTGGAGGATACTCCATCTTCTTGGGCCTCTGGTCTTGGACTTCGAATAGGCTCTTCGCTATTGGGTCTTAGTCGTCACGTGCACCAGGTACCCTCATGGTAGGGGACCCGAGATGTACACCCATGTCAGTAGCCCCGAGTACTTGTCTGACTCGAAGAATCGGGCATGGACTCTTTCGTAAGTGCACGTCATATGCTTTGCATTCTGTGTATATAATTGGAATTCCTGTATGAATAGCACATGTTGGCTATGTCGAGTATCTCATCGACTGTGGTTTTTGTTTATGACGATCAAGGGATAATAACTTAGCAGGCCCAGTACACTCGACGGATCGGGACTGGTTAACTACACATTCGGGTAAAACCTTACTAGCTTTCAATTAAACTCGAGTCCCCGGACTCGAATCTGGAACAAACTGGCCAGATTCGACTAGGCCGCTGAGGTCTTACTGAGTCGATCTACAGTATAACTTTGAATTTTTACCCAACGCGTCCGTCGGGATTTTTCATCATGTCTGCTGACACGGAAAGTATAAGGATTGACGTTGCTGGAACGGTCCTTAGCCCAGCTCGAAAGTTCGGCGGGTTTTACCTTTGCACTATGCGTGCAGCATCCGAGGTATTTGCGACGGACGCAACTCGGGAATGTTTCGAGTATGATTTTGCATATGAACTGAGTCGAGTCATTTGTCGACTGATGCTTTGTCGTTATTCTATCGGGTGCGCGACAGCGCTCCCGATGGGAGTAGCCCCTGAGATTGTGCTTTATTGCTTTGCAATGGAGGATAATCTCAGACCTTTTTTGCACTTCATATGATAGTCGAAGAAATTTTTGTTGTAATTCTATCGGGTGCACGACAGTGCTCCCGATGGGAGTAGCCCCCGAGATTATGTTGTATTGCTTGTAATGGAGGATAATCTCAAAATCATTGCGTTGAGCATCTCCAGTCGAAGAAATTTTTGATACGCTCCCGATGGGAGTAATATGACTCAGCCGTAGGAACGGTCGAGTGACCAATTTTGCCTTATCATTGCTTTTTCACACCCGAACCAAACAAGGCAGTCGAGTGACCAATTTTGCCTTATCATTGCTTTTTCACACCCGAACCAAACAAGGCAGTCGAGTGACCAATATGCGTTGAGCGGACTCGAATGTACTTCTGATCAAAGCGCTTGTGACGACGTCATGGATGACGTTTTTTGGCGACTGCGCTGCCTCAGCGTTATGCTGCGATGGATGGGATGTGACACATAGTGGGCCCATTTGTGCAGAGCTGACCGAACAACGGTGCAGTTTAGACTTGATTTGACTACTCTGGCCCACTTTTTACGGAGGCGTGATAATGGCTCCTATTTTTGCGTGCGTAGTGGGCGGAGTGGCCTGCGACGATTGCCCTCTGTGCCTGCCACATGTACAGTGGGATTGCATGCGGGGCGCACGATTTGGATCTGAATGGCTGTGATCGATTTTGATCTTTGGTAAATAGGGGAAACGGTGCTGGCATAACTTTTTACTTAGCCATTTGCTCTGCGCGTCGCCCCTGTTCCATCGTCTTCCTTGCGCTCTTCCTCCATTGCTCCTGCACTAGAGCTTTGCGCGCTCCCCGCCTGCTCGTTGACAATGAAGAAAGTGGCGGGCAACAAACGTTCTGCCTCGACTGCTGCCGCTGCGCCCGATTCGGCGGCAATGAAGGGGAAGAAGACTGCGGCTGGCGCATCTGCGTCCGCCGTCGACCTCAAGAAAAGCAACGGTGATTGGATGAAATCCACCATCAAGGAGGCGCAGCTGGACAAGCTGCGCGAGGAGGGGATGCTGCCACCCTCGTACCAGCTCTTCGTCCGCGCACCTTCGCCCAAGGAGGTACTCCCCGAGCCTCGCGCTAACGAGTGCGTCTGTTTTGCGGAGTTTCTGCCTAGGGGCCTATCATTTCCTCTCCATGACTTCGTTTGTGGACTCATGTATGCATACGGGGTGCAAATCCATGATTTCACCCCGAATGGCATTATGCACATTGCCTGTTTCATGGTTTTGTGCGAGTGCTTCTTGGGAGTTTCTCCCAGCTGGGCTCTGTGGAAGTCAATCTTCATGGTCCGACCCAACAACCGAGGCGGCCGCACCTATCCTGTTGGCGGCTTCCAGATCCAGGTACGCAGCGACACCCGCTACTTTGCCCTGAAGCCAGTCGACTCGGCGCAGGGGTGGAGGAAGAGGTGGTTCTATGTGCGCGTCAACCAAGATGGGGTCCCAGCATTTTCGACTGCTGGTATAGCCGCTAGGACAAAGGCCTGGGACCATGAGCTTTCAACTGAAGAAATGGCGGAATCGGCGCCTCTGCTGGAGACGATTGGAGGACTGCTCAACAGCACCACCAGTGTGCATCTTATTGCCACCTTTGTGAAGATGCGGGTGTGCCGCTCCGCGCGCGAGCTCACCCTATGTGGCAGTATGAAGGTCCTCTCGACTCCACTCGAATGAGCAAAGGAGGAGCTGTCTAGGAGTGAGCTGGTGTCACATGTGCGGTCCATCACCAGCACAAAAGCCAGCGAGCCCTGCAACGTCGACTGCCCTGTCACTCCTTGTGGGGCTGAAAAGTCTTTGCCAGAGGTTAGTGAATCTATCGAGTCTTTGATCTCTTGTTTTTGTTATTCTGCTGTGCATCTTTGTGAATTTCGACTGCTGTATTTTGTATACAGGGCCACTCGACTACCTCAACCCTTCCTCCTCTTCCCGAAGATGGCCCAACTTATGAAACAGAAGTGACAGTAGAAGCAAAGGGAGGGGACGAATCGCCTCTACCTTCGGCTACCACTTCTCCCACAGAAGAGGTTGAAGAGGAAGGGGTAGAGAAAGCACAGGACAAGGAGCTTGCCACGACTGATGATGTGAACGAGGTTCCTGCTCGCAAGCGCCGTCGGGCGGCCCAAGTTGCGTCTTCCTCCACGAGTTCACCCGCGATGGAATCAGATGTGAGAGATGACGGAGACTCGGGCTCGTCTCCTATGACCACAACTGCTCCTTTGGACGTGAGCCCGTTGAGCTCGGCCCCTCCTCCTCAGTTGGGTGGAGAGCTATGTTTTGGATGTCCCAATTTTGACAACCTCGATAGCGAAGAGGAAGAAGAGCATAGGTATGCGTCTGAACCCCTTTGTACTCAAGTTTCTGCATATTGATAGTCTTGCTTATGTTGTATGTCTTATGTCACTCAGTGCCGAGACTGTGCGACCTCCAACTCCTCCAACCGAGAGAACTTCGACTCCAGATCAACCAGAAGCTTCTCCCGTTGCGGCTGAGGTTGTGAAAACAGTAGCCACGGCCACTACCACTGAGGCCGCCAAGATTGCGAGTGCGTCGACTCCGCAAATTGGGACTTCTGCTGCCTAGCCTGCGCCTTGGGTTGAACACGTAAGTGTCGTTTGTCGAGTCCTCATACTGGGGCTATTTGTGTGTAGCTTATGCTGGTTTCATGTGCATGCAGCCCTTCTACCTCAACCTGGTAGAATCAGGCAAAGCATTTGTCCAGGTTAAACAGGAGAGGGACAATCTGCGTGCTATCATGGAGCAACTCACCCGTAAGTGTGCTTGACTTTTGTACGTCTTTGTTTTGTCGATTGTGAATGACATCTGGCCATCTATCTCAGGTGACAAGGCAACTACTGAGTCCCGGGTTAAAGAGCTAGAAGATGCACTCGCCCAACAGCGCGCTGAGTCGAAGAAGGCCTTGGATGACGCCAAGAACTCCGCTGCCCTACGCGAGAAAGATTATGCTAAGTTCTTGGCTAGTCTCACCCGAGAAGTGGGCGGTAAGTTGAATTTGCCACTCTTTGTCCCCTTCTTTTGACACCGAAGGTTGTGTAAAAGTTTATGTTCTTTCTATTTTTTGCAGGAGCTGTTGGCGCACCGCTGGGTGTAGACCAGTCGAGTGGCGATTTGTCCCTTGACCGCGCTATTGGCGACTTGGACGTCGTCTCTACCCAAGCCAAGGATGCACTCGCCAAGTCTATGAGTACGCTCGGCGCCGTGTTCAAGGACGTGTTCCCATCCAGCCAACCTCCTTCCACTGTGGATGGCTTCGCCGACGTTCTGGGCCCGGGAACTTCGACTATGACGAGCTTTGCGCGCACTTTGACGGTACGCGGCTCAGAGACCACCCTCAAACTCCTTTTAGGTCATGGATAGAGGGTGACTTCGAAGCCGCTCTGTCTGATTTCCCTCATAAGCCGGGCGGGAAGCTGGTGTCCCTAAAGCATGTGAACCAGCCAGGCACAAAGTTGGATGAAATTTTTATGACCACCATGGAGCGCCGGGCAGCAGAGGTCGCCGCTTGTGTGAGTAGGGCTAGGTCAGAGTCATGTCTGAGAAGTAGGGCAGCCGAGTCTTTGATGTCTTGTAATTAAACTTATGACCATGCGAGTATGCATGTGGTTTTGCTACCTTTGTATGAATTTAATTTCCTCATTATGATCCTGCTTGTAAGGCTGTGTGTTGCTACCCGCCTAAGCTTTTGTGATAGTTTCTCATGAAACTTTTATGATGTTTGGAGCAGAAACGGCCAGCCGCCACTTTATCCAGCTCGTCGCGGCATCGTGCCCCTACTCGATTTCGAGCTCAGGTGGCAAACGATGCCGCAGTAATACGTTATATGAAGGCTCGACTCGCGAAACTGGAGCAAGAGCTGGGTAGTACCCGAAGCGATCTGGATAGGATGCGGGCGAGGCCTGCTTTACCCACTCAACGGGAGGAGTATGTGCTTGGCGAGATGGAGATTGTGAACAGACAACTTGAGTGTAAGCATGACTGCTCTTGTCTCAAGTGTTCATAGTATGTCCTTTTTTGTTTACCCAACGTGTGTTGTTGCAGGTTTTGTTCCAGATTTCCAGGCGGAGCAAGCTCGTGTAGAGGAGCAGTTGAACAATGCAACTGACGAACCCACGACTGGCCGTCAGCACTTTCGATTGGACAAGCACCGAGCACGCATACTCGCGACTCTGTAGGATCGGGTGTGGCGGAGCACTATGCTGCTTGAGTTATGCAGGTCAGCCTTCAGTCGAATCAACCAGACGCTTTTCCCGACTGGGGCGCAACCTCAAGGAATCCACGCTTTGCTTGGGCTTTTCCGGAGTGCAGGTCCCATTCGGGATTTTATCGCCCAGAAGCTTGTGGATGGGGCCAACGCAACGATGGCATACCTCCGAAGTCAGCGCCCGAATTTGCAACTACGTCCACCCGTGTCTGGATCGTCATTATCCCAATCGCATCTGGACGATACAGTCGAACATGCGAGGGTGTTGGTTGAGTGTTATAACGCTCAACTTATGGGCCCCGTTCTTTTAGTCAAGGATGAACCGAAGATTAGGTATTTATGTACAGGGAAAAGCCGCCGAGTGCAAATTTGCCACTTGTACGTAATGTTTATTTGTATGTATGCAGCCCCGAGTGTATCGAGTGGGGTTTTATGAAAAACACTTGGAATATGGAGCATAAATTACACAGCCCCAGAGTGCTCAAGTGAGGCTATGAATTTTTTGATATTTGCAGCTTTAACTTATGCCCGTAGGCTCAGCCCCCGAGTATTCGAGTGTAGCTGGAGTATTATGCTTGAAGGAGCGAAATCTCAAGTTTTGAGATAGCGCAGCCCCGAGTGCTCGGGTGAGGCTAACGTTGTGCGATTAATTTATGCGAGTAGTAAAAAGGGAGAAATATGAGGGATCATTGACTATATTCCATTTATGAATGTTAGGCTGCAGGCTGCCTCATTAAAAACCTTCCAGTCCCTTAGGTACCCTGGTAAGGAAAAGAGCGCGTCTGAAACCTGCAGCCATCCGACATATGTGCCATTACATTATGCGACTGAGCAATCTAAGCATAGAAACGGCGCAGCTGCGCAACGTTCCAAGGATTGTGCGAGAGTTCCTGTCTTCGCGTGCTTCAGTCTGTATGCTCCACCACCAATGACCTCGGTGATGATGAAGGGTCCTTCCCATGGAGAAGCAAGTTTATGCACCTTCTTTTGCTTCAGTCGAAGTACCAAGTCGCCAACCTCGAAGGATCTGGTACGCAGTCGACGGCTGTGATAGTTGCGTAGATCTTGCTGGTAGACAGCTGTGCGTGCTAGCGCCGTGTTGCGTGCTTCTTCGAGCAAGTCGACTGCATCTTCGAGTACTTCATCTGCATCTTCTTCGTTGTATGCTTCGACTCTTGGTGCATTGAACCTTACGTCTGATGGCAGGATTGCCTCTGCTCCGTAGACCATGAAGAATGGGGTAAATTGCGTTGAGGCATTGGGTGTTGTGCGTAAGCTCCATAGCACAGATGGAAGTTCTTCGACCCAAGCACCCGCTGCTCTTTTGAGTGGGACCAGGAGGCGTTTCTTGATTCCACTCGTCACAACCATTGGCTTTTCGACTTGGCCATTTGACTGCGGGTGTGCCACGGATGCATAGTTGAGCGTGATATCTTGCTCTTTGCAGAAGGATCGGAATTCCTCAGCCGTGAAGTTTGTACCGTTATCAGTGATGATGCTACTTGGCACACCAAAGCGGTATATGATGGATTTTATGAAATTGACTGCTGTAGTGGCAGTCGAACTTGTGATAGGGACTGCTTCAATCCACTTGGTGAACTTGTCGACTGCCACCAGAAGGTGAGTATGCCCTCCATGGGAGGATTTTTTGAGTGGCCCAACCATATCGAGCCCCCACTGGGCGAAGGGCCAGGCCAATGGTATTGTCTTCAACGCCGATGCGGGTGCGTGCGGCTTTGTGGCGAATTTTTGGCAGCCGATGCACCTTTTGACTATGTCCTCCGCGTCTTTGAGTGCTGTGGGCCAGTAGAAGCCTGCGCGAAAGGCTTTGGCTACGAGTGATCGACTGCTGGTGATGCCCGCAGGTACCTGCATGAATATCACGAAGGATGGCTTGGCCATCTTCAAATGCTATGCAACGTTGGAACATACCTGATATGCTGCGTTTGTACAAGTTCACCGTTGATGACAGTGTATGCTTTAGATCGTCGAGTGACGCGTCTTGACTCTGTTATGTCTTCGGGTACCTCGCCGCGGAGTATGTATGCGAGGAAAGGTTGAGTCCATGTTGGCTCGATGAGGAGTACCTCGACTGGCGGGTCCTCTGTGCTAGGTGTTTTGCTCTTGGCTGGTGCGGCTGATGTAGGAGATTCGTTTTTTCTTGATGGACCTGTGCTCGATGCGCTCGAAGAAGACACCAGGTGGAACTGGTGCTTTGGTCGCGCCAATGTTGGCTAGCTTATCTGCTTCTTCATTGCTCTCACGCCCTATGTGCCGCAACTCGCAGCCTTCGAAGCTGCCCTCCATGAGGTTGTACAGGTCACGGTAGGCGATCATGTTATCTGCGATTGCGTCGCAGGCCTTCATTGTTTGCTGCACCACCAGATTCGAGTCGTAGATCATCAGTCGAGTGCACCCGAGGGCTTTGGCCATCCTCATGCCGTGGATCAGGGCCTCGTATTCTGCTTCGTTATTGGATGGGAACTCGAATCCCATCTGCAGGATATAGCGGAGCTTGTCGCCTTTTGGTGATATGAGGATGACGCCTGCGCCTGCGCCTTCGTTTTCTTTGAGCCGTCAAAGTACATAGTCCATGAGTTGGACACATCTGGTGCTCCTGGCAACTGAGCTTCGATCCACTCGGTGTGGAAGTCAGGTAAGACTTGTGCTTTGATGGCCTTCGGGTAATCATACTTGATATCTCGTGGTGCTAGCTCGATGAGCCATTTTGCACTCGCCCAGTTGCGTTGGGGTTTGTGAGGATGTCCCCGATCCCTGAGGTGCTGATTACAGTGATCGGGTGCTCGGAGAAGTAATGCGTCAGCTTCCTTGAGGACATGAACACGGCGTAGGCCAGCTTTTGATAGTGCGGGTACCGCTGCTTTGATATGGAGAGCACTTCACTCAAGTAATAGACTGGACGTTGTATGCTTTGGGCGTGTCCCTCCTCCCTGCGTTCGACTACCAGCACGTGCTTACCACCCTGTTAGTTGCGGAGACATATAGGTATAGTGGCTCGCGTTCCCTTGGTGCGACGAGGATTGGAGGGCTTGTGAGGACTCGCTTGAGGTCCGTGAAGGCTGCTTCGGCTTCTGGCGTCCACTCGAATTTATCTGCTTTCTTCATCAGTCGATAGAACGGGAGTGCTTTTTCGCCAGCTTGCTGATGAATCGACTGAGTGCTGCTACTCGACCCGCCAATTTTTGCACGTCATGGAGCTTTGAAGGCCTTTGCATCGTCAAGATGGCCTGTATTTTCTCCGGGTCTGCCTCGATTCCTCGAGCTGAGACTAGATACCCGAGGAGTTGCCCGGCTGGCACGCCGAACGTGCACTTCTTCGGGTTGAGCTTGATGTGGAAGCGTTTGAGGTTTGCGAACGTCTCTCGCAAGTCATCGAGTAGTGTGTTTTCCTCCCTTGTGGTGATGACGATGTCATCTACGTAGACCTGGACGTTTCGCCCAATTTGCTTCTTGAGGCAATCTTGCATCATGCGCTGGTAGGTTGCGCCTGCGTTCTTGAGCCCAAAGGCATGTTGTGTAGCAGTAGACCCCGAGTGGGGTTATGAACGCCGTTTTTCTTCATCCTCTTCCTTCATCCTTATCTGGTGGTAACCCGAGTAAGCATCCAGGAAGGACAAGCGAGCGCACCCGGCGGTGGAGTCGACGATCTGGTCGATTCGAGGTAGTGGAAAGTGATCCTTTGGACAGCACTTATTGAGTGCGTGAAATCTACGCACATCCGAAGGATATCTGTGTTCTTCTCTACGAGTACGGGGTTGGCCACCCATTGTGATTTCTTGATTTCTCTGATGAAACCTGCTGCGAGTAGTCTGTCGACTTCGGCTTCGACTGCGGTTCTTTTGGGCCGGATATGCGGCGCATTGTTTGCTTGACTGGTTTAGCATCTGGAAATAATTGGAGAGAGTGCTCGGCGAATTCCCTGGGAATACCTGGCATGTCGGCTGGACACCATGCAAATATATCCCAGTTCTCACGGAGGAATTCGACGAGCGCGCTTTCCTATGCGATAGGCAGACTCGACGAGACATTGACTGTCTTGGTCGGGTCAGTCGGGTGCACCTGATGCGACCTTGTGTCATTGGTGGCATTGAATGATCTGTCGACTGCCACCTTCTTGTGTTCCGGCATAAGTGTTCGATCGTTGGAGACCGCGAGCTCAGCGAGTGTTGCTTCCATGCCAAACATCTCAGAGATTTTGCTAAACTCTCGGTCGCAAGAGTCAGACTTTTGGAAGTTTCCCTTGAC
The DNA here is from genome assembly GCA_947311845.1 of Poa pratensis. Classification (NCBI taxonomy): domain Eukaryota; kingdom Viridiplantae; phylum Streptophyta; class Magnoliopsida; order Poales; family Poaceae; genus Poa; species Poa pratensis. The sequence goes on along the minus strand of CAMZMU010000046.1, from coordinate 32,263,122 downwards.
TGTGATTACTCCTTTTGGTCCAGGCATCTTTAGCTGGAGGTATGCATAGTGTGGCACCGCCATGAATCGAGCGAACGTCGGGCGTCCAAGTATAGCATGGTATTGTGACTTCCAGTCGACAACTTCGAACTCAATCGATTCTGTCCTGAAGTGGTTCTTGTCCCCGAACGTTACGTCGAGTTGTATGGTGCCTTCTGGGCTTATTGCTTTGCCTGGGACGATACCGTGAAAGGTATTTGAAGATCTTGGCAGGTTTTCGACTGACCTGTTCATTTTGCGGAGTGTATCTGCGAAGATGATGTTTATGCCGCTGCCCCATCCATGAAGACCTTGGACATGGCGTAGCCTCCAATTTGCGCATCGAGTACCAGAGCAGAGTGCCCTGGACGAACAACCGATGGAGGGTGGTCCTCTCTGCTGAAGCTTATTGCGGTTTCAGAACCTTCAAAATTCAGTTACAGCGGGAGGTGACATGACCGCCATGTTTACTTGTCGAGTGCGAAGTTTTTGCTCCCTGTTGGAAGGGCGACCTTTCTGTATCATGTACATCTGCCCTTGGGGTGGAGGGTACTGAGGTTCGTCACCCGAGGTATGTGTTGTATGGCACCCGCGAGATTTCCGCCTGCAGGCTGTGGTGGTGGTGGTGGTGCCATCAGGACGGGCACGTTGTTTGGCTGAGGCACAGGTGCAGGCACGTGTGCGTTTGCGGCTGTTGCCTTTCTGAGGTTTATGTAATCAGTCGCCATTTGGTCGAATTCCCTGCAGTTTCTCATCGAGTGATTGGAGCGCAGTTTTCCATCTTCCCCTTGTACAGGTGGAGTCTGCAATCAGCATCCATCTTTTCTTCGAATGATCGCTCGGATTGTGCCCAGATCGTGACTTGCGCCAGTCTTTCCTTTGTAGCCATCGCGCGTTGGCTGCGGTCTCGACTGTCCCGACGATCATCTCGACTGTCTCGTCGATCATCTCGACTGTCTCGTCGATCTTCTGACCGTCGGTCGCTTCTGTCTTGGTCATTGCGGGGTGTAGAGAACCCAGCCGCCATGAACTCGGGTCTGTCGTCGTCGTAGTGACGTTTTGAACGCTTGCGCCTCGATCATCTCTGTACGAGTCTCTGCGGCTTCGACTGCCGCTTTCATGATTGTCACGGGGTGAGGACCCGCGTGTGGTGCGCGCCATGTCTTCTCTGTCTGCCCACTCAGTCGCTACCATCAAGAGGTTAGCCACAGAGGTTGGCTTTTTGCGACCAAGTGCTTCTTTGAAGTCATGCCTGGCGAGGCCCATGATGAAAGCATCCATGGCCATATCTTCTGAAATTACTCTGACTGAGTTGCGTATCTCAGTCCATCGTCTGATGTATGACCTCAACGTTTCACCTGACCGTTGAACGCAGGCTCGCAATTCTTCGAACGTTTTTGGTCGCTCACATAGAGGCTCGAAGTTTTTGATGAAGTCCGCGCGGAAGTGGTCCCACGAGTCGTATGTTGACGGAGGTAGCCTTGAGCCAGTCGCGGGCTGTGCCTTCGAGCATGAGTCGTATGTATTGCATGGCTGTGGTGTTTGTGCCTCGCTGGCACGCGACAGCCAGCCTGTAGTCTTCCGCCACCCGGAAGGTTCCTGTCGACCCGTGTACTTGGGCTGTTCAGATGTGAGTTTGAACCCTTTGGGCATCCGTCTCGCGAACACGTCGAGTGAAGCACAAAGCTCCATGTGGCTCAGGCTCTCGATCAGAGTATGAATCGCTACTGTAAGATCTGCGCGATCTGCTCCTGGACTGCGCCTGCGTGATCCGCTTATTTCCTTCGAGTGGTGGCGACGACCACTGCGATTGTGCTCTTCACGACGTGTGTCAACTATGGCACGATCTCGACTCCCTCCTGGAGTGTTTGGGATTTGGCGTATAGCCTTTGCTGCTAGGGCGAGCGATTTGATCTGTTGACGATGTAGTTTTGCGTTGGGGTCATCAGCTGGAGGCTTGATTGCTTCTAGGTATGCTGCGGCAGTAAAGAGGGCACCCGCAGCTGTTTTGGGTACTGGTACTCCCTCTTCGTCGTATGTCATGAAGGAGTTGCCTAAGTTGCGGGTGAGTGTCGCTCTCTCATCTGGCGAGAGGTGTGACAGCCTTGATCTGGGTCTTGTGTCTGCTTGCCCAGTGGAACTCAGGGAGAGCTGTCTTCTTCGCGCACTCGACAAGCTAGCTTGCTTTTTGCGTTCTTCGAGTGTTGCTCTGACCTGCCTCAGTCGAAGTGATTCCTGCCAGTTGAAGTACTGGAAGGTCAACATCTCCTCTTGTGTTGCGTCAGCTGGCATCATTGTGCACTCCTTGATGACTTTATCTGCTTTTGCTGCCATCTCAGCAGTGATTATGAGAGTTGTGACTCCGTCCGGCATAGTAACTGTGCACGGGAATTCTGTAGGCCTGCGGCTGGCCGCAGCATCTGATGATTCTGCGGCGATGGCGACGTAGACCTGCTGGGGTATCACCCGAGGGTATGAATATGTGTTTTCGGTCCTGTCATGGACTCGACGTCTTCATCGAGGCTCATGTCAGAGTCGATATGCCCGTCGAGTGGTCCGTCTGGATGAATCTCGCTGTCGACGCCTTCATCGCCTGTGCTCATCTCGACGTCGGCGAGGTTGTTATGAATCTCGAAGTTGAGGTTGTTGTTGGTGCAGATCTCGGAGTCGACGTGGTTGTCGATATGAGTTTCGGGCTCGTCGAAGTCGCTGAGGAGATCCCGCAGTCGATGCTGTCCTCGAGTGGAATATCGAGCTCGGGGTTGTTTATGCGGTATGCTGATTGGGCCTCCTCACCTTCGAGCTCCTCCAGGAGCTTGTTAAGCTCTCGAGTTGAGATGGTTGTTGCGGACGAGCAAGATCGGAGGATCGACGATGGTATGGACGCAGTTGAGGGACCCGCAGTCGAAGGAGCCGCAACCGATGTAGCCTCGGGTGCGGAAGTCGCGAGTTGGCGTGGATCCGTCAGGTCCTGCACACCAAGCTTGTTGACGAAAAAATTGAACGAACCAACGGTTAAACCCAAACCTGACTCGAGATCGGAGAAAGTCTCCTGAATTCTGGCGAGTGTGGCTCAAAATCCATCAGAGGATCCGATGCGCTTTTTGCGGGTGAAGCTGGCGTGCTGCCGTTTGTCGAGTGAGTCGGCGAGTTGCCGTGTGCCGCCTGAGCCGGCGAGTTCTGGTTTGTCGATGCAGTCGGCGAGTTGCCGTTTGTAGATCCGATCGGCGAGTCGCCGTTTTCCGATGGAACCGAAGAAACCGTGAGTCCAGCACTATTCTTTCCCACAGACGGCGCCAATTGACGAGGGGTACACTCATCAATACCCATGGTTAAGGACTAGGGTTGAGATTATGGGGAGAGAACGTGGTAGTACTGGTAGTTTCGTCGGCTGACAAGCAGAGGCAAAGATTTACCCAGGTTCAGGCCCCTCAGGTGGAGGTAAAGACCCTACTTCCTGCTTGTCTGTTATTGATCGCGTGAATTATGAGTTTACAAGTTGGCTCCGGCGAGATGTCGATCTCGATAGAGGTTTGGTGGTTCGAGTATGGCTCCCCCTTAGATCGGCACCCCTCACAGTCTTTAAATAGGTGGGTCTCGGGAGTTCGTAACCGACCTAGTTTACACGTAAGGAAAGTTCTAACCGACTATGCCTATGACTAATCTTGGAGGATACTCCATCTTCTTGGGCCTCTGGTCTTGGGCTTCGAATAGGCTCTTCGCTATTGTGTCTTAGTCGTCACGTGCACCAGCTGGTACCCTCATGGTAGGGTACCCGAGATGTACACCCATGTCAGATACTCTGGGGGAAGTTGCCTCTAACAATCCACCATGCATCAGGTGCTAAGAGGCAATGCATTGGGGAAAATTTTAGGTGAGATAGCGGTTGCTACATGTGTAGCCAAGTCTTCATCAAAACCGGAGACGCCTTAACGAGACAAATCGTGGAATTTGTGAATTTTCTCTCGCGTGAATAGCATAGTGGTCGTTGGGTGAAAAAAAAACTCCGTGTAGGTGACTCCAGCTTAAGGCCCATATAGTCATCCTATTAGGATCCTCTATTCTTATATGCTCCTATAGGATTGTACTTTTAGATTCATTGATTTTTTTAAATGTTGGAGAACGCAAATTTGTTTTTCTTTAACAACGAATCACTTAGGAAGATTTTTGGTTACACCTGCTGAAGTACAATGCAAATGAAGATGAATACAACATCCTAATGTTGTGTCATAATGCCTTAAAAGCGCGGCGGAGTAAATCTTAGGTAATACGATAAAATTCTTTGGCTTCTTCCTTTATATGCAATTATGCATATAACTATGGCTTTTATTGAAATGCGTTTCAAGCGAAGTTGAGTCTTAATAGTTTTAAAAAAAAAATACATGTGTATGGCTACGTTAATTTTCACGTGCATTATGTTTACACTAGCATCCAAATGTTCTCCTTTCAGGGCATCTGTACGCGTCATGCCACTGGATGCATTAGTCTTTACTAGGTATATTTGGTGCGGCGCACGCCGCACCTGTTGAGTTTAAAAAGAATTTGAAATTTGTTGAAATTTGGTTGTGTGGAGTACATCTAAATACCTAATGAATTAAAATGTTGAAATTATGTTGTTACATTAATATTTAACTTAAGTCTGTAGTGGTGGAAATACATATTTGTTGAATTGAATTTCGTAATTGGAGTAAATTAATTTTGATTGTATCCAAATAATTATCAAATTGGAATGTTCAATTTAAGCTTGTAATTAGAGGGAATGCATGATTTGAATATTTAGTAAATTTATATTCATATAAGTGGGGGGAGTATTTTTTCCCCCTTGAAGTATTTATCAAATTAGTATGTTTAAACATTTTTTTTGTCCTTATAAACAGTTAGCATTTTTTTTTGCTGAATAAAAAAGTTAGGTAGGTGTTAATGCTTTGTTTCTTTTGGTTTAGATGTACAATTTATATTGCAAAGAGAATTGGTTTCTTTATTTTTTTTCCAATTTAAAGTGTCAAAATTTATTGGAAGATGTCGTTTGGATGAGCTTTAACATTTCAGCAAAAAAAATTTGTGTAATTTTGTAAGTTAAATGTGGTGCGGCGACACGCCGCACTTGTGGTGATTAAAGTTTTTTTATATGTTTGTAAAATGGGTAATTTTTGAAGGCCTTTAATTTTTTGAAATATTGAAATGTGTTTGCTATGCATTTGTAGTAAAATTCATATTTGGTAATGTTCACATTTGGAAAATGCGTAGGATTGGAAATTGTTGGAATGCAAGTAAAATTTAATGGTAAAAATTATTTGTAATTCGAATTTATGTGTTGGTGTTTTAATTCTGATATATTTTTTCTTTGAGGTATATGCTGCGCTCGTGTGGTGAATTTTAATTTTGGAAACATATGCATTAAAAAATATGTTGGATCTTTTTGAATATTCGTATTTGAATTTTAATCCTATGACGTAAGTAGATAGCAATTTTTTTCCATAACATGTTCGAGTTTTGATTTGAATATTTGATTTAACCCAACAATAGAGGGTAATGTGTTATATCACTATTTGCTAAGTTCAACTAAAATTCAATCCATATTTAAAGGAACTGAATTCGATTTTTTTGTTCGTACTATTTATTTATGTAGCATTTTTTTAAATTTAGCTTAATTGGAATGATATAAGTTTTTATTTTGACATAAATCATTTATGTAGCACTAAAATTAGAAGAATTATGATATAGTTGTCTACAAATATTAACCAATTTGGGCATTAGTTTTGATTTGGAAATGTACGCAATCAACATTTTTTTTTGTGTGGATACATATATGTATTTTTTTTATTTTTAGGTGGATTGGCTTCAATTTTGAGTTCGTAGGTAGACGAATTATTATTATTATTATTTTTAAAATTCTTTAGATAGATTTGATAGTTGGGGAAAAATGTGTTTAGGATATTTACAAATGTCTGCTAACTTGAATTGCTAAAATATGTACTAATTTTGACGCAATCCAATCATTTTTTAAACATATTGATATATTGAACATATTTTTCTGGTAAATAATTCAAAGTTTGTTGGTTTTGTAGCATTAATAATCTTTTTTCTTGGATTTAGTTAGGTAACATAATATTTTAAAAATTAAGTTTGGAAGTTATTGGAATTCAAAAAATTGTGTTTGTTTTAAAAGTGCTTAGTTTTTTTTTTTTCAAAAAAGTTCATTTTAAGGGTAAAAAATCTAGGATTAAATTATTTTTATTTTACAAAATGATCATGTTTGAAAGTTGTTTTTATTTAAAAATATTCAAATTTAAAATCTGATTGGGTAGTTTTGAAATTATTAGATGTATTATATTATTTAGTTTCTGAAATTCAAATAATATGGAAGGACCCACTTGTCATAGGGGGTTTTTTTTTTGCTGAAAATTTTATGTGAAAAGGAAAAATTCTGTCAGTTGGGTCCCACGCTGACGTCCTAGTGACGTCAGCAATGGTGTGGTACGGCCGCGACGGCGTGGAGCACGGCGGCGGCGCAACACGGCGAGCTAGGATGTGCAAGTGAGCGCGCTGGATGCGCCTCATCGCGTGGTGCACGGGAGTGGCGGCGCCGCCTCTCCTGGGTCGCCGTAGCTTCGCCGGCAGGCCCCGAACGCGGCGGCGGATGCCGACAACGGCGAAGTCGATTCTGGCAAACTCGCGTCGTCGCAACAGCTGAGAGTCGGTGAGGAGGGAGAGAAAGAGGCGGCGGAGGTTGGCATGGGCACCGATTTGTCCGGGGAAGAGAACGACAGCGGCGCTGAGCGTCGGCGGTTCCGGCGAGGTCAGGCACCGTGCGGGAGAGAGAGGAAAGGGGGGATCTGCAGAGCTTTTTACGAAAAAGTACTTCATGTTTTGCGTAACTGTAAATTGGTCCATCGCTTCGCAATTTCGTGGACTGCGGGTTATTTTTTTTTGGGAGGGTTGTTTTTGCAAAATCATCACGGGCATGTCCTTTTGACCGTCCGATCGCCGACGGACGGATCGGATCGAGTCACTGTAGATACTGTAGCAGTGAACAGTGTCTATAGTGACTCGATCGCTGAGAGAGCGAGGAATCGCTCACCTTTCATATAGTTAGAGATTTTACACTAGTGGAATTCGGTGCGGCGACACGCCGCACCCGTTGTATTTTCAAATGTCGAAATTTGGCGGGATTTGTCGTATATTTTCTCAAAATTGGAGATGTGGAAATCCGTCGGAATTCGTTGTCTATTAAATTTTATCGAAATTTTCACTAAATTGGAGTATTGAAGCATGCTCATTTTTTTGCCTACACGATGCACACATTGTATTCGAAAATTTGTAAATACGCTGAATTTGTTGTTTATTATCGCTAAATTTTCACTAAATTGGAAATGTCGAAATCCGTCGGAATCTGTCGTTTATTTTATTGAAACATGTTATTTTTTTGCCGGCACGCCGCACCCGTTGTGATTCGAAATTTTGAAATCAGTCAGAATTTGTCTTTTTTGTAAAGCTAAAAATACAACGAAGTTGAAGATTAGAAAAAATATGTATACGTCCGTCAAAATAGAAAGGATAAAACATGAAAGTTGTTTGGAAGGGATGTCCGAGCGCGACGAATTTGACAAAATTCGTCAGGTGTTTTTGCGAGTTTGGATCCAAAATTAAGGAGTTAGAGTCGACCAAACTCGAAATCGATCACGGGAATGGAACCTACTCGTCGACATGCACATATTTCATGTAGATATTATCGTGGAAAGGAGGGTTAATCGTAATTTTTGGGAATGCGAGGGTCTTTCCGCAAAATTCAAAATTTCTAGAAAATACAGGGACTTTTTTGCAAAAAAACGTATGCGCTAGGCCGATTTACGATTGTTGGAAAGCGCGGGGACCTTTTCGCAAAAAAACCAGCCGCGCACTGTAGCATTCTACAGTGCGGCCGACGTGGCCTCGTTGAAGCCGTCCGCTTTTATATATACCACTCTAGTACGGGTGACGTGGCCTCCCGTCCGCTTTTATATATACCTATATAAAAGATAAGATGTGTACGCGAGGTAAAAAAATAATTGGCTGTGGCAACGCAGGGCCACTCTGCTGTCATCAATCACGACCTGTGCAAAAGGAAAATTAGTGCACTTGAGGATAATTAATGATCGGACGACAATACGACATGCGCAGAGGAGCTATACTAGTCTCACCCGATCAAGGAAAGTGAGATGCGCCAATCATGCGAGACTGCACGAGTTGCATGTTGCAACTAACTACACTGACCAAAAGATGAATGCGACAACCTATCTACTATTCAATTTGGTAATATGAGAGCGATGGGTTGACACAAAAACAGCCACACGCCCTAGCTAACCAGGGAGGCAGCGAACAAACGAAGCAATGGGCCCAGCTACTCCCACCGTTTTTTAATATAAGATGTTTTAATTTTTTGTCCACATGCACATGCACACAAATATATGTAGACACATTTTTGTGTGCATGTTCACTCATTTTAGTGTGCATATAGACAACATGTGTACCACCTAAAACATCTTATATTAAAAAACGGAGGGAGTAGCTACCATTCCAATTTGCAGGACATATCAACGGTTATAAGTACGTGGTTTCTCCTTGGAGTATCCAAAATGCCAACCTCGATCTTTAATGGGTCTAAATTTCAGAATTGCTAACGCTCAATTAGCCGGAAATTTCTAAATTTCCAGTCAACCGTCTCAGATTTAGATTTGCTTCGAGATTAGAGATAAATGCCATACTGTTGGGATTTAAGAAAGGTGGTCGAAATTTACTTGAACATAGGAAAATCCCTACTATTTTGTGCAATATGCTATCCATTTAAGTTTTGCATATAGAATGGATTATGTAGTGCAAGGGCCCGTTTAGAATGCAAAATAGAAAAATCACATGAACAAGAAAATGGTCATGTCTTGATTCTTACAGGAGCATGAAGCATATGATTTATACAACATAATTGTTTGGACAGTCCACAAGAATTTGCATGGATGTGTTTCTCTTTGCGTGTGTGTGTGTGAGAGAGAGAACATATTTCACAGTGGAAAGAAGAAAAAAAATGCCGGTCTCTGAAATTATGGAATTTGACTCGGTTAAAGCTATGATTTTGCATGAAGAGGAAAGTTTTATAAACAACAAGAAGAAGTTCTATGACTGTTCCCATCTAATCAGGGCCCATTTGCATCTCACAATTTCGACCGACTCTCCATCTGCATTCCCTTTCACAATAGGATAAGGTAAATTAAACTATGCTCTTGTTTTGTTTTTTTAATGTTACTCATCTTGTGCTAATTTTCCGCCTACAAAATAATTTGTAGTTTTCCGAAGATAATCGTGTTGATGCAACCAATAGTTCTATTAATCTTCACGTATTTATTCTATATTTCTTCTTGGTTTCCTATTTAAATACTTTGTTAACAGTTTTCAAGAGAAACATTTTGTCGTGCCCATTGCAAAAGCTACTTTGCTATTACGGTGACACTATACAATGCAACACTTTTGTGCGATCAAGACAATGTAGCAGGGTTATCTAATTGGCTAATCAATCATGAGGTGATTCATAAATCGTGAGGTTTATTGCTGTCATTTTTCGTTGGCACGAAACCCATCATTTGAATTATTACCATTACTTATGAAATAGAATCCCATCATTTGATAGTCTTTACTAGTATTTGTATGAACTCCATCATTATAAAGCACCGCTACATCCGATTCAATGGGCAATACGTGTAGAGAAGAAATATTTCCTCATTGGGAGCTCTATCCGATGGAAACAGATCAAGGTAGGTAGGTGGGTGGTGGGTAATGGGTAGCTTTATCTAGCACGCTATGTAGATCTACCGCCACACATCACAATTGGACCCACGGCAGGCTATCACTTCAATAAGATGTTACATTGATTTTTTTTCTGTAGCATTCATGATTTTGTGCTCGGAAAAACAATTTTCATGTACCTTAAATCAACTTAGTATACCTAGCTAGCCACTTAGTATAAACTTGTTACTTGAACAGAGTAATTTAAATTAGGCGAAATCAACTGCCGATCGAGTTTGAGAACAATCAGGTGCAGTTTACTCCCTAAAGTTCGTGCAAAAAAAAAGATTACTGCCTAAAGATCCTGAAAGACTGAAATAACCGAAATTCAGTAAGCAGCTCAGTGGTTTGCTCTGTACTTATGCGGCTTCAGAAAACTGCCGTGTAAAAAATATACCTGGTTGGTGAAGCCGATGCCGAAGCCGAGCAGCATGCGGCCGACGATGAGCATGGCAATGTTCACCGCGGCAGCGTTCACGGCGGCTCCGGCGAAGAAGAACGCGCCGCCGGCGAGCATGACGGCCTGCCTCCCGACCGCCCTTGTGACGCGGCTGGCCGCGAGCGACGCGACCAGCCCCGCCAGGTACAGCGACGACGTGAACGCCGTGAGGACGTGGCTGTCGTAGACGCAGTACTGGTCCCGTCGCGCAGCCGCCATCCGCCGGAGCACCCCCGAGAAGAACTCCTCCAGGAACGACTCCATCGCCGTCACGCCCCCTGATCGGTCAATATATCACCTATCGATGTACGAACGTGCACGCAGAAGACGAGTTGCAATGCGTACACACGCGTGAGGTACCTGATATGCCGATGTCGTAGCCGAAGATGAGGCCGCCGGAGGCGGCCATGAGGCAGGTGACCACGACGGAGAAGGTTATGCCACCGCCGTAGTCGCCGGACGGAGCGCCGGCCGCGGCGAATGCTCCACCAGCCATCGCTAGCTAGAGGCTAGAGCACCTAGCTATCCTTACTAAATTTGCACCGTGTGGCACACTCTCGCGGGCTTGATCGCTAGCTATGGCAAGTAGCAAGATGCACGGTGTCGATCGCGGGGTGGCCAAGCTCGATCAGCGTGGAAATGTATAGGGCTGGTGGCCTGTGAGTAGCTAGAAGGGGTGTGTCCGTGAGATCATTTGGTTAGGTAGCGCTCGTAAGCCGGCCCCTATTCCCTTCACCAAATTTCTCATTATCTTTCAGTTTAGACTGGGATTGATCAGTTTCCTAAACAAGCTGTCGGAGACTAGTCCCTGGAACAAGGGATGTGTCTCACTCAAGTCAGAAACGAGCAGGGGGTTGAACACGCTGTCAAACAACTCTCAACTACCTCGGCGACGGTGCTCGTCGAGCTCGGTGAAGAACATCACGGCAAAGAGTAAACACGAGCCGCTACCCAGGTTTAGGCCACCGTAAGGTGTAATACCCTACTCCTGCTTGGTTGTATTGCACTGTTTATGGAGGTTACAGTACAGAGAGCTAGCAGAGCCTCAAGCTTTGCTAGGGAGGAACTATGGTGAAAGATGCTCCGTCTTATCCCTTGCGGTGGTGTGGATAAGCTTCAACTGGTCGAATCGCCGACCCCCTCTCCTGGTCGTACACTGCCTCCTTTTATAGGTGCCTCGGGTCACTTCCCCCAAATCATTAGGTGGGAAGGGCTACCACATGGCGACGAAGGAGGAGGACAGTGCACGGCCATGGGGCTGTCCATGGACTCGGTCCACGGCAGAAAGCTGCGTCCTCTTGGCAGGAAAAGACACCGTCCATCCAGGAAGATGGGCTGGCGCTGGAGAGGCCCGTGGGGTGCCCCACGGTGACCTCGGCTTGGAGCGTAGCGGCCAATGATCCCCTTACCACCGGAATGTCAATTCTTGTAGTCCGCTTTGCTTGGTGCTCATTTGTTGACCACTTTTATCACCAAAGAGGCAACTGCAGCGTGGTCATCACCGCGCGCCGGCACGCGCGTCACTCTGCGTCGGGCGCAGAGGCCATGTGCGCTCTGTCGCGGAGACAGAGGTTGCTTTCACCCGAAGGAACCTCGCGAGGGCTGGGTTGCCTCGCCGAGGTCTTTGACTACTTGACGCCTCGCGAGGGAGGCGCAGACGTGCGGCAGGACTTCGCGACATTCTCGATGGGAGAGGCCCTCGCGAGGGAAAGGTCTCTCGCGAGGCTCACCAGGCTGAGACGCCTGGTCCTTAGCAGAATCTTCAGCAGAGTGTTGAGGGCTGTGGCAGGCCGGCCGTGGTACCCTGGTTTCCACTGGGCCGACAGTAGCCCCCGGGCCCGCGATGGGCACGCTCGAGTCTTGTGGACGCAGGCGAAGCGTCGTGGGCCCAAAAGAGCCAGCCTGGCCCGAGACACGTGGCGAGCCTCGACAGGCCTGCCGGGGCTCAGAAGGGGGCGGAGGCAAGCGCCCCGCAGCCGCGGCGGATGGCGAAGAGGTGGATGGACACCGCTGAGTAGGCCTCGCATTTCCTTTCTTTTTAGGATGTGCTCTTGAGCGCCCCTCTTGAGAGATTTCTGCTTGCTTTCCTCACCAGGCTCCCCGCAGGGACGAAGCGACGCAGACTTCGGAAGGTCGGAGAGAGCTCTGGTGCTGCAGCGGCGTCTGCAGTGCCCACTGCTGGGTGGCCACAGCATGAGGCTGCGGCTTCCCCTCCTCACGCGGGTGAATGCCGCGAGGAGGGGGAAACTGAGGCGACGGTACCGTCGCCTGCGCGGCCCGACACTTCCCCTACGCGGCAGGAGAAGGCGACAGAAGAGACGCGGCGAAGGCCGCGATGTCGGCGGATGAGCGCGTCGACGCTGAGACAGAGGGGGCCACCGCGCAGCCGCCTCCACCAAGCGCGGGCCCTGAGGCGACAGCGGCGGACTCCGAGGTGGTCAGTTATCGGAGGCTGGGATTGATCTTCTCGCGGGTCGCGAACTCCTCTGTCTCAGCGTCGACGCGCAGCTCGGGGCCTTCGGCAAGCATCGAGGACTCCGGGCCCCTTTGCGACACGTGGGCCCTGGTTCTGCAGGGCCAACGCCAGAGCGCAGCTCGCCGAGGCTCCGTTTTTCGCTTGGCGAGGGAGGCGCTCGACGGGCTTGAGGCCCAGCACGCTGAGGAGGAGCTCGCCGAGGCGGAGCAACGCGCCGACCTTGCGCGGGCTTGGACTCACCTTCACGAGACCGTAGAGCGCTGTCGTCAGGAGGACGCGGCGACCCAGGCGCGGCGTGAGGAGGCGAGGCGCTTCGCTGAGGAGGTCCGTGCCAGCGTGGTCCGCGAGGCCGAGGAGACCCTCGGGCAGATCAAGGCTGAGCGCGAGGCTGTCGCGGCTGGACGCGAGGCTCTCGAGGCGGAGATCGCCTCCAAGCACCAGGAGTTCGCGACCCGCGAGAAGAAAATCATCACGGACTCTGAGTCCGTGAGGTCAAGCCTGGAGAAGTTCCGCGAGGACCTGCGCACCCGCGATCAGCTGCTGGCGCAGCGCGGGGAAGACCTCTCTCTCCGCGAGGCTGAGCTGCGCAAGCGTGAGGAGCAGGTTGATCAGGTCGAGAGGGACCAATCTGTGCAGCGGGAGAGCCTAGAGGCCCGCGAGAGCAAGGTGGCCCAGGACGATGCCAGCTACAAGGATCTCCTCGAGAAGGCCAACGCCAAACTCCGCTCGAAGGCGGAGAAGATGGCGGAGGAGTCTGAGGCCAAGGCGAAGCTCTTCCGCGACCGCTGCTCACAGGAGTTCGCGCAGAAAGCCCAGCGCCAGGAGGAGCGCTTCAAGGGGAAACGCGACGAGCTCAACGCCCGCATTGTGGAGCTCAAGAAGGAGAGGAAGTGGTTGGCTTCCCGTCTTCAGAGTGCCAAGGACGCCCATGCCCGTGCGGAGCAGGACCTAGCTTCCCTGACGGAGGACCTGAACGAGGTCCATCAGAAGGTGGCGCCCGCTGTGCAGCTTGCCGAGGAGGCTCGGAACAACGCACAGGGTGCGTGGTTCTTGGCGCGCCAGCGAGAGCATATGCTCCACTCCCTGGTGGTCCGCGCATGGGCTGTTGCGGACCGCTTGGGCGCCGAGACACCCGCGTTCTCTGTCGAGGGGAACGCCGATGCCGCCACGTACCTCGGCTTCTTCTAGCGGCTCCTCACCAACTTTGAAGGGGCCGTGACGAGCCTCGACGACCTTGTCGATACGGAGAGCCGCGAGCTCCTTGGCGTCGCGGTTGGTCACGTCTTCGCCAACCTCGCACGCCTCCAGCCTGGCTTCGACTTCAAGACCGTGACGGAGCCCGTCGAGCAGAGGCGTGCCGCGGAGCTGAACGCCGCGGTGTGGCAGAACGTGGAGGGTTCGTCCAGCGCTTCAAGAGGGTTGAGGTCGAGCAGGACCTGACCCAGGAAGACGATGGCGAGGAAGGCGCCGAGGAGGAGGACGATGAAGCTGCCGACGGCGAGGATAACGGCAGCCCTGCTGCTTGAGCTGCTCCTGTGGCGTGGCGTGCGTGGAGCACAATTTATCTTAAGATTTGCAATTTTTGTTTGTAATGACTTGTAAGAACCATATTGCGTGCAAGTGAGTGCCCCTCGGGAGGCCTTTTATCTCTTTTTCATGTATTTTCGCTCTACGTCATAAGGACCCTGCTTCCAGCGCAATGGCACCGCCGCTCGGTATGTCAGAGTCAGGCCTCGACAAGGCCGGAGGGTGCGTGAGGCTTGGAGAGGTAAGGGCTCTCGAGGCATGATGCTCGGGAGCCCCCTTTGACGTGCTAGCAGCCCATGAGGCGTAAGAGAGAAAAGGGGGCTCGAGAGGCATAAAACCAACGAGGGGAAATTCAACAAGTTCTAGACTTAGCTTTTGCGAGACGTTCGTCTTGTAGAGGGCATCATGTTCCCTGACGAGGCGTTTTTGCTCTCGGGGTTGCCTGGGGCTGACCTTGGAGTCTCGCAGTCTTGTAGGAGGCATCGTGCTTCCTGTGTTGGACAAGCAGGCATACCCACAAGCAATGCAAGGTTGTACAACTCATGCGCGCTCATTGGTTTCCTCATGTGTGTCTCGCGAGGAGAGTAAGCACCAAGGTCCTTGGTGAGGTGACGTGCATGGGAGCAGGCCCATGAGTTCAGAGCTCGGATCCTTTGGGTTTGGCGATGCTGCTGGGATGCTCCCGAGGCACAGGCACCGTGCTCAGCCCCCGCTCGCGAGATACGCATGGGGATAAGTATGAGCGTGAATGATGGCAGAAACCATATGCTTACCGCGGCAATATTACATAACGGCGCTAAGGCCCATAGGTTCATGCTGCAATGAAATTGTTCATTACACTTGGCGTGGCCAAAATAAATTTCGCCATGTCTGAGCATGGGGTTCCACACGGAGTGGCTGAGGTTTCTCGCGGCCCGTGGCGACGCGTTGTAGAGAGAGCTCAGATGATGTAGCCCCTCGTGGAGGGAAAGGCTTTGTCAAGCTGGGGATGTGATGGCGCATGCCTACCTCTTGAGACAAAAAATGCCTGCCGCGACTGATCACGGGTAGAACTTGCGCAGATGCTCGATGTTCCACGAGTTTTTGACTGGAATGTTGTCTTCCGTCTTGAGCCATGCTGCGCCGGGCCTGGAGACGTGCACAACCCTGAAGGGCCCTTCCCACATGGGTGAGAGCTTGTGGAGGCCTTCCCTGGAGAGTATCCTCCTCTGGACGAGGTCGCCTGTCTCGAGGGTGCGCGGGCGTATGTGGCGGCTGTGGTAGCGGCGGAGGTCTTGCTGGTACCTTGCCGCCCGGAGGGCAGCATGGCAGCGGATTCCCTCGAGTAGCAGCAGGTCATTGTTGCGGATGTCATCCTGGTTGGCTTCGTTGAAGGCGAGGACTCGCGGGACCTGTGCTTGAGCTCATTGGGGAGGACCGCTTCAGCTCCGTAGACGAGGGAGAACGGCGTTTCTCCAGTGGGCTTCGTGGCTGCTAAGTACGGCTTCAGGGGATCGCGAGGTCGTGGGACGACCATGATTGGTGGGCTGGCCGGGTACTTCTTCAGGTCTTCGAATGCCCTGGCTGCTTCTGGCGTCCACTTGAATGTTCCGGACCACTTCATGATCTTAAAAAACGGCAGCGCCCTCTCGCCGAACTTGGATATGAACCGGCCGAGACTAGCCATACACCCCGCCAGGCGCTGCATGTCCTTGAGGCGACGAGGTGGCTGCATTTCTTCTATGGCCCTGATCTTGTCGGGATTTGCTTCGATGCCACGGTGAGACACTAGGAACCCGAGGAGTTAGCCTGATGGTACCCCGAAGACGCACTTGGCGGAGTTCAGCTTGATGTTCACCTTACGCAGGTTGGGAAAGGTCTCCTTGAGGTCCTTCAGGAGTGTGTGCTCTTCGTGAGTCTTGACCACGATGTCGTCGACGTAGGCTTCTGCGTTTCTCCCCATCTGAGCCCCCAAGGCAGTCCTCATGAGCCTCTGGAACGTGGCGCCGGCATTCTTCAGGCCGAAGGGCATGCAGACGTAGCAGAACACACCACAAGGGGTGAGAAATGTTGTCTTCTCCTCGTCCTCCTGTGCCATCTTGATCTGGTGGTAGCCTGAGAAGGTATCCAGAAAACAGAGGAGGTCGCAGCCGGCGGTTGAGTCCACGATCTGGTCTATCCTTGGCAGTGGGTATGGGTCCTTGGGACAGGCCTTGTTGAGGTCGGTGTAGTCGATGCAGAGCCGGCCTCCACCGGTGTGCTTGGGGACGACCACCATGTTGGAGAGCCAAGTGGGATGTGCAACTTCTCGAATTATGCGTGCTTCTATTAACTTCTCTACTTCCTTGACGATGAATTCTTGCATCTCTGGCGCTTGGCGCCGTGCTTTCTGCTTCACTAGGCATGCGTTTGGACACACGGCTAAGTGGTGCTCGATCACCTCCCTCGGTACTCCGGACATATATGACGGTGTCCATACGAACATGTCAGAGTTTGTCCTAAGGAAGGCGACGAGCGTGCTTTCCTATTTGGTAGGCAAGCCAGTGCCTATGGTGACGCTAGGCCCCGAGCCGCTGGCGCCCAGTGGCACCTTCTTCGTGGCTGTCTTTTCCTGAGAGAACAACTGCTTCTTCTTTGCCGGCCTCGCGGGGGGCTCCTCTGCGTCCTCGTCAGCAGGAAATGCCACCGCAGCGGCCTTGTAGGCATGCTCGACAGAGCACACGGCATCCTTGACCTGGCCACGGATGGTGATGGTGCCGCTGCAGCCTGGAAGCTTGACAATGTTATAGGCGTGGTGAGTGACAGTCATGAACTTCGCGAGGCGGGCTAGCCGAGGATGGCGTGGTAGGGCAGGCCGATGTGCGCGACGTCGAAGTTGATGAGCTCGGTGCGGTAGTTTTCTTGCGTTCCGAAGGTGACTGGAAGCCTCACTTGCCCCAGCGGGGTGGTGGTACCTTCTGTCGCCCCCGAGAAGGGCCTGGTGGGCATCAGCCGCTCATATGGTACTCGAAGCTTCTTGAAGGTCTCGACGGATATGACGTTCAGGCCTGCACCCCCATCTATGAGCGTCTTGGTGACGGCGATGTTGTTGATGGTGGGAGTGCACACCAGAGGGATGATGCCCATGGTCTTGGTGGACTTTGGGTGGTCGCTGGAGTCGAAGGCAATGGGGTATTGCGACCACTTGAGGGGCTGGGATGCCTCAACCCCAGGAAGCGTGGCGTTGACCTCACGAGAGAGATGCTTGAAGTGGCAGTTGGACCTGGGAGCCTGAGCCCCGCCGAGGATGCATGCTGCCCCACGAGGGACCTGGTAGCCCCCAGGGTCCTCATCAGGGAGATTGTTGTTTTGCCCGGCGGGGTTCTGCTGGAAGGCGTTCGCTTGAGGGTTCTGCTGGTAGTTGTCGCAGTTGTTGTTCCAGCGTCCGCCCCCGTGGCCGCTGCGGCCACCGCCGTGGCCGCCTTGACCACGGCACTTTTCGCGGCTGTCGCGGATCTTCTTGAGCTCCCAGCAGTTTTCAGTCGCGTGGTTGTGCTTGTTGTGGTAGACGCAGAATGGGCGATCATCTGTCTTGCTGGCGTCCGCCGCCGGAGTGGCAGCGCGCTTTTGCTTGGCGTCAGGCTCTGCCGCGAGGACAGCTGTGATCTTGCGCTTCTCGCTAGCCTTCTTCTTGGGCGTGGACCCCTCAGGAGGCCCTTCCTCTGACTCTTGCTTGACGAAGAGGCGACCCTCTACAGCCTTGGCGCACCTGTCCGCCAAGTCGAAGAGCTTCACCACGGAGGTGAGGTTGTCGTGGATGCCGAGCTTCTCGCGCATCCTGACGTCCGTGACGCCCACTCCGACGGCAGAAATGACCTGCATGTCGGAGATGTTCGGGATCTTGTTGCGGACATGGCTGAAGCGCTGGATGTATCTGCGGAGGGTCTCGCCAGGCTTCTGGCACACAGCGCGGAGGTCGTTGTAGGTGAGGGCGCGCTCGTACGTGCCCTTGAAGTTTGCCACAAAGCACTTACAGAGCTCCTCCCATGTGTCGATGGTGTTCTCGGGAGGTTCAAGAGCCACGAGAGTGCTGCGTCCTTGAGGGCCATGGGGAACCAGTTGGCCATCACCTTGTCGTCGCCGCCTGCGGCCTGGATGGTCACGGTGTAGAGTTGTAGAAACTCCAGGGGGTTGTTCTTGCCGTCATAGCGCGGAGGACGGTCTGGCTTGAACTTGATTGGCCAAACGACGCGACGCAGGTTGCGGGTGAACGCGGTGCAGCCCGTGGCGTACGTCACGACGCTGTCGGCGAGCGTGTGGCAGTTCTGGCGCCCTGCGGCTGCGACGTCCTGGACGGAGCGGTTGTGGAGGTCCCGCTGGCGCTCGATTTCCACGCGCGCGTCCTCTGGCGCCCGCTGCACGATTCGACAGTCATGCGGGAAGAGGCGTGCGACACGGCGCGGTTGTTCCTAGCCGGTGCTCCAGCCGGAGGAGGTGGCGGAGGTGGAGGCGGGGGAGGAGGAGGAGCGCCGTGCGCTACGTTCCCTGCGTGCTCGGAGTGGTGCACCAGCGAGCAAGAGGGCATTGGAGTGGGCACAGCGGCGGCGTTGACGAGCTCGGTGACGCGGTCGAGCCAGCCGTCGTGGCCCGCCTGCGCGGGACGGTAGCGCAGTAGCTCCTGCGCCATGAGCAGGGCAGCGCTTAGGAGGGCGCCACCCGGCTCTGCGTAGAGGTGCCCTGGCTTCTGGACGGGTGCAGGGAGGAATTCCTCGTCGCCGTTCTGGTCTTCTGGGTGCTCAACGCGGGGCTCAGGGCCGGCGTTGCACTTTGGAGCGTAGCTGCCGCGCGGGCGGCCACGCGGGTTGCGGTTGACGACGGGCTCGGTGTCGGCACTGCCTGACGTCCGGCGCACGAGACGCTCAGCACGTGTCTCGGCCATGGCGGAGGAGAGGTTGAAGACGTGCCTCAGCCCCCTATCTGGCGCGCCAAATGTCAAAGACTAGTCCCTGGAACTAGGGATGTGTTTCACTGAAGCCAGGAATGAGCAGGGGGCTGAACACGCTGTCAAACAACCCTCAACTACCTCGGTGACGGTGCTCGTCGAGCTCGGTGAGGAACATCGCGGCAGAGAGTAAACATGAGCCGCTACCCAGGTTCAGGACACCTTGAGGTGTAAGACCCTACTCCTGCTTGGTTGTATTGCACTGCTTATGGAGGTTACAGTACAGAGAGCTAGCAAAGGCTCAAGCTTTGCTAGGGAGGAACTACGGTGGAAGATGCTCCGTCTTCTCCCTAGCGGTGGTGTGGATAAGCTTCAACTGGTCGAATCCCCGACCCCCTCTCCTGGTCGTACACTGCTTCCTTTTATAGGTGCCTCGGGCCTCTTCCCCCCAAATCATTAGGTGGGAAGGGCTAACACATGGAGACGAAGGAGGAGGACATTGCACGGCCATGGGGCTGTCCATGGACTCGGGCCATGGCAGAAAGCTGCGTCCTCTTGGCAGGAAAAGCCACCGTCCATCCAGGACGATGGGCTGGCGCTGGAGAGGCCCGTGGGGTGCCCCATGGTGATGTCGGCTTGGAGCGTAGCGGCCAACGGTCCCCTTATCACCAGAATGGCAATTCTTGTAGTCCGCTTTGCTTGGTGCTGCTTTGTTGACCAGTTTAGTCACCAAAGAGGCAACTGCGGCATGGTCGTCACCATGCGCAGGCGCGCGCGTCACTCTGCGTCGGGCGCAGAGGCCATGTGCGCTATGTCGCAGAGACAGAGCTTGCTTTCACCCGAAGGAACCTCGCGAGGGCTGGGTTGCCTCGCCGAGGTCTTTGAGTACTTGACGCCTCGCGAGGGAGGCGCAGAAGTGCGCCAGGACTTCGCGACATTCTCGATGGGAGAGGCCCTCGTGAGGGAAAGGTCTCTCGTGAGGCTCACCAGGCTGAGACGCATGGTCCTTAGCAGAATCTTCAGCAGAGTGTTGAGGGTTGTGGCAGGCCGGCCCGTGGTACCCTGGTTTCCACTGGGCCGACACAAGCCCGAGAAAAATGTCATTCAGAAGGTGCTGCCACTCCCAATCAAGGGATAAGGTTGCAACATACGTAGTTGTTAGATCGATCGGCCGCATGAAACAGCATAGCTTACACCAGAGCCCCGACCCATTTAATGCTCCGGATGGATTCGAGAATTTTTGCTCGGAAGTTACACAAGGAAAAGTCCCCCACACTTGGAAGGTGTCAAGTGGCGTCCCGCTTAGGCCCGCTTAAATAGGGATTAGTTCAAAAACCAAGTAATCTGTTGAAAAAACGTTACAAGTAGTATGCCTAACTTTGACTGGAGCGGGCCGGGTATGGGCGCCGCGATGCAACCTGACCCAAGAAGGCATTTGACTCGGTTAGACGGAATTACCTTCTTGACTTGCTCAACACTTGGGTTCCCTTGCAAATTCTGAGATTGGATTTCGGCAATATTATCGACGTCCTCATCGAGAGTGCTTCTCAATGGTATGCCGGGGACCCAATAAAGCATGGACAGGGCCTTCGGCAAGGCGACCCTCTATCCCCATTGCTCTTTGTTTTGGCCATTGACCCTTACATCACATCCTTCAGAAGGCCACCTCTCAAGGGCATCTTCATAATCTTTGGGGAAGAGCTCTCACAATTCGTACATCCATTTATGCCGACGATGCGTCCCTCTTCATGACCCCCAATAAAGAGGGTATATACTTCTTAGCTAACACTTTGAACTAATTTGGTATTGTTACCGTCTTGTCACAAATTGCGACAAAATACAATGACCTTGATCATATATATCCTTCAAGCTTTCCCGGCAAGGCGTACAACCTTCACAATGAAATATCTTGGACTTCCTTTGTCGCTGACGCGCCTCAAACGAATTCACTTCCAACAACTTGAGGATAGAGTCTCTGGGAAGCTTGTCCCCTGGATTGGGAAACACGCCACCATGGCCGGCCGCATGGTCCTTGTTAGCACCCGTTTTTGGCAGAGTGCCAGTTTCAGGTTCAAGAAAGGTTTGGCGGCTCGAAGAAGGCGGCAAAGAAGGCTAAATGATGATATGGGAAACTTTCCAGGAAAGGCGGCCAGAAGAAGGCGGCAAATAATCTGGCAACACTGAAACAAGGCGGAAGCCGGATTCGGGGTGCGCAAAGTTGCCTAAAGACCTAGAAAGACAAGTCAAGATCAAGGCGGAGAAAGAGAAAACAACATTCAAAGTCAAGATAAAGGCGGAAAAAGAGAAGGCAACTTTGCAAGATCAAGACTGAAAAGTGGAAGGCAATTTTCTAAAAGAAGCCGGACGGATGCTGAAGTCCGGATCCAATATGAAGCCGATCAAGATGTCACATCTCTAAGGAAGAAAGCAAGTTTGAAGCCAATACGGAAGACAAAAGGCAACTTTTAGCCAGCAAGTTTGAAGCCAACACAGAAGGACAAAAGCCAACTTTCCAAAATAGCAGCAAGTTTGAAGCCAACAAAGCCGGCCAAGAAGTTGCCTAGTTTAGAGATGGATTCATCTTAGACTATGATTATAAGCCTTGTAGAAGTCCAATACTTGTACGGGAAGTCCAGTCGCCTCATATATATGTGAGAGGTGATGGCCGATTGAAATTAAGCAAACAATCGACAACCTATCAATACAACCTACTTTTTTCCCTCAAACCCTCGTTCATGCTTCCGTTGTCCGACAATTTCGCCTAGATTTCGCCGGAGATCGAAAACCGAGCTAAGAGCGGCCAAGTCCGGCTTAGTTCAACCAATTGTCGCCGGCTTCCTCAGACGGGGCTTCCCGAGGGGCTGGGGCGTCTGGTATCAAAAGCGCGGCTTATTGTCTTGCGTATCGCGCTGGAAGCCGGTCTCCCGCGGGGCGAGTTGCGGAGTATCTCCCCCGGCGCCACGGGTACGCGAGGACGTGTTCGTGTGACGCGTTTCGAGCGCAACACACTTTTTGGCGACTCCGTGGGGACGATTCGATCTAAAAATTGGACAACAATGACCAATTCCAAGACCGACGCTGCCAGCATCAGTACCGACAACATCATCAAACCAACTCTCGAGAAGTTGTCGGAAGACCAACGCCAAGGTCTGGAGGCGTGGAAGAAGAAGTGAGACGAGGAGTTCGTGGCGCTGCGAGCCAAGCGGGACCAAGAGGATCAAGTGCTATACTTAGCCAGCTTCAAGGTAGATCGGCAGGGAGTCATCTCGCCGATCAAGGAGCCGGAATTCGTACCTCTGGACGTTAACATCAACAAACCCGCTGTAAGCAAAAACCTCTTTTCTCCTGAACAAATAGCCGAAATTGAATATCATGTTTCGCAAGGTACCGCCAATGTTTACGATCTTATGCTAGATAGCGAAAAGGATAAAAAAAACACGCTCCAGGGCCAACCATCGGACAGACAACCGACAGGCCAAACTTGGGAAAACCAACTTGTACCTACTCTACCAAGTCCAACTCCTATCCAGAGTATGCCAAATCCAACAATCCAGCCGGATCAAACGGTGCGGTTCCTGGGTCACGAGTCAATGCCGAATCAAAATTCGGCTACTTGGGTGCAAGCTGGCCCTGCTGCCAATTCTTCTCCTGTGCCGGCTCAATCGGCCAATATGGACGATTTGATGGCCGAGTTTAGGAGGAAATTGGACCAAATAGCTTATGATAAATTCGGGGTTATGCCAAACATAGGACTTACATTAAGCCTTACCCCGAATATTTTGATCTGCAGTCTTATCCACCTGGTTATAGAGTTCCTGAGTTTACTAAATTTAATGGGGTGGATAATAAATCAACATGGGAACATATTAGTCAGTACTTGGCTCAATTAGGCGAAGCTAATCATGATCATATCAAAGTTCGCTTGTTCTCATTATCTTTAACCGGCATTGCTTTTTCATGGTTTTCGGCTTTAGCTCCTAACTCTATACATACTTGGTTTCATCTGGAGCAAATAGAACTTAAGTTGTCCCACCTTACATAGGTTAAGCAGAAACATGACGAATCGGTATCCGATTACGTCAAGAGATTTAGAAACACCAGAAACCGATGCTATAGTTTGGCAATAACTGAGAGAGATATAGCGGACCTGGTTTTCAATGGGCTAAGGACCTACTTAAAAGAGAAGTTAGAAGGGCATGCATTTTGTCATTGGCCAAGTCCAGGAAAGAGCTCTGGCTCAAGAGAGCCGGGTTAATGAGTCAAAAGACTCGCATCGGATGAATAGGAGCCGGCTTATATTGTCGAAAATGATGCCGACTCCAGGGATGAAGCCGATGTATATGCTGCCGAGTTCGTTTGGCCCAGCAAGGCCAAACCATTTATGTGTGATGATCTGAAGCCGATTCGTAAGAATCGGGATGATGAAATAAGATGTAGCTTTGACATAGGCAAATGTGACAAAATATTTGATGCCTTGTTAAAGGATAAAGTGATTAGGATCAGTCATGTTATACCATCGCCTGATGAATTAAGGCGGCGGGCTTATTGCAAGTATCACAATTCTTTCTCTCATGCTACTAATGATTGCAATGTCTTTCGTAAACAGATCCAATTGGCCCTCAATGACGGACGATTGAGCTTTGCCGGCATGGCAATTGACACACACCGTTTCCAATAAACGCGCTAGACTTGGAGGGAAAAAGGTTCTTCTTTGGCCAGAGGCGGCCGAAGCCGCTAATAAATCTAACATTATTGTTGGTGAGCCCAGGGAAGAAGCCTTCAACAAGGCGGCGGGAGACAAGTCACAGTAAGTCGGCAACCCGGAGGACAGGAGGTCATCAAGATTACTGTCAGGAATCCTGCACTCGGGGGGCAAGGACCACGGCCAGACAAGTTACCGCCTAGATTTATCAAGCCCAAGAGCCCGGAAGTTGGCAGATGGAAGACAAACCATTGAATATAGACCGAGGAAGATGAAGCCAACTTTTGACATGCTGCTAAACAAGTACGTGCGTCAAGCCGGGTCAAGGTCACGCCAGTGGCAGTATGGGAAACGGCAAGGTCGCCATTGTCGAGGAAAGTAGTCGGCATAAGCCGGCTGACGAGTTCAAACGCAGGGCAACCCGGCAATCCATGCAAAGCCGGCTTGTGTATCCCGATGCTCGTCATATTGGCGGATCAAGGCGCAAGACTTGAAAAATGTGGAGCCAGAAGGCGGATTGGTCTCAGACAACTTATTGGTCGTTGGAACTCATGTCTTAAAGTTGAAGGACCCGGTCATAGAGTCGGCAAACAACGAGCCGATGCCTGCCATCGCAACAAAGGCAACAGCCAATGATCATGAAGCTAGCTCCAGTCAAGCCGCGGCAGCCCAATCCTGGGATCCAAAATACACTCAGCCAAAGTGGTGCCGCCAGGTATAACAAAAACACAAATGCGAAACTGCAAAGGGCAAGAAACTGGGAGAAGGCAGAAGAAGGAGCTGAGAGATCTAGGGACGTCAAATTCAATGCTGAGCGACCAATGTTGCCAACTCAAAGGTGGATTCCAAGGCCAGTTCTTATGGCGGCTTCCACGCCAGCTATCCCAAGTCCTGCTGAAATAAAGGCGGCAGCTACGCCGGCTATCACCTACTCTTCGTGGGCCGACGATGTAAAAGCAACAGATTTGGCAACGGCAAGTCCGGCAAAGGAGCCGGCAATCCGAGACCCGGCCACAAGAAGCCGGCAAGTAAAGACCTCGCAATTCGAGACTTCGCAATGGAAGAAAAGGCAGAAGAAGAGCCAGCATATTGGATTCGGCTATGGATGAGTCAGGCAATTTGACAGATGATGAAGATCTGCTGGATTATGAAGAATCGCCGGCTCGACGGGTATGGATATAAACATGGTGTATTACTTGTCGGTGAGTTCCGTGCTGTTGAAGAAGAAGGCGAGGTCGCACAGATCAACTTTGGACCCAAAAATGTTGTCTTCGAAAAACCTAACAAGCCGGTGAAACACCTCAAGCCTCTGTACGTCAAAATACATTGATGGTAGGCCTGTCACCAGGATGATGGCTGATGGCGGCGCTGTGGTAAATCTAATGCCGTATTCTGTCTTCAAGAAGCTACAGGTAGATGATGGTGATTTGATGAAGACGAACATGGTGCTGAATGGGTTCAAAGGAGGAGAAGGAATAGAAGCCAAAGGGTTATCAGCTTGGAGCTCACAGTAGGAAGCAAGACTTTGGCTACGCCTTCTTTGTTGCTGAGGTGCAGGGAAATTACAATGTGCTGCTGGGACGGGATTGGCTTCATCCTAACCAGTGTGTTCCGTACTATGCACCAGCAACTCGTGCAGTGGGTTGTCGATGAAATCGAAGTCATCCATGCTGACGAATCGGCGTGCATTGCATTAGCCGAGTCGATTGTTGACTGGCAACATTCTAATGTCACATGCCTTTCTGGGCGTGATCTATCCGGGTTCGACTTCCTGAGTGCTACCAGGGACGGATTCGTGCCAGTGTCTCTAAAGCCGATCGGTGGTAATCGGCTGCTTCTCAAGTAGATGGATCAAAACGACGAGTGGCTGCAGAAGCGTCTGGACAAGTATCGGGCCAAAAGGAACGATATGTACGAAGTAATTGAGGAAACAGACATATGGACAAGTTGGGACAAGGCTTCACATCGGCTGACTTACTTGAAGAAGTAGACATTGGGGATGGCACTGTCCCTAGGCCGACATTTGTCAAGCAAAAGTTGGCGGCCGATTATAAGTCTAAATTAATCGCGCTAGTCAAGGAGTACGTGGATTGCTTTGCATGGGAATACCACGAGATGCCTGGGTTAAGCCGAGAGTTGGTCGAACATCGGTTGCCTATTAAAGCCGGCTTCAGACCATACAAGCAGCCGGCTCGCAAGTTTAATCCGCTGATCTATGATCGGATTAAGGCGGAAATAGGCTGGCTTTTGAAAGCCAACTTCATTCGGCCTTACAAATATGCCGAATGGATAGCCAACATTGTGCCGGTCGAGAAGAAAGGATCCGACAAGATCAGGGCGTGTATAGATTTCAGAGATTTGAATCGAGCTACGCCAAAGGATGAGTACCCTATGCCAATAGCCGACATGCTTATCAACGAAGATTCAGGTCACAAAGTTATCAGCTTCTTGGATGGCAACGCAGGTTACAACCAAATATTTATGGCCGAAGAAGATTCGGCTAAGACGGCGTTTCGCTGCCCAGGCTTTGTTGGCTTGTTTGAATGGACTGTGATGACTTTGGATTGAAAAATGCTGGAGCCACATATCAAAGAGCGATGAACCTTATATTTCATGATCTTCTGGGAGTCGTACTGGAGGTGTATATTGACGACGTGGTGGTTAAGTCGGACGGCGAGTCAAATCACTTGGCCGACTTGCGGCTGGCGTTTGAAAGAATGAGGAAGTACGGGCTCAAGATGAATCCTTTGAAGTGTGCCTTTGGTGTGTCGGCTGGAGGTTCCTTGGTTTTATCATACATGAACATGGCATAGAAGTTGACCCGGCAAAGATTGAAGCCATCCAGAAAATACAGGCGCCGGGTTGCAAAAAGGACATGCAGAAGTTTTTAGGCAAGGTAAACTATTTGAGGAGATTCATTGCTAACTTGTCTGGAAAAGTTGATGCGTTTACACAGATCCTTCGGCTCAAGAACGATGATGAATTCACCTGGGGGCAAAGCAGCAAGAGGCGTTCGACAAGATAAAAAATTGCCTATCTACTCCTCCAGTTCTCAGGAAGCCGGCTCGAGGTCAGCCTTTCCGGCTTTACATTGCTGCTGAGGAAAAAGTGATCGGGGCTGCCTTAACCCAGGAAGCCGAAGGACAAGAATACGTCATCACATATCTGAGTAGACGTTTGCTGGATGCCGAGTCAAGGTACAGCTTTGTAGAGAGGTTGTGTTTGTCTCTCTATTTTGCCTGCACCAAATTGCGCATTATCTGCTTTCCAGTGAATGCAAAGTCTTTGGTCAGACCGATGTTCTCAAACACATGATACAAAGGCCGATTCTTAGCGGACGAATCGGCAAGTGGGCATACGGGTTGATTGAATATGATTTGGCTTATGAGTCCCTAAAATCTATGAAAGGCCAATTGTGGCCGACTTTATTGTCGAACATCGGATTGACTTGGAGCAAGAAGCCGGCTTGAACATTGTGTCGGCTGTACCGTGGAAGCTTTATTTTGACGGCTCAGTTTGCAGCAGTGGACAAGGAGTCGGCATTGTGTATATCTCACCACACGGTACTGTTTTCGAAGCCTCTTGTCGTCTTGACTATTTGTGCACTAACAATGAAGCCGAATACGAAGCACTTCTATTCGGGCTGGAAATCTTGATTGACGCAGGGGTAACTCATGTCGAGGCATATGGAGATTCGTTACTTATTGTCCAGCAAGTGGCCAAGATTTGTCAATGCAACAGGGATCACTCAATGTGTACCTTGACAGATGCCTGGATATGATTTCAACGTTGGATTATTTCCACATATCTCATGTTCCTAGGCAAACAATTGGCTTGCGAATGAGTTGGCAACAAGCATCTGGCTATCACGTCAGTCGTGGTTTATTCTTTATCAGGGAACAGCCGACAATTCATGTTGCCAACTTGGAGGAAGCCAAACAGGAAGCCGGCTTGTTGGAGCCGGCTAAGGAGAAAGCCAAACAAGAAGCCGGCTTGTTGGAGCCGGCTAAGGAGGAGTCAAATGACAACTTGGCAGACGACTGGAGACAACCTTATATTGACTATTTACAAGATCCAAGTCAAAAAACAGACAGAGCAGTTCGGCGCCTATCTCTCAAGTATACATTGGTGGATGCCGCCTTATATCGCCGAACAGCCGATGGTCTTCTTCTAAAGTGCTTGAATGAAGACGAAGCTAGAGTTGCCATGGGAGAGGTACATGATGGTTTATGTGGAACACATCAGTCGGCCCACAAGATGAAGTGGATGCTCAGGCGGGCAGGATTTTATTGGCCGACAATGATCAATGACTGCTTCAGATACTACAAGGGATGCGAAGCCTGCCAGAAGTTTGGAGACATTCAGTTGGTGCCGCTTCCCCACTTAATCCAATTATAAAACCGTGGCCTTTCCGGGGTTGGGCGCTTGACTTTGTCGGCATGATCCATCCGCCTTCATCCAAGGGGCATCGGTTCGTGTTGGTTGCCACTGATTATTTCACCAAGTGGTCTGAAGCAGTACCTCTCAGGAACATGACCCACAAGGAGGTGATTCAGTTTATTACAGAACACATCATCCATCGATTCGGCATTCCGCAGACTCTTACCACAGATCAAGGTACTTCCTTCATGGCTAAGGAGGTGAAGCAATTTGCCGAATCACTTGGAATCAAGATGCTCAGTTCATCTCCCTACTATGCACAAGCCAACGGACAAGCCGAGTCAAGCAATAAAATCTTGATCAAGCTGATCAAGAAGAAGGTACAGGACCATCCAAGGAGGTGGCATGAAGTACTGTCCGAAGCATTGTGGGCTCACAGATCTCAAGGCATGGAGCAACAAAGGCAACTCCTTTTGAGTTGGTATATGGTCAAGAAGCCGTTTTGCCAGTAGAAGTGAATCTGGCTGACTTGAGGTTTGCTAAGCAAGATGACTTGTCGGCTGAAGATTACTGCATCTTGATGATGGACAATGTTGATGAAGTAGCCGACAAGCGTACTATTGCTTTAAGAGAGATCGAGAAGGAGAAGTTGTGGTGGCAAAAACTTACAATAAGAAGGTCCGGCTTAAAGATTTTCAAATTGGCGACTTGCTCTGGAAGGTTATATTGCCAGTTGGCTCCAGAAGCCAGAAATTTGGCAAATGGTCCCCAAACTGGGAAGGGCCACTGCGAGTCGCGAGGATAGTACCCGGCAACTCTTATCTGGTGGAGACATTGGAAGGCGGCATACTGCCTCGAGCTATCAATGTGAAATATTTGAAGAAGTTCCACCCGAGCGTGTGGCAAACTGCATGAGTTGCACATATGGCCGATATACATATATCGCCCTTAGCATATGACCGATGAGTTTAAGCATCGCCCTTAGACAAAAACTTCTACATTGAATATTTTCTAGTACGCAAGCTCTACTAGAAAACAGGGGGCATGTGTTAGCACCCGTTTTTGGCAGAGTGCCAGTTTCAGGTTAAAGGAAGGTTTGGTGGCTCGAAAAAGGCGGCAAAGAAGGCTAAAATGATGATATGGGAAACTTCCCAGGAAAGGCGGCCAGAAGAAGGCGGCAAATAATCCGGCAACACTGAAACAAGGCGGAAGCCGGATTCGGGGTGCGCAAAGTTTCCTAAAGACCTAGGAAGACAAGTCAAGATCAAGACAGAGAAAGAGAAAACAACTTTCAAAGTCAAGATAAAGGCGGAAAAAGAGAAGGCAACTTTGCAAGATCAAGGCTGGAAAGTGGAAGGCAATTTTCTAAAAGAAGCCGGACGGATGCTGAAGTCCGGGTCCAATACGAAGCCGATCAAGATGTCACATCTCTAAGGAAGAAAGCAAGTTTGAAGCCAATACGGAAGACAAAAGGCAACTTTTAGCCGGCAAGTTTGAAGCCAACACGGAAGGACAAAAGGTAACTTTCCAAAATAGCCAGCAAGTTTGAAGCCAACAAAGCCGGCCAAGAAGTTGCCTAGTTTAGAGATGGATTCGACTTAGACTATGATTGTAAGCCTTGTAGAAGTCCAATACTTGTACGGGAAGTCCAGCCGCCTCATATATATGTGAGAGGTGATGGCCGATTGAAATTAAGCAAACAATCGACAACCTATCAATACAACCTACTTTTCCCCCTCAAACCCTTGTTCATGCTTCTGTTGTCCGTCAATTTCGCCGGAGATAAAAAAACCGAGCTAAGAGCGGCCAAGTCCGGCTTAGTTCAGCCAATCGTCGCTGGCTACCTCAGACGGGGCTTCCCGAGGGGCTGGGGCGTCTGGTATCAAAAGCGCAGGCTTACTGTCTTGCGTATCGCGCTGGAAGCCGGCCTCCCGCGGGGCGAGTTGCGGAGTATCTCCCCCGGCGCCGCGGGTACACGTGGACGTGTTCGTGTGACGCGTTTCGAGCGCAACAGTCCTTTTGAAGGCTGTGCTCACTAGCATTCTAATATACTTCATCATTGTTCTTGATGTCCTGATGGAGGTGCTAATGAAGATTGATAACATTAGAAGGGCCTTTCTTTGGGCGGCTTGTGAGAAAGTATCCGGTGGTAAATGCAAAGTAAATTGGGAAATGGTGTGCAAGCCTAAATAATATGGAGGACTAGGAATTTTAAACCTCACAAAGTTTGCTTCGACCCTTCCCCAAAGATGGTTTTGGTTCCAATGGAGTGATGACCCCAAACCGTGGAAGGACCTTAGAAATCCTTGTAACTCAAAGGACCGCGACCTCTTTGCGGTGGCTACAAGCATCGCCAATGGAGATGGAGAGAAGGCGCTGTTTTGGGAGTCATCTTGGCTCCATGGTCGACGTCCGAAAGACATAGCTCCCCTTGTGTTTGGCCTCTCAAAGAAACGCAAGTGCACAGTTAAAAAAGCGATGGACAACAATTTTTGGATCTCCTCAAATCAACACCTAAGAAGGTATATCGGTTGATTATATCACACAATTTGCAAGGCTTTCGAAGATGCTTCAAGGCGTGCAACTTCAACATGAAACTCCGGACACGATCAGTTGGAAGTTTACAAATGTCCATTCGTTTTGTACTCCTCATCGTCAGCCTACAAGATGCAATTCTTGGGCACATTTCATCTTTTATGCCCTCGTTGGTTTGGAAACTTTGGGCTCCCCTAAATGCAAGATCTTTGCGTAGCTAGTCCTTCAATAGCTTTTGTGGACGACCGATAGGCTAGAAAGAAGGGGCTTGGCAAAATTGTGTAAGGTGTAAGCTATACAACCAAGTGAATGACTCGGCCGGCCACCTCCTCTTCAAATGCCGCTTCACAATTCGGATTTGGACTTCCTTGAAGATGTGGCTTGTGCTCCATGATGTGATGGCAAGTGAATGGCATCAAGCTCAATCCGTCAAGGAATGGCGCAGAGACATGATCCATAAGAGAGGGCCTCATTGGAAGGCGATGGCCGCGCTTGCCATGCTTGTCTCATGGGAAGCGTGGAAAGAAAGAAATGCGAGGGTCTTCCAAAACCACTCCACCATCTTAATTTTAGTAACAAAATCAAGGAGGTAGCATTGTGTTGCCTCGCCGGAGCAAAAGCGCTTAATAATGTAACTCCGCGAGAGTGGTTATTTATTAAGCCGTGGCGTTCTCGCCACGGATTGTAAGACATCTAAAATCTTCTTCTCAATCAATAAAAATGGCAAATCTTTTGCCTTGTTTAAAAAAAAGATAGGACGAGTTGTGGCCCGCGTCAATCATCCGGGTTGCCTTGGTGCGTTTGCAGTGGTTTTACCAGCATTAGAAGCCCATCCATCCGAAGCAGAGGAGGGGCCATTTCCTCCGTAAAGCCCATTTTACAGGGCCTTGGTCCATGGCAGCCGGAGGACAACGGCCAGGAACTACCGAATGTTTATCTCAAAAAAAAAAAGGAACTACCGAATGTGTAGCATCTGACGTTCCGCTCTGCTGTCAAAAAAAAAAATCTGACGTTCCGCTCAAAAACAAAAAAAAGAGTAGTATCTGACGTAGGCTGTGGCGGCACTGTTCCCGCTCCTGGCCGGAGCCAACTCGGCTGTACGGCTGCGCGGCGGCGATATTCGGGCTGGCGCACGCCGTGTCGACGGGCGAGTCCGGCTGGTCGTGCGGGGCGTGCTGCTGTGGGCCGCGCCGCGCGAGGGATCCGGTCCGTGGGGCGTGCCGCTCGGCGCCGGGCTCGGCTTTGCGCAGATGGGGTGCTTCCCGCGGATGCTCCGCCAGCCAGCTCAAGCACGCCGACGCCGTCTGGATCTGGTCGTGACGCGCACGCCTCTCGTCCTCGACGACGGAGCTATCAGCCATGGACACGCAGAATCACGGAATAATCGCATGCGCCGCTGGACCGATACGGGACGAAATGGGGGCAATACTGATGATCTGCTCTGCTCGCCGTCGGGTGGTACTCGTATTCTGTCAAGCCATATATGCTTCACTTTGTGAGCCCCCAAACTAGCTAGGCGAATTCATTCGCCACTGCGCCGGTGAACTTTACCAAGAAAAAACGGAGAGAGAAGTCTCGGATAGCACTAACCTCAATTGCCCAGGTCACTTTCAGCACCGCTCTTCTGGCAACAACCGGCTATGTGATCAACTTAGGAGTGATCGAGCACCCGAAAGAAGACATCTATCGGGACCCTCATGCACATCGATCATTTCCCCAGGCCAAGATCGATACTACCAGTACGCTACAAGCCTAGCCAGTCCGCAACCACTGCACGCAGATGCTGCGCTTCAAAAGCCCAAGTGCCCATCCTTTCGACAAAGACCTCGCCCGTGCCACGGATTCGTGAACGGCCGAGCGTCTCCGTCGCCGTCGCCGTTCCCGTCTTCTCGCCCCACGCACTTCACCCTCTTTCAACGGCGGAATGATGGGCGCATCGCGTACGGCCGCTCGCAGTGGGAGGCTGAGCTATCGGCTTGCTACACCCTCGGGAGCCGTGGCATTTGAGCATCTCAAGTGCGCGCGCGGCAGTGTGCAAGCGGTCCACACGGCACACCCAACAAATCAAGCGCTACCAATTATGCAAATTACTCCAGTAAACTACTTCATCATCGCACGTATCTTTGCTTCTGTATAGTTCCAAAGATTTTGACGTCTAAAGAGTTGTACACAATTGATTTACCGGCAAAATACCGGCTATGTACTTACGCCTTTTCAAGGTTTAGTTAAACAGTTTCGATCAGAGAAGGTCAGCACTTCAAACTTTGAGAGATCAGAGAAGGTTAGGCTAAGATCCAGATAGATACGAAATCTTGAACATAAGTACAAGTTTCTACCACCTCAATTTGTCAACTGCCTCGATCAGGGATGACTTTACCTACCGAGCTTTCCTTTTCTGAAAGAGCGAGCTAACTGGCTGGAAGCCTCAAACTCGCCAACACGAAACTGGAAAGAAAACATATTGATCCACAGTACTTGGACGATTTTGAAGACGAACATAATAATATCACTTATGTCACATAAAATATATGCTAATCAAGAGTGTCGTTGTCTGTACTCGTACTGGCCGTGTGGGCTTTATTAATTTAAATCTGGGCTCTTGGAGCCTTTTTTTTTTGCGAGGAAAGACATAGTACATCAGCCAAGGCTCTTACAGAAAAGCCCAGAAAACAAAGAAAATTACAACGAGGTCCCTCTGAGCTCTGGCTTCGTCTTCATCGAGCAGGACGCCGCGCCGGCGAAACCCGCCGCACCACCTCCGTGACCTTGGACTGGGAGGCTCCCCATCGCGAACAGGAAGTCGAACGCTCCTCGGTGCCAGAGCACCTCCACCCTGCGCGACGGTCGACGACGCCACCTTGGCCTTCAGCACCGCACCTTTCAGATCGTCAATCACCGGATCCGCCAGCTCCCGGACTCCGGCGAAGAGGAAGACCTCTCGAGCACTCCGAGGAGCCGCGAACGAGGCCAGGGCAGCAGATCCACGGCGAAGCTCCACCGGAGCCGCACCAGCGGAGGGGAAGACCGCCGCCACCAAAAGCCACTCCGGCAACACCGCTTCCACCACAGCGCCGCCGGCTGGCACACCTCCACGCACACCTAAGCTATATACACGCCGGGATCCGTGGATTCCCTGTCCTCCCGCCGCCGAAGCAGCCGCCGGAGGGCGAGGGATCCAGCGGATCGCCGGCGGCGAGCTAGCACGCGTAGAGTCGCCCAAGAAATCGCCTTTCCACTGTAGCTGGGGAAAAGGTGGGAGGTCCAAGCTCTCTCTTCCCAACTGTTTGGCCTCTTCGGCTCTTGGAGCCTTTGATCTAAAAAAAACTAATCAAGAGTGTTGGGCAAACGCTTGCGCTAACGAAATAAGATACATCACTAATTTGGAGCAGAGGGAGTAGTGCCTAATTTTCAAACAGAAAGTCTGAGTTACACGAGTGAGTGAAATGCTCATTGTGGTGCTAAACACGTTGACTAGTGTACGCAACTCCCAACTAACGAGTGACTGAAAGACCGAAACACTTTGCATGACCCCAAGCCAGTCGCGTCGTGGTCTCGCTCTTCCCTAACCCGAAAGATAGCGCCGTGATGTGATCAGCAGGATTGTACGTTCAGCTTGCGGTCAGAACGCGACAGCCACGAGCCATATGTTGTGCTGGTAATGGAGCATGACGATCAAGTATCAACATAAGCCAAGTTTATACGCAAGTTATGCTGGCTATATTTGCTTAGTCTTACCGTCAACCTTGCTTCTCATTGTCATTTTCATTGTAACACGTGTGTGGCCCAGCCCATAAGGGTCTTGCGGACTTGACGTTATCCCCACCTTCCTCTAGTATCTCACTGGCAGTCCCTCGTGAGTGTGGCAGACACCTTTTTCTTTATTTCGGAGCGGGCCGAGTACTATTAAACCATGGTGCTGCCTTTGATTGTGAAGCCCATGTAAAAATCGCTACCTCCTCTTTTTCGAGGAACTAGACAGGGGCGTTTACAAACAACCACGTACCCTCCCAACGTACGCACAGTCTACCATGGTAAGCATCTACAAAAGACTGAGTCTGCATATATTGAGATTGAAAAAGTCCACTGATTACCACCACATAAGGTTCAATTTATGGTATTCCGACCACATATTACCACCACATAATTTTTTGTTGCGAAGAAAAACTCCATACATTGCAACATTTGCTGAGCTTTTGGAAAGGTCTAATGAAAGTTAAAAATGATTTCTTTGAACATGGTTCGTTTAGTATAGGTAACGGGGAGAGTACCCGATTTTGGGAAGATACTTGGCTAGGGGATAAGCCACTTTCTTGTCAATATCCGACCTTGTATAATATAGTTCAAAAAAGAGAGGATTCGGTAGCATAAGTTTTAGCTCAGGCACCTCCACCTAATTTAGTTTTTAGGAGAGCTCTAATGGGTGAGAGGTGGAATCGGTGGTTGCATCTTGTTAGCAGATTAATGGATGTGCAGCTTTCTGATTCTTCCGATGTTTTCAAATGGAGGCTAAATATCTCAGGCAAATTTACGGTCAAATTTTTGTTTTTAGATTACATGAGTGATCATACTAGGTATCTTCGTAAATTTATTTGGAAAATGAAAGTACTACTGAAAATAAAGATTTGCATGTGCTTCTTACATCGGAAGGTTATTCTCACCAAAGATAACCTACTGAAACGTAACCTGAATGGTTGTAAAAAATGTTGCTTCTGTGATCAAGACAAAACAATTCAACATTTATTTATATCTTGTCCATTGGCTAAAATGTTATGGCGTATTGTTTTTATGGCATTTAATATTAGACCCCAAATAGTATCTCCAACTTATTCGGTAGTTGGCTAAGGGGTGTTGACAAGCAAGATAAAGTACAAATCCGAGTGGGTACTTGTGCTTTAATCTAGGAAAATATGGAATATACGCAACAACGCGATAACATTATTTTTAACAATGCAAGCCCTTCTTCTCTTATGCAGGTAATTTCAATGGCTATTCATTCGATTCGTACGTGGTCCTATCAACAAACAATGGACAAGCGGGCCGCTCTGGATATTGGGTGCAACTGGCTCCTCTCGGTGGCGCGGGACTTATACACCCAATACAGCTGGCGTTTTGATCTTAGAATAACATGTTGATGAAGAATCATTCCATGTTATCAATTCTGTTTAGATTGTTGATTCATGTATTGACCCTGTGTGACCCATGATGTAATCCCTTATAATACTTGAACTTCATAAAATAAATAAAGGCTTCATGCATCAATCGATGCAGAGACTGGGCATGACCCCTTTTTCGAAAAAACATTCACTACGGGAAACTGCCAAGACGCCGACGGCCCCGTGTCGTCGGGGAAAGGCTGAAAACCGTCGGCGTAGGGGTAGGCCGACGGTGGTCGTCGGCGTAGAAAAGTCGTCGGCCTATGAATTGGCAGAATTTTGTTTAATTTTTTTTCAATTTTTTTTTCAAGTTTTTTGAATTATTTAACCACTTAATCGCACTAGAGACACATTTATCTCTAAGCATTCTTCATTCCAATCTTAATTACTCGCTTCTACAAACACTTCCCACAAGTCTCCTGTCCTCAGACTACTCCAGCCCCAGCACGCTTAACTTCTTAGTTCCTTCCCTATGAGCTACCTAGAAACAACAAATGTTTTACTGACAATAGTATCATATCAATCCTATTAACCCATGGACTATGATGTCACACACCTTTATTTTATGAATCCCAATAATTATTTAAATAAAAATAAATGAATCATTAATAATAATCTTGAATTAAAATATTTTTGAATTCAAATAATAATTAACTTATTTGCCTTTTTTCCATTTAATATTGAATAATTCATATCTACAAATCCGTAAATCGAAATTTGACAAATAATATGTCTAAATCGATTAAAAAATGAGAGAAATCCAAATATGACATCCATAACCCAACTCTTGACAAGTTTCCCTCCGGCTTGTCCAATCGGGGACTATCACGCTATAAGTGCATGTAAACTCCCTAGAGAGAAGTGGATGCCGGTGAAGCAGGTCACACCCCGGAGTGCAATCTTTGTCATCCAAAACTCATAACACACTTTTACACACATGGTATGGCACCCACTAGCTTGTGGTGGGAACCCGACGCTTCGGAGCCCCACTCCGGTGAAACCATAGCCCCGTTGGAGAAAAACCAGATTTATACGAATACAGCCGGTACCGGCGTTAAAATGGGGTAGCAAAGTGTACCTAGTTGCTTGGTTGTGTTAGGGTGGACCCTAGGAAGTCCCAAAACAATGGTATGACCCAACTCTTGACAAGATTCCCTCATGTTTGTCCGATCTGGGACTTTCAGGCTATAAGTCATGAAACTCCCTAGAGAGAAGTGGATGCCGGTGAAGCAGGTCACAACCCGGAGTGCAATCTTTGCCATCCAAAAACCCATAGCACACTTGTACACACATGGTACGGCACCCCCTAGCTTGTGGTGGGATCCCGACGCTCCCGAGCCCCTCTCCGGTGAAAACCTAACCCCACTGGAGAAAAATAGACTTATACGACTAAAACCGGTAACGACGTCAAAATGGGGTAGCAAAGTGTAACTAGTTGCTTGGTTGTGTTAGGCTAGGCCCTAGGAAGTCACAAGACAAAGGTATAACCCAACTCTTGACAAGATTTCCTCATGTTTGTCCGATCTGGGACTTTCAGGCTATAAGTCATGAAACTCCCAAGAGAGAAGTGGATGCCGGTGAAGCAGGTCACACACCGGAGTGCAATCTTTGCCATCCAAAACCCATAACACACTTGTACACACATGGTATGGAACCCCTGTGGCGCCCTGACCCGACTGTTATACAGTGATGCTGTGTGTCACCGGTTAAGCGATACAACCGGAGGTTACGGGTTTACCAATCCCCGGCCAAAACCTTTGGCAGGTGTTGCTCGGTATGGATCATCGGCAACACAACACCCCGATTGATGCCTTAACACATGCACAACCCTCAATGCATAATAGAGAGATCAAGACTTGTGGAACAACTGGCACATCACAGACTCTACGACACAAAACATATAGTTCAACTCTTATAATAGAGAAAGATAGCAACTTACAACCAGAGGTCACAGACCCAAAAGTACAACATGCAGAAGCGAAATAGGTTGTTCTAAACAACAAGATCTAAAATATGGCCTAAGAGGCCTACAGATAAACATCACAGCGCCAGCTGATCCGGGATGTCCCAAGCTGCCACCTGGGAACCCCAGACTATTCGTCGACGTCCACAAAGAACCCACCTTCGAGGTCGGTGAAGTCCTCCTCTGAAACAAAACAAACGACGTTGAGTTCGACGAACTCGCAAGATTATATATTGAGCTTTAGCTCGATGAGGCTTTCAAAGTTATATGGCTGTTTTGCATAAAGCTGATTTTATTTATGAAAACATAACTCGAAGGCATCGACTATTCAGAGTATTTTCAAAAGAGGTAAGAAGTAACCCTTTTCTTTCATCACCTTTCTCAACATCAACCACTGTACCTGTTCATCAAAGGCACCTCCCGAATCACCCTCGAGGAAGCTTACCTTGCAATCTTGAAGTGGTACCTTTAGTACCCAGTTTTTAATCATTCTGTTCAAGTTATTCTATGATCTTATCGTCCTTTCCCAAGTCGTCCGTAACCGTGGACACGGCTTTTCGAAAAGATTTACCCTGCAGGGGTGTACAATGTTTGCCACGCGTACCGTCCGGCCCATTACCTGCGCATTAGCTCTCTTCCTTGGAAAGCCGGTTGGGTGGGAGCGGTGTCGACTTATCCCTCGTTAAGGACTTTCCAGGATCATCAGTGGCGGCAGGACTGCCAGTGCCTGCAATACCCGCCCCACGGCCACTTATTTTCCTAATACCACAACCCTCATCTCAGTTCATACCACCATCATCACGCACGCGCAAATGGAAGCCCGAACTAGAGGACCCTGGCTAGCCCCGCTCGAGTTATTTAGTCTATGAGGGTTCCTGCACTGCGAATGCATAGGCCTCACGCATGGTTGCACGCTCAGTCTTGGTTCGGGAGGTAAAGAACTCGCACCTAGGCGGCGAGAACGAGACAAGGCACCACAACCACAGTGGCCTCTCGTCCCCACCTTTAAGCATTTTATTATCCGTCACCACAATTTCTCCACCATCAACCATTTATCTCATCACCTGTTTCCAACACAAACCATCCATCGTATAGCTATGCAATTAACTAAGCATGGCTAAGCATCAACATAGCATAATAGGTATCTCGGCAGCAATACAAACCTATGGATAATAGGGGGGGGGAACAGGTATGACATCGGAATCTTAATGCAACTATAGGATACTCTAATCCAACAAAATTGACATTTAGAACCGCATGCAATATTATAGTGGGGAAAATATTTGCGGAAACATAGGATAAGATATGCTCAGAGGGGGGGTTACGCTTGCCTTGCTCAACGTGCTGGTAGTACGGGTCTTCAGGGTATTGTGGAGTAACCTCGGTTGCTTGATCTAACGAAAAACAAACATCGGGAGAGAACAATCAATCACCACACATATGCTTAACAAATGCAATGCGCAAACATATGATGACATGACATTTTAAATCCCGGGAGGGGGATGATTTGACTATTCAGATTAAACGGAGTTCGGGTGCTTAGAGGGGCGCATCCCGGATATCCGTGAATTTAGGTCAGGAATTTTCTTACTTATTGATTGCGGTCGTCGATACCCTAGAATTTCACTTGTAGATGCTATGGCAAGATGATGTGGAAGATGCAGGGTCTTCGCGATTTAATAAACATGATATCCATTTAACGGTTGGTTCACGAATTTCTGGACATTCGGGTATAACACAGCATTTTTCGGATGAGCCAAAGAAATACGATTTATCACATTTTATTTCCTATTTTAATTATGTCCTGATTATAAGTGAAACCAACATAGAACAGTTACTTACCCAAAGTTGGAGAGCCAAAAACTTAAACGGGAATTTTTCTGTATTGGACCAATTCGGAATATCCGACTTTTACAACATCGGAATATCCGATCGACGCGACCTCACGAAAATTTGGCTAAGGACCTGGACTACGCGCGCTTGAATAGCTCGGAAAATCCGAGTTTCCTCGGCTTCGGATTATCCGAGCGAGTGGAAACAGGGAGCGGCCAGTGTGCTGGAACTAACCGGATAATCTGGTGCGGCTTGAACCGGAATTTCCGACGGAGACGGCACACGCACGGCGACGGTGAGCTCCACGAACTCGAGCTACGGGTCGCGAGAGAAGAGGAGGAGGGCACGGGGATGACCAACATGCTCACCCTGAGACGTACGAGTGCTTGGGGAGGCGACGACCGCGACGAATTCGTCCGGCGAGGTCGCGGCGGTGGTCGGCGAAGAATCGGACGGCACGGGCGATTGCAGGCTTCCCGGCTCAATTCCTTCGGCGCGGACGTAGAGCACGGCTCGGCGGAGCTTCTGGCTGGCATCGATTTTCTCGGAGCGGCCTCAATCCGCGGTGGCGACGATGACGGCCATGGCGGCTTCGGGAGCTCGGGGAGAGAGGAAAAGGGGAAACGGGGGCAGAGGAGCGAGTGGATAGGGCGGGGGCATGGCCTCGTGGGGCTCCTCTTCGCCGGGGAGAGGGCAGAGGGGGCCCGGGCGTGGCATGCTCGAGCGGGTGCGGCGCGAACGGGAGCTCCTGGGTCGCTACAGGAGGAGAGGAAGAAGATGACCACTTTCTGAAAAACCCCCTGCACTAGCTCGGATTATCCGATTCCTTCAAAATCGGATTATCCGAGTTTACTTTTTACAGTTTGGTCCTGTTTCTTTTGTTTCTTCTAAAATCAGCAGCAGTTCCCTGAATTTAATTGGGGCACTCATATATTTTAGAAAAATATGCCAAAATTTGGGTAGCCTTTTATATCATGTGGGAGCTCACAAAAATTGGCGCCTCCAAATAAAATGTTTCGAACCACTTTTGTTTAGAAAGTGGGATATGGCATTTTGCTAAATTCAAAGATGTTGCTCCTTTAACAATTTGGAGCATGTGCAAGATATTATTTTTGGAGCTCTTGGAACCTCCTTGACAAATAGGAGATGTCAAAGTGATTTTAGTTTGCAAGATTGAGTGCCTTCGGGGTTTTGAAATTGGTTGAAGCAAATTTGGCCATTTGGTTTTTAGATGTTGTCACACCTCCACAATTCCCTAGCAACACCCACAATTCCCTAACACAATTCCCTAGTGACAACAACATGATGCATGATGCCATGATGCAATGAACACAAAAGTGGAAAATTTGGTTCACAAATT
The DNA here is from genome assembly GCA_947311845.1 of Poa pratensis. Classification (NCBI taxonomy): domain Eukaryota; kingdom Viridiplantae; phylum Streptophyta; class Magnoliopsida; order Poales; family Poaceae; genus Poa; species Poa pratensis. The sequence goes on along the minus strand of CAMZMU010000046.1, from coordinate 32,222,023 downwards.
TAGGTTCACAGGTTTGGGCTGTTACAATTCTACCCCCCTTACAGGAATCTCGTCCCGAGATTCTAAGGTTGCGGAAAGAAGTCGGGATACTCCTCACGAAGACTAGACTCTCTTTCCCAAGTCGCTTCTTCCTCGGAATGGTGCGACCACTGAATCTTGAGAAACTTGGTAGTCTTGTTCGGGTCTTTTTTCAGCTTCATCCAAGACACAGATAGGATGCTCACGATAAGTGAGGTCTTCTTGTAGATCTAGCTCCTCATGATTGACCCCATGGATAATCCTTGAAACAACGGCGAAGTTGGGAGACATGAAACACATCATGCACATTTGGGAATTGGACCGGTAACTCCAACTTATAAGAGAGATCTCCTCGCTTTTCTAGAACGGTGAAAGGACAACATAGCGAGGTGCCAATTTCCCTTTGATTCCGAAGCGGCGAACGCCACGAAGGGGAGAGACGCGGAGATAAGCTTTATCACCAATTTCATAGTGAATTTCCTGATGGTGCTTATCATAGTAGCTCTTCTGCCTAGACTGAGCAATCTTCAGATTCTCTCTTATGATTCGAACCTTCTCCTCAGCTTCATTGATCACATCCGGACCAAAGAGTGCTCTCTCTCCGGTCTCGGACCAATTTAGAGGAGTCGGCATTTTCTTCCATAAAGAGCCTCGAAGGGAGCCATGCCCAGACTAGCTTGATAGCTATTGTTGTAGGAGAACTCCGCGAAAGGGAGATACTTTTCCCAACCCTTGCCAAAAGAGATTACACATGCCCGAAGCATGTCTTCCAACACTTGGTTCACTCTTTCGGTCTGACCATCAGTTTGGGATGGTAGGCGGTACTGAAGTTGAGACGGGACCCCATAGCAGTTTGGAAACTCTGCCAAACTTGGATACAAAGATACTTCCACGGTCCGATATGATCCTCAGAGGGACCCCATGCAATGGAACAATACGAGCCAAATATAAGTCAGCAAGTTGACTTGCCCGTATATCATCACGGACTGGTAGGAAGTGAGCAACCTTGGAAAGACGATCAATGATTACCCATATTGCATTGTTGCCCTTTTGAGATCGGGGAAACCCGGTGATGAAGTCCATACCAATTTCATCCCATTTCCACTCGGGACTGCAATAGGGCGAAGAGTGCCGGCAGGCCTTTGATGTTCAGCCTTTACCCGTCGACAGGTGTCGCATTCAGCAACATACTTGGCAATTTCTCGTTTCATACGAGTCCACCAGAATGTGGTCGAAGGTCTTGGTACATCTTGGTACTACCGGGATGAATAGAGAGAGGAGATTCATGAGCTTCTTGGAGGATCAGCCCTCTCAATTTTGTTTCTTTGGCACTACCAAGCGGTCACCAAAATAAACAACTCCGGATTCATTGACAGAAAAACATTTGCCTTCCCGCTAGCAATGTTCTCCTTGATTTTTAGAATACCCTTGTCACGAGTTTGAGCATCCTTAATCTGGTCTACAAGAGTAGATTTGATCTCCAGATTTGCAAGGTAGCCGGAGGGAACCATTTCTAAGTTCAAACGAGAGAACTCTTCATGAGGGCAGGTTGGGCCTTCTCAATCATCAGATTGTTGCAATAGGACTTCCGACTTAGCGCGTCAGCCACGACGTTTGCTTTGCCGGGTTGATAGTTCAGACTCACATTGTAGTCCGTGATTAACTCCAACCAACGCCTTTGCCTGAGATTTAAATCCGGCTGGGTGAAGAGGTACTTCAGACTCTTGTGATCCGAGAAGATCTCGCAACGGTTACCAAACAGGTATGGTCTCCATTGCTTCAAAGCATAGACCACCGCGGCAAGTTCTAGATCATGAGTTGGGTAGTTGAGCTCATGCGGCTTAAGTTGGCGAGAAGCATATGCCACCACATGGCCATCTTGCATTAGCACACAACCCAAACCTTGTAGAGAGGCGTCACAGAAGACGACGAAATCCTTGCTGTGTCCGGCAGGACAAGCACAGGAGCGGACGTGAGCTTGGCTTTCAGTGTTTTGAACTCTCTTCAGCTTCGGCCGACCATACAACTTTTTATCCTTCTTGAGAAGGTCAGTCAGGGCCTTGGCTATCTTGGAGAAACCTTCGATGAATCGGCGGTAATAACCGCCAATCCGAGAAAGCTACGGATGTCCTTGACTGACATTGGAGTTTTCCAATCCAGAATGGACTGAATCTTGTCAGGAATGACAGCCACACCATTGCGGATATCACATGACCAAGGAAGACAAGATTATCCAACCAAAACTCACACTTGGAGAACTTGGCATAGACGGTGTTCTCGAAGTCGTGTCAGAACCAACGAAGATGTTCCTCATGCTCTTCATTGGTTTTGGAATAGATAGGATGTCATCAATGTAAATGACGACAAACTTGTCAAGATAATCCATGAAGATGGAGTTCATGAGCCTCATGAAAGTAGCTGGAGCATTTGTGAGACCAAAGGACATGACGGTATACTCATATGAGCCATAACGAGTAACAAATGCCGTCTTTGGAATATCCTCCTTTCTGATTTTTATCTGATGGTAGCCTGACCTCAGATCCATCTTGGAGAATACCGTTGCACCAGCTAACTGATCCAACAGATCATTGATGCGAGGAATAGGATACTTGTTCTTGATTGTCACCGCATTCAACGGTCGATAGTCAGAGACTAGACGAGGCACGGTAGAATCCCTCTTCTTGACAAAGAGTACCGGACAACCCCAGGTGAACTGCTAGGCTGGATGAACTCCTTGCTAACAGCTGATCAATTTGCTCTTTCAACAGAGCCAACTCTTCCACCGGCATACGGTAGGGCTTCTTGGAAATTGGAGCGGTACCGGGAAGTAGATCTATGACAAACTCCACACTTCGGTCAGGAGGCATGCCAGGCAATTCTTCCGGGAACACATCCGGGAAGTCACACACCACGTGTATGTCCTGGATTTCAGGAGGGATTCGCCTTCCATAAAGCAAAGGAGAATCTCAGGTGAGTTGGGTATGATGGAGGACGGAGGTCTTGACAATGCAGACCAATACTTCACACTGTCACCGGAAGAATTGGTCACGGTGACGGTCTTGGCAGCACAGTCGAGATTAGCCTGGTATTTGGCTAGCCAGTTCATGCCCATATGACATCAATGCCTTTGACTTCAGAGCTACCAAGCAAGGAAAAGAGTAACCTATTAATCTGAACCTCAGGAGTAACCCCATCGGTTTGCCATTTGGAGCCAGGAGTGGCGATCACCAAGGGATGCTCATTTTCTCAAACGGTATTTTGTGGTCTTTTGCAAAAGCTATGGATATGAATGAATGCGATGCTCCAGAGTCAAACAAAACTGTAGCTATTGCCGTTGATTCGTAACTCACCCATGAGAACGCCGGGGTCTCTTCAGCTTCTTCAGCAGAGATGTGGTTCAGGCGACCACGCACAATAGGTCCAGCCTTGCCAGTTGGAGTGGCAGGGGCTCGTGCAGGAGTTATCGCGAGAGGTGCCTTCTGGGGGCACTCCCTGGAGTAGTGGCCAGCCTGGCCACAGGTGTAGCAAGTGAGTCCAGGTGGAGCAGGTAGCATAGGACGGTACCCACTCCCGCCTACCCCAAGTGTCGAAGTAGTGGGGCGCGGAGGAGGTGGCCTGTATCCGCGGTCCTGGCATGAATGGAGCACGCGGCACAGCGCTGTAGGGACAAACACCCTGCGCTTCTTGCTCTCAGAACCCGAGGAACTCTGGTGGTCCCCATGTGCGGGCCTCTTGGAAGCTCAAGTTCCTTTCTTCCTTGCTCAGAGAGTGAAAGCCTGGTTGAACAGCTCCTGATAGGTCTGGAACCTGAAGGGGCAACTCATAGCGGAGCTGCGGAGTCAGACCCTTGCGGAACAGCTCTTGCTTGTCAGCATCATTGGTCACGTCCCTTGGGGCGTAACGAGAGATGGTTGAACTCACGACCATAAGTGCGGAGGTCCATCCGTCCCTGTTGCAAATCCAGGAACTCCCTCCTCTTCAATCCATGATCGGCTGGGAATGTACTCCGCACGGAAGGCAGTGCGGAAATCAGCCCAGTGAAGACATGGTTGGCTGGAAACAAAGCCACATGGCTTTCCCACCAACAGCCAGCAGCACCAACCAAGAGATAGGTGGCAAAGTTGACTTGCTCGCCAATGGGACATGAGCGCGGAGAACTTGCGCTCCAAGCACGAAGCCAATCATCAGCTTCCAGTGGCTCCTTAGCATCAGCAAAGTGGGTGGCTGCGAGCGCAGGAACTCAGTGAGAGTGTTGCACTCGTTCCTCCGTGCATTCTGCTGCACCAACTGCTCAAGCAAGCGCTCATTGCGCCCACGGTTCTCCTCAATGGCCATCAAGACCTCAGCCATCGAGGGTGGTGGCGGCAGATCATCCTCATCATCATTGTGGTTACCGCGACCACCACGGCCTCCACGGCCTCCTCGAGCCATTCTGGAGATTTGACAATGACAGTTAGTATCTTTCTCCGAATGGTCGAACAATAGCATTAGCGTCTACACAAGTACACAGACTAGGGACGATAATACTTTGCGAGAAGGAAAACAACAAGATAGAACTTGGGTCAAAGATCAGCATCATGTGCTACTAGTGAGAGTTAAGAAATCACAACTTAACACACTCTAGTTGACACAATCCGGGACCTTATGTTCAAGTCCGTGGGTTAAAACCCAAAGAAAGGATCAAATGATTGACTGGTAGAAACAAACATCTGATTGATTTGGGATTGCAACGCAGCGGGAGCAACGTGACACATAACACTAAAGGTCGAACCCACCCCGTTTCTAATCATTTTGAAGTAACAGACGAGGAGTAAAACCTTTAAACTCAAATCGAGGTAAGATTGCTCCGAGATTAGAGGGTAACCAGATAAGGAGTAAAAAGAATCCTAAGATGGTTTTCACAACTCATTTTTAGGTTAAAAATATTTTCACAAACACTAGACTCAACATCGACCAGTAGAAGGGTTTCCTACAGGCAGTACTGCTCTGATACCAACTTGTGGCGCCCGACCCGACTGTTATACAGTGATGCTGTGTGTCACCGGTTAAGCGATACAACCGGAGGTTACGGGTTTACCAATCCCCGGCCAAAACCTTTGGCAGGCGTTGCTCGGAATGGATCATCGGCAACGCAACACCCCGATTGATGCCTTAACACAGGCACAACCCTCAATGCATAATAGAGAGATCAAGACTTGTGGAACAACTGGCACATCACAGACTCTACGACACAAATCATATAGTTCAACTCTTATAATAGAGAAAGATAGCAAATGACAACCAGAGGTCACAGACCCAACATTACAACAAGCGGAAGCGAAATTAGGTTGTTCTAAACAACAAGATCCAAATATGGCCTAAGAGGCCTACAGATAAACATCACAGCGCCAGCTGTTCCGGGATGTCCCAAGCTGCCACCTGGGAACCCCAGACTACTCGTCGACGTCCACAAAGAACCCACCTTCGAGGTCGGTGAAGTCCTCCTCTGAAACAAAACAAACGACGTTGAGTTCGACGAACTCGCAAGATTATATATAGAGCTTTAGCTCGATGAGGCTTTCAAAGTTTATGGCTGTTTTGCATAAAGCTGATTTTATTTATGAAAACATAACTCAAGGCATCGACTATTCAGAGTATTTTCAAAAGAGGTAAGAAGTAACTCTTTCTTTCATCACCTTTCTCAACATCAACCACTGTACCTGTTCATCAAAGGCACCTCCCCGAATCACCCTCGAGGAAGCTCACCTTGCAATCTTGAGTGGTACCTTAGTACCCAGTTTTTAATCATTCCGTTAAAGTTATTCTATGATCTTATCGTCCTTTCCCAAGTCGTCCTAACCGTGGACACGGCTTTTCGAAAAGATTTACCCTGCAGGGGTGTACAATGTTTGCCACGCGTACCGTCCGGCCCATTACCTGCGCATTAGCTCTCTTCCTTGGAAAGCCGGCTGGGTGGGAGCGGTGTCGACTTCTCCCTCGTTAAGGACTTTCCAGGATCATCAGTGGGGCAGGACTGCCAGTGCCAACACCCGCCCCACGGCCACTCATTTTCCTAACACCCTCATCTCAGTTCATACCACCATCATCACGCACGCGCAAATGGAAGCCCGAACTAGAGGACCCTGGCTAGCCCCGCTCGAGTTATTTAGTCTATGAGGGTTCCTGCACTGCGAATGCATAGGCCTCACGCATGGTTGCACGCTCAGTCTTGGTTCGGGAGGTAAAGAACTCGCACCTAGGCGGCGAGAACGAGACAAGCACCACAACCACAGTGGCCTCTCATCCCCACCTTTAAGCATTTTATTATCCGTCACCACAATTTCTCCACCATCAACCATTTATCTCATCACCTGTTTCCAACACAAACCATCCATCGTATAGCTATGCAATTAACTAAGCATGGCTAAGCATCAACATAGCATAATAGTATCTCGGCAACAATACAAACCTATGGATAATAGGGGGGGGGGGAAACAGGTATGACATCGGAATCTTAATGCAACTATGTGATACTATAATCCAACAAAATTGACATTTAGAACCGCATGCAATATTATAGTGGGGAAAATATTTGCGGAAACATAGGATAAGATATGCTCAGAGGGGGGGGGGGGGTTACGCTTGCCTTGCTCAACGTGCTAGTAGTATGGGTCTTCGGGATATTGTGGAGTAACCCCGGTTGCTTGATCTAACGAAAAACAAATATCGGGAGAGAACAATCAATCACCACACATATGCTTAACAAATGCAATGCGCAAACATATGATGACATGACATTTTAAATCCCCGGGAGGGGGATGATTTGACTATTCAGATTAAACGGAGTTCAGGTGCTTAGAGGGGCGCATCCCGGATATCCGTGAATTTAGGTCAGGAATTTTCTTACTTATTGATTACGGTCGTCGAGACCCTAGAATTTCACTTGTAGATGCTATGACAAGATGATGTGGAAGATGCAGGGTCTTCGCGATTTAATAAACATGATATCCATTTAACGGTTGGTTCACGAATTTCTGGACATTCGGGTATAACACATCATTTTTCGGATGAGCCAAAGAAATACGATTTATCACATTTTATTTCCTATTTTAATTATGTCCTGATTATAAGTGAAACCAACATAGAACAGTTACTTACCCAAAGTTGGAGAGACAAAAACTTAAACAGGAATATTTCTGTATTGGACCAATTCGGAATATATGACTTTTACAACATCGGAATATCCGATCGACGCGACCTCACGAAAATTTGGCTAACGACCTGGACTACGCGCGCTGGAATAGCTCGGAAAATCCGAGTTTCCTCGGCTTCGGATTATCCGAGCGAGTGGAAACAGGGAGCGGCCAGTGTGCTGGAACTAACCGGATAATCCGGTGCGGCTTGAACCGGAATTTCCGACGGAGACGGCACACGCACGGCGACGGTGAGCTCCACGAACTCGAGCTACAGGTCGCGAGAGAAGAGGAGGAGGGCACGGGGATGACCAGCAGGCTCACCCTGAGACGTACGAGTGCTTGGGGAGGCAGGGGAGGCGACGACCGCGACGAATTCGTCCGGCGAGGTCGCGGCGGTGGTCGGCGAAGAATCGGACGGCACGGCAGGCTTCCCGGCTCAATTCCTTCGGCGCGGACGTAGAGCACGGCTCGGTGGAGCTTCTGGCTGTCTTCGATTTGCTCGGAGCGGCCTCAATCCGCGGCGGCGACGACGACGGCCATGGCGGCTTCGGGAGCTCGGGGAGAGAGGAAAAGGGGAAACGGGGGCAGAGGAGCGAGTGGATAGGGCGGGGGCATGGCCTCGTGGGGCTCCTCTTCGCAGGGGAGAGGGCAGAGGGGGCCCGGGCGCGGCATGCTCGAGCGGGTGTGGCGCGAACGGGAGCTCCTGGGTCGCTACAGGAGGAGAGGAAGAAGATGACCACTTTCTGAAAAAACCCCTGCACTAGCTCGGATTATCCGATTCCTTCAAAATCGGATTATCCGAGTTTACTTTTTACAGTTTGGTCCTGTTTCTTTTGTTTCTTCTAAAATCAGCAGCAGTTCCCTGAATTTAATTGAGGCACTCATATATTTTAGAAAAATATGCCAAAATTTGGGTAGCCTTTTTATATCATGTGGGAGCTCCACAAAAATTGGCGCCTCCAAATAAAATGTTTCGAACCACTTTTGTTTAGAAAGGTGGGATATGGCATTTTGCTAAATTCAAAGATGTTGCTCCTTTAACAATTTGGAGCATCTGCAAGATATTATTTTTGGAGCTCTTGGAACCTCCTTGACAAATAGGAGATGTCAAAGTGATTTTAGTTTGCAAGATTGAGTGCCTTCGGGGTTTTGAAATTGGTTGAAGCAAATTTGGTCATTTGGTTTTTAGATGTTGTCACACCTCCACAATTCCCTAGCAACACCCACAATTCCCTAGCACAATTCCCTAGTGACAACAACATGATGCATGATGCCATGATGCAATGAACACAAAAGTGGAAAATTTGGTTCACAAATTTAGGTTCACAGGTTTGGGCTGTTACAACCCCCTAGCTTGTGGTGGGATCCTGACGCTCCGGAACCCCTCTCCGGTGAAAACCTAGCCCCGCTGGAGAAAAACCAGGCTTATACCCACATGGTATGGATCCTGACACACATGGTATGATATCTACAACTCAAACACACTTGTACCCACTTGGTATGGCACCACCTAACTTTTAGTTGGATTCCGACGCTCCGGAGCACCTCTTCGGCGAAACCCTAGTTTGAACATGGAATTTTTTGTCCTTGCTCATGGAATTTTTTTTGAAGAATATAGTTTGAACAATGTGTATGATGATGTAGATCTACTTCTCCTCTTCGAAACGAGCTAAAGAGGATCGAAATCCGAGTTCCAATGCAAAAGTTATGCTCAAAATGGTAAGTAAAAAAACAGAGCTAGGCCGACGGCATGCCGTCGGCGTAGCTAAAAAAAAGCAAAAAGCTAGGCCGATGGCATGCCGTTGACGTAGCTAAAAAAAAGGAAAGATCTAGGCTGGCCTGGTCGGGGTCTACGCCGACGGCCCCGACATTTGGCCGTCGGCGTAGGTCCTGGCCGTCGGCGTCTTGAGTCTTTCCCGTAGTGATTTGTCGAGCTTTACTTTAAAGGATGCGCGAAAGCAAGCCCATACATAACTTATTGTTTTTATTATATTGCCAAAAAAGGTCACCACATGCATTAACCACAACTTACCATTACAAAGCACCCTTGAAATAAGCATTACCTCTAGATCCGTAAGGAGTTGATCTCGTTTTACCTCAAAGAGCTGATGGCGTGTCGCCGCTGTTTCCCACTGTTGGAGATGGGTTGAGTTTGTTGCATGTGGCTGAGAAGTCATCGAGTATACGATCCAATGGCTTCAGAGCCCCGGACAAGAAATCAGCGTCGAACTGGTGAAGTATCTAACCACCAACAACACGACAACAGCGCCACCAAAAACTAACACCGTCTGCTCGATGTCTGTACATCCTCTCGAGCACTCGTCAGCAACATTGAAAGGTTATCGTTGAAGCAAAAAATGAGATAAACAAGACCAAAAACTATAGATGGCGTCACGCGCCTCGGTGGTAACACCAAGGCACGACAAAACCACCGCCCCAAAGGATCACTAGAAGACAACCAACAAGCCCCTCTGACCTCAAGGCTTCTCCCAGATGGAGCTGGGGCTGTGGAGATTTTGATCCAACCGTCGACATTATCTCCATCCAACACTATCACACAAACATGGCCAACCCATACATCGGGCAAAGAATTGAAGGCGTTCGTCCTGGGTCCTAAAGGAAAAGGGCCCCTATATTGAATAATATTAGTAACCATTGTACTATTCTCGGTTACGTCTAAAAATATTAAATATCTTAAAATATGAGTTTGTAGCTCTAGTTTTTCTCTAGTTTTTTTTAATATATTAAACGCATTTTTTCGACGTCGTATGCAAAAGTTATGGCCGCTCTAATTTTTTTTCTTCTGTTTTTTGAAAATAAGGTCAAAATTCATATTTCAAAATTTCTATACCAACTAGACACTAAAACCTAACTATATCTCAAAGGATTTTATTTATTGAAGATTTTATCATTTTCTTTTCTTTTTTGCAAAACTGAAAAGGCGATCCATAGGAGATGCGCCACATAAAGCTAATTTTTGTGGCGCATGTGGCCATATGCGCCACAAAAAAGTCATATTTCTGTGGCGCATGTGGTCAGATGCGCCACAGAAAGTCACAGAAAGTTGAAAACCAATCATTGGTGGCGGGCCACATCGTATTTCTGTGGCGCATGTGGCTGCATGCGTCACAGAAAGCTATCATTCAGTGGCGCATTGGCAAAAGATGCGCCACAGAAAGTGGCAGAATTCTATGGCGCACCACTTTCGGTGCGCCACTGAATATATTCTGTGGCGCATGGTAATATTGGTGCGCCACAGAAAGTGGTTCCACCTATAGCCGTTTTCCTAGTAGTGATTTATGCATCCTCTGAACCTAGATTTCATATTTTGTGGAAAAAATGACTGCAGAGATGGACAGGTTGCGAAGATTTGGGATTAGTGAGAGATTCCCAACCCTCTGAACCTAGCTTTCGTCACGGAGACAAAGACGTAACCAAGAAAAGTTCTTTATTTTGTGTAGCTTTCACATTTGTATAGTTAGGAATTCATACTTTTATCGCAGTGTATGAATATGAAATGAATGAAACAAGGATATTTGCTACTGGATGATTCTTGTTTTTGATTTTTGCATGTGTTCCAGCTGGTAGAATGCCTACTGGCATGGTTCGGATATTCAAAACATTTGTGATGGCTCCTTAACACAAACGACTAACACTACGATAAACGTGTTTGATCATTTCTTCAACACACACGAATACCCCTATCAAGACGTTTGCAATTATAAGTAAATACAGACGGCAGTGAAGCAGACCCCTTGTGAGATCTTCTTAGCTATCGCGCACGGTTAAGGTAAAAAAAAGCATCTGCCTTGGTTGAACCAACGCACACGCTTTTTATTTCCGTCTGCGATCTGTAGCGACATCTCCCACCCATGGATAGCGACGGGCGCTATGATCGTTTGCGATTACCAAAGTCGACCATGTGCGTTTGCCCGATCTGTACTAGTGTTCGGTATAGCAGGAGGACGGAGACTTCCAGCTGCTACTTCTGGTGCTTTGCGACCGTGTTTACCATTGTCACTGCGATAGCCCTGGTAGGCGCCATCGTGGTACTTTTTGTGGACCCAACTCTGCCGAGGATCGTCATCGACTCGAGTCACCTCGCCTACGTGTCATATGACGGCTCAGGCATTAGTTTCAAGCTATCCCTCGGCGTGGTCGCAGAGAACCAAATCCCATAGGCAACGATCACCTTCACTGACGTGAGTCGCCACCTCTTGTACCACGACATGGGCATCGCCGTCATGACCAAAGCTCCCCCTGATATACACACAGCTCCGCCAGTGCCCATTATTAATGAGTCTGTATACATACACATAATCATTATTACATCCAAAATTCTTCGTTGATTTTCAAAATCTAGGGGGGGGGGGGGCGCCGGCCCCCCCTGACGTAGATATAGCTCGGCCAGTGCCCATGCCTTCGTCTGGCTCTCAATTATTATTGACAATGCTCTGTCCACTGTCCTCCTCCTTACCACCGTTGCGCTCCATGGAGCAGCCGAGGCCCTTTCACCGCTACCCCCCTCTCGGCGACTCCGCCGCGATGCCACCACCGCAATTCCCTACTTGAGCTCGAGCACAAAGATTGAAGTGGTCGATGACCCGAAGCCGCCTGGTATTTTACTCACTCGCGGATTCACTTCATTCTAGGTTTTTGTTAATTTGCTCCATGCTTCTTTGGCCTGACATCTCCATCCCTTGTGCTCAAAACTCAACACATTCTGCCGTCATTCCTCCGCCCTATCGCCGACATTCTCTCTGTGGCAAACCAGACAGAGCCATAGAACGCCCGAGTCGCATTCATATGTATGTTCTTACTCCCGTTCCTCAACCCTATATCGCTTGATTTTTGTTTGTTTCTCTCCCTTTTTCTCGCCGCTTTGGCAAGGGCTTAACTTTTTTTTTTTGTTCTCAAATTGAGCCCACTCACGTCTCTGTTCTTCTAATTGTAGTTCCCTTCATAGTTTTCTCACAGGTTTACATTTGAGTAACATATGGGCACCATCTTCCTCTTGTCTGTGGCAGACAGCCATACTGGGCATATTGCTGGATTACGACATATACATAGAATCATTATGACATCCAAAGTATTTAGAGCACATTCTGGTTTCAAAAATCACTTGACATTCATTTTCTTTTCTTTTTTGCAAAACAGAAAAGGCGATCCACGGGGGATCTGATTTCAAAAATTTATGTGGCGCATCTGCCCATATGCGTCACAGAAAGTATGTGGCCATATGCGCCACAGAAAAGTCACATTTTTGTGGCGCATGTGGTCAGATGCGCCATAGAAAGTCACAGAAAGTTGAAATCCAATCATTGGTGACGGGCCCCACCATATTTCTGTTGTGCATGTGGCTGCATGCGCCGCAGAAAGCTATCATTCAGTGGTGCATTGGCAAAGGATGCGCCACAGAAAGTGGCAGAATTCTGCGGCGCACCACTTCCGGTGCGCCACTGAATATATTTTGTGGCGCATGACAATATTGTTGCGCCACAGAAAGTGGTTCACCTATAGCCGTTTTCCTAGTAGTGCATAATTAAGTTACTAGTCTATGTTAGTACATCCATAGTGAGTAGTAACTTATATGTGATGTCATGCATGGTATCATTTATTAGCCTGTAAACTCATTTTGTCTTGAAGTGTGTGATGTTACGGTAACCATCTATGTTACTACTCTATTTCTCTCTCAATATTAATTAGGTGCCACATCATCTTTTTTCTTAGGTGGCATGCATGTTACCCTCACTATGGTTAGTCTCAACCCAAAGTTCAGTACTTAATTCGTGCTAACCTTCGTCTTGGAATCCACTATGTTTATTAGTTTGATTTCATTTTTGTCGTTTTGTTGTTTTTTAATCGTCATGCAATTGGACAATAGCCGTTCCAAGTATAAGATGCCCTTTATGGGCAGAAGAGAAAAGCTATACAGTATTTTTTTTTCTTTTGTGAATGAAGTCAGCAATACTTTCGAGGCGGGCAAGGCAGTATATAAAGGCTCTCCCTGAAGGCCTGGACATCAACATTTTGGCAAGACACCAGCAGGTCCAAAGAGCGTCAACGTCGTCAGCAGTGCTCGCGCGACCTGCTGCTTGCTCTCGTGCTTCGTCTACCTCGTGCTCCATCGCAGTGATCGATACCGCGCGCGCCTCCGATCCAGGTTCGTGCCTTCGTCCACCGGATGCCCGGCGGCGGCTCCCTGCTAAACGGCCGCGGCATGCCGGATTACGGCGGCGCCCTGACCGTCCCCGTGGTGGTGACCTGCCTCATGGCCGCCTCCGGGGGCCTCATCTTCGGCTACGACATTGGAATCTCAGGTGCGCCATCGTTCGTTTCCCTCGCGCGCTGCCGGTATATGTTTCTCTTGACATGGATGTGGATTCTTCCGGTGTAGTCTTGATCGATCATGGATGGAGGGAAGTAGCTAGGGAGTCCGTCCGGTGCCCCTCGTCTCTCGCCTTGTCCCGTATGAAGATCGCGGCAGGCAACTGCAGATGCGTTCTACTACTAAATTATTCTTTTTTTCTCTGCTTAGTTTCTTCCACGTCCGATCCCCAAATATCTCCAAATCGGGCTGCAATTTTTTAATCGAACAGATATCTGCCTCCATCACGCACTAATCAGTTCTAGAATCGTCCGGCTAGATCCAATTGAAAGCGCTGGAGCCCCTGTCTGTCCCCTCGTCAAATCTCGACGTACTGCTACACTCTCGGCAACTGTGCCCAGTACATGGCCGGGAGAATCGCAGCAAGATATTTGTATTCCGCGAGTAGCCTGTCTCCTAATACGTGAATTCCGCGAGTAGGCAGAAGCTGTTGCAGCTGGGTCCGGCCACCATTTCTTCTCCCTCCCATGGTTTTCATTCATCTCGACATAGAGACAGACAGGGACCAGAGGGGAGGACGCACAGTCGCACAATCCGATCGGAATTGGACGAGACGGGGGCCAGCCGCCGGCAGCCAACGTACGGCGGCGTCTCCACGGCCAGCCTGCACAGCTCTCGTGGAGCGACAGTGCGCACGTCACTTCAGTGGTCAAGGTGCAGTTCATCGGTTCCACTTCCACGTCGGATCCCCGATTTCAGCTCGGTGTTTAGCGGAGCCTTGTGACCTTTAATTGTCAGCGGCATCACCAGTTTTGGACGGCACATACGTAATCTCCGACGGGATAAGGTGTCGTTTCGTCGTGTTCTTCCCTAAACCGTCCCGATATTTCTGGGTGGCTTTCTCACCCACCAAACCTGTGATGATTGTTACGCATCTCCCTTGCGAGATTGTGATACGTTTCTCAGTTTCTCCGAGCCAAAAGTAGAGTGATGTGTAGTTGCTTTTCCCACTCCAACTAGTAGTAGTGGCTAGGACAGCTAGGTGTCGTTTATTCGATACTACTACAGGCTTATAATTTACCAAAGCAAACGGCAGAGTAAACTTAGATGATTTGTCATTTTTTTTGTTTCCGTCTTTTTTGACACCAGTGACATTATTCATGCCAGACTTGTCTTTTCTTTCTCAATGTTCATTTCCAATTTGGAACTAAATTTTTTGGAGGTTGTACACCCATGACTTGTGAAAATCCACAATTGTTCGTAAATTTTTTGAAACATTTAAAATTTAATTTTTTTCGTAATTTCTCATTGTCGGCGGTGTGGTTTCCGGCAGTGGAGGATGGGAGAAAAGGAAGGGAAAAATTATAAGGAGCGGCCTCGTGCTGGAGTCAATATAAGATAGTTGGGCTGATTTTTAAGGGTGACTCTTATAATTCTACTATCCTAATTTTTTTGAGTGATCAGCTAAGTGCGGTTTAGAGAGTAAAACATTTTTTTTACTCCTCTAACCGATTTTGAGGGATCGGCTAGAAATGCCCTTAGCTTTGCTATCGCGAAAGGAAGCTAGGATCTGCCGGGATTAGGAACGTGTCGTATCCAAGTGATGCACGAGCTTGACAAGAAAGGATTTTTCTAGTGTATGAGATAACAGGCTGAAAATCATAAGATGATTGCTAAGTAGTACTCCCTCCGTTCAGAAAAGGATGTCTTAGGTATATCTAGATTTGGATGTATGTGGACATGTTTTAGTGTATACATACATCCAAATCTACATATATCTATGACATCCTTTTCCGAACGGAGTGAGTATTTGTCTCAGAGAGTATATCACTGAGCAGTAACGAATCAGTTCGCTGAAAAGAACACTAAGAACCAACTATCTGACAGACTTAGTAGCTGCTTCAAGGAATACTAGGAAGAATCAACAATAACTAGAAGGGTTGGGCGCGCGTTGCTGCGCCGTTTGGGATCATCGGTTGGGTCTGGCTTGATTTGTGTTCAGCGTGGTGAGATGTGGACTCTGTAGTGTTACCACGATGATATAAAACTCTCTTTTCCCTAACGAAAATAAGGCTGTGCTACATCATTTACTGAACCTCCTTTACGCAATAATACTGGCTGTTAAATCTCTCGTTAATCACCTCCAAATAACCCATGTATGCCACAAGTGCATTCTTGTCAGATTACATGGTTGTCCCGATTGTTTTCAGCACACATCTAAACACAAACGAGGGGTCTCAATAAACTGTATGCATATAGGAATCAACGTTTATCATTTGCAAACTGAATCTATGTACATGATTTTACTTTCCTGACTGAACCGCCTAACTTTATCTAACGGAAAGCGGACCTAGAGCTAGAATGGAACATGGATCTTCAGCTCTTATTCTTCTCAATGAAAAAATCAAAACGAAAGCAGGTCTAGAGCTACAATGCAAGCTTACACTAACATGGGGAAGCTAACAACTGGATTTAATGTAACAATCTAGCTATAACATCAATTCAACGATAAGAATTATAACATGGAACGAAACTGAATCCCATAGCTGAGCATGGAGTGAAATCAAATCCTGACCGTGAACATGAACCATCCGAAGCACCAACTATGACCATTATACAATCAATTTGAAAAAAAGAAGCAAATTTCTATAAACGAAAAATGAATGAGCAATCAGTCCCCAAAATGTCCCCGACTGCTCTCGTCGTCGCCAAAGGCGGCGGGCCTCCTAACTCACTCCTGGTGAGCGCAATGAATCAGGTCCGGCAACAGATTTATGACCTCGCAGATGGAGAGGGATTCGAACATATGGAAAACGCCTTGAATGGGAAAATGTTGAGCAATCAAAGCTACTATCTGTAAGACTGTAACTGCGGCTTCAACGTTGCTAATGCTCTAACGCATATATACTTCTCTAAATAAACCATTCATTACAATTATCTGATGAAAAATGCGTTCAAGATCACAAGTCAATGACCGAAATCCAGCTACAGTTCAAAACTACCTAGCAACAAGTATCGATCATATCATTTCCCTAAACATGAATCTATAAATAAATGTTATTCAAAGAGAAGAATTCGAAGCCATCATAATTAAGTAAACCATAGCATATGGATGTCTGGATGGGTAAATCAAAGAAACTATAGAGGAAATATACTCAGTCTTAATTGTAACAAAGAACCAATGTATGCATAAATCAAAGTAAATCGGTAAGAATTATACTAAACCTATTGTAAAAAGAAACCAATGGTTGTTGTATACCATAATTTTCTTCCACAAAGCATCATACAGAATAATGTGTAACATTTCTCCTGAAAAAGCAATGAAATAGAAAGGTAACATGTTCCTTTAAGCAGAAATATATAGCTTCTGTTTCTCAAATAATTTACAGTATTTGGCTGTATCTAGTGATAAAGGAACAATTCATGTGTTCAGTTTAAAGATGTGTATTGACCACAAATGATAAGCCTCTGCCAGCTCAAGAGCCTGACGTTCCCCATACAAAAGAACTGCTTGTTCTGTGTCAATTACACAGGTCAGTATCAAAATCACGAAAAGACCACATACTAACGCATGTAGGATCAAACCGTGAAAAGCAGCAGACTCACCATGTCGTCAAAAGGGTCAAGGTCGTTCAACTCCAGCACAGCTGCATCAATTGGAACCTGATGAGAGTATAGGATGCAAGAGTGCGTCTGTCTCCTGTTGCGCAAAAATCAGTCATCTTGGATACATTGATCAGAGTGCAAACACATGTAACGAATTTGCATGGGAAATGAGATTCCCCAACTGATTAGAAGTAGTTTTCAAGGAATTACCTGCATCATATGCCATTCTTCAAACTCATCAAACGACTCTAGCCTCTCAATCCTGCAACCATGCAGTTTCATGAATTCCGGCAGCAAGAACACTAAAGTGTAAACCCGAAATACAAATTATGTAGAGTGGGTTAGGAACGAAATTTAGTACAATATCTTATTGGAGTAACCAAGCAACAACAAACTACTTATTGAAGCAATGATTAGCACAATTAGGGTGAAGAGACACTTAGAAGAGGAGTTTGTGAAGGAAAATACCTGGATGACTCGAGAGATGGAGAATCGATGGCCCAACGATCTAGGAACAACCTAGAGATAAATGAGTTGGCGCAGGTGGTACACCAAAACTACGATCTGGGCATAACCGGCTTCTACAATGACATAGTCTATCATCCTTCTTCTCTGTTCATAGGAAAAATAACTACTGGTCAGCTGAATCACACGACCACAAAAAGTATGCTTACAAATAAACATGAACTCATTTATATGCATGATCTAAAACTAATACAATCAAGGAACACAAACCTTTAAAGAAATAGATGACTGGCCAGCTGAAATGCACATATTTTGACACATTCTCAAAGTTCAATCCTAGTGGTTCTGCTTGAGTACATTAACTACTCTATCAAGCTTTTACCAACAGACAAGTAATGAAAAGCAAATATGGGCATGCTGCAAACTTGTGAAGAACCAACATTTAGTCTACCATTTAGTAATGGTGGCCTCCTTCCTCCAAATCAAGTTCCTATGAGTTTTATCCTTGCACAAATCCATGTCAAAGATGCAAAAACAGCAGCAAATTATCATTAAACATCAGAAGTCTAAGCGATCTAAATAATAGAGTAGCCAAATGTTAGTAAATGAAATGGAAAGCAAAGAAACATGTGATGCATCTGATGGTTATCCTTCATAGGATTATTATTCCTTAGCGCTAGATCCAGGCAAAGAGCATTAGTGAATAAAAACAATCAGACTATCCCGCTGCTAAAATAACTGAAATCTTTCTACATGTTCTTTCACTAAAGCTTGCATCGGTGACGGCCAAATCCCGATTCATCCAATGCAAGAACATGCTGTTGGAAATCAAAAGAAACTCACCTTGGTCATGTTACCTTCGATCTGGCCATGGAATAAATAGAGGAAACTCCTGAGTGGCAGGACAATGGCGTCATGGACATGCTGATGCACACCGCCTCAAATCTTTAAGCTGCGCACACGACCGTCGACCTGCCTGACCCGGCCGCCGACGCCCTGGCCATGCCGCCGGCGTCCTGCCCGTCCGTTGCTGCCCGGCGCGGCTGCCTCTCCCAGCCTGGCCGAGGATTCGGCTTCTTGGAGCCCAGAAACCCTAGATGCGTAATAAAAATCAATTTAAGCTAATGGAATCGGACTGGAGCTCAAGCGAGAGTAGGGAAACGACCGTGATGTGCCTTGGGAGGCTAGCTAGGAGCCATGGGGCCATGGGCATGGCCGGCACGGAGCAAGCTTGCTTGGCTGCTGTTCTTGTGGGGAAAAGAAGAGGAGGTGCACGAGAGAAGAGGAGGCAGCAACCTACCTCATAGGAATGGCGGCGGCAACGGGCGAAGCGGTGCTCCTCATCCCTCAAGCTCGTCTCCGTCTTCTCGGGTCTCCACAGGTCGAGACGAGCTCCCAGGGCCGCCGCACGTCACCGACCCGGCAGCAGGCGGAGAGCCGTCGGGGCCGTCTTCCCGCGATTTGCATGCCTACGCGTGCTCCGGCGCGAGGAGGGGCGGCGCGAGGACCCAGAGGCACGGAGGCGTGGGAGCCGGGAAGCAGCGGCGACGAACCGAGGCGTGGTCGCTAGGGCTCCGTGGCGGGCTGGATTGGGTGAGGACAAAGACGACTCTGTCGCGAGAGGAGAAGGAAAAGAAAAGGAACGGGTCACTTGGCGGTGGCAAAAGACGTAATATCGACGAACTCGTGGGGATAAGGAAGAGACAACAAATTCATCTGTCGCTGACCGGTGGGCCCATGCTGATTTCTGAGTCGCTGATTTGCGGGCCCAAGCTGAGGATGAACCAGAGGCCTCCAATTCCTGGGAGCTTAGATATGTTAGAGATTATCCGCAGCTAATTTACCAACGGGAAATCGTAAATGTCACTCGAAGTACTTTGCCGCAATTGATGAATATTTTTCTTCACCTGACTCAAATCTTATTCATGGGACAACTTTTTCGATCAGGGGGCGTGTCGGAGATGGAGTCATTCCTGAAGAAGTTCTTCCCGGGCTTACTGAAGGGGACGGCGCACGCGAGCAAGGACGTGTACTGCATGTACAACAACCAGGCGCTCACGGCCTTTACCTCCTCGCTCTACGCGTTCGGCATGGTTGGGACGCTGGTGGCGAGCCGCGTCACCCGGCGAGTCGGGCGCCAGGCCATCATGCTCTTCGGCGGCAGCATGTTCCTCGTCGGCGCACTCGTCAACGCCGCGGCTGCCAACCTCGCCATGCTCATCGTCGGGCGGACGCTGCTCGGCCTGGGCCTCGGGTTCACCGGCCAGGCCACGCCGGTCTACCTCGCCGAGATGTCGCCGCCGCGGTGGCGCGGCGGGTTCATCTCCGCGTTCCCGCTGTTCATCAGCATCGGGTACCTCGTCGCCAACCTGATCAACTACGGCACGGCGCGGATCCCCGGCTGGGGCTGGCGCCTCTCGCTGGGCCTCGCGGCGGTCCCGGCCGCGGTGATGGTAGCTGGCGCCGCGGTCATCACGGATAGCCCGAGCAGCCTCGTATTGCGCGGGAAGAACGACCATGCCCGCGCCGCGCTCCAGCGCGTGCGCGGCAAGGGCGTGGACATCGACGCGGAGTTCAGCGACATACTCGCCGCCGTGGAGTACGACAGGCGGAACGAGGAGGGCGCGTTCTGGAGGATCCTGCGGCGGGAGTACCGCCCGTACCTGGTGATGGCCGTCGCGTTCCCCGTGTTCCTAAACCTGACGGGGGTGACCGTGACGGCCTTCTTCTCACCGATACTTTTCCGGACAGTGGGATTCGGGAGCGACGCCGCGCTGATGGGCGCCGTCATCCTCGGCCTGATGAACATCGGCGGCGTCGTGGCCTCGGGCTTCGCCATGGACCGCTACGGCCGGAAGCTGCTCTTCATGATCGGCGGCGCACTCATGTTCACTTGCCAGGCATGCATACAACAAACATACGATATTTCCCGCGTACATTATCGATCCTCGCCTGTAAAACTTCGCTTTGCGTTTGGTTGCAGGTGGCAATGGCGAGCATCGTGGGCACGCAGCTCGGGAACGGGAGCAAGATGGGCAAGGGGTACGCGGTGGCGGTGCTGGTCCTGACGTGCGTCTTCTCCGCCAGCTTCAGCTGGTCGTGGGGCGCGCTGTACTGGACCATCCCCGGCGAGATATACCCCGTGGAGGTGCGGTCGGCGGGGCAGGGCACCGCGGTGGCGCTCAACCTCGGCCTCAACTTCGTGCAGGCGCAGTGCTTCCTCACCATGCTCTGCTGCTTCAAGTACGGCATCTTCATCTTCTACGCGTGCTGGCTCGTCGTCATGACCGCCTTCGCCATGGCCTTCGTGCCGGAGACCAAGGGCGTGCCGCTTGAATCCATGGGCCACGTCTTCGCGCGACACTGGTACTGGGGCAGGTTCCTCAAGGACCACAAGTTTGGAAATTCTGAGTCCACCACCTCATGATCCTCACTACCTGCGGTGTCGCTGTCAGACGTGCTTCCCAAATACTATCAGTTCTGTGCTCGCTCGGTATCTAGGACCTAGTAGTAAAAACGTATATTGTGCGTGGTGACTGCAAATGTTGGTTCTTGGGTGGAATACAACGTGAATTTAATTGCCTTGATCGAATAGAGGAATACAGCAGCAGTACACAGGAGAAGCTCGAACGGTACATTGTTGTTTTTTCTGTGACATGCTATTTTCCGTGCTTCATTCATCTGCCAAATCTGACAGTACCCGACTAGTCGACTACGATTTGCCGTGAAATTGAAATATTTCTACTGGTGTATGATATTCGTACGATAAAAAAAAACCCCAACGACCTCTTTGATTCACATGACATGTCTATTCAATCCTACATTATTTTGGTGTGTTTGATAGCATCATAGAAAAAAAAAACTTTGCAAGCGGTGTATAGTTCCTCCGAGTCACAAAACAACATTTTTTTACACCTATATTCACACTACTTTTAGCCAAATTATCCTTAGGGAGCAAGTCATTGAAACCAAATAAAAATCTTAATCTTCAGTAGTATTTTTAAACTTTCATAGGTATATAGTAAAATTCTAGTATGACCAGTCATAAAATCCTCATATATAGATTTCATCCAAAAACAACTAAGGTGGTAAGCTTCCATGAAAATTTACCCAACTCATCAGAGAGTTGGACCATCATCTATCACTACATAGGCGTAACCACAAATTACAATTATACCAGTTAAATTCATTTTGAAACCAATATACAGAACTTCCCAAAGAAAATTTGCGATAGAAACATTTTCTATTATAAATTGTCATATAATGATGGGTATTTATTTGAAACTTTGCGTATCACCTAACCAAAAAAATTCCAACAATCGATCCATCTTCTATTTGGAATGAGTCTCTACTTAAAAACATATTCTTCAACACGCATATTTTTTCTTTAAAAGGGAGACGCAGTAGGATTTGCTTGAACTTGGACAACATTTTGTCACGAAGGTATTTAATTTATAGAAACTCTTAACACACACACACTTCATTTAGTAATTTAAACAACCATTTGTCGATCAACCAATTGTTCTTTAACTCTAAAACTTTGATACCCAAGCCTCTCTGATCTATAGTTCTACATGTTTATCCCATTACTTAATCGATATTTACATTTATGCTCATCACTTTTCCCATAGAAATCTAGATCTATAAAATCAACTCTTTCCCGTACCTCTTTGGGTATTCCAAGAAAAGAAAGCATGAACATCGGCAAGCTTGTCCGAATATAATTGATGAGAACAAGTTGGTGTATTATGAGAGTAACTTTCTTGTCTAGCATCCTATCTTCCTCTCAAAGCGGTCCTCTACTGACTTCCATTCTTTATTTCAATAGTTTTCTATAATGCTTGGGGATCTCAAGGTACCGAGAAGGCAAGGCTCGCACACAAATATTTCCTTGTACTAATCTTCCTCTTCTTTCCTCTTTCCCAAACCCAAAAATTGCATGAGATTAATTTTATATTAAATATTTTCTCTAATTCGTGTTCCATGAAAATTATCATGTCACATCTGAATATTTGGGAATAGATACTCCTCCCTCAACTAATTAAGGAATGAGACCTCCAACTTGGACATCCTACTTTTTCCTATAAGGATTGCCAATGAAAAACATTGGAGATGGAGGATCTCCTTGTCTCCATCATTTTCAAGTTTGGAGATAATAGTTAATATCATCATGGAACCTAGCTTATGCCCACACTACCTCTTTAAACAAATTGCGCAACGCATTCACAACATTTTTGTGTGCATCCTGTCATGCACACATTTAGGTAAAAGAAGGGACATTGCACTTTATCATAAGCCTTCCGAACAACACCAATCTAATTTATTCTTGTACAAAAAGGGTATAAAAGGTATGATATGTTTTATCGTCTACAGAAATATACAGAGATTCAGATGGTCATAGTCGAGATACTAAATTTAATAGACATGACATGAATGTGTATTATAATTTATTAATGTGAAAAAACGTATGGTTGAAGGAATAGATGATGTATAACTTGCATGTAGAGATTAATAAATATTAGTACTAATGATATAGACAATTGATTGGCTAAGAGAATAGATGATGTGCATAATTGCATGTTCATATAGAATTATTATTAATGCACGTTAGTGGGGTTTTACTTTATATGAGATGTAGATAGATTGGAAGCTTAAGTTGAGAAGACAGATAGGCCTAAATTGTTGGGGTCTATATTGTTGAATTTATATTGCATCCTCATTTTTGGTAGAAGTGACATGGTCCGGCCCGAGGATATCACCGTGTCAAATGCTTCAACAAATAGTGACACGCCACACTATTACTCAAAGGTGAATCATGAATCTAGAAAAATTTAGCAAGATATTTATTAGACGACCACTCTAGACTTCCATGTACAAAAATAATGGAATAACAGTAGATTAATGAAGGTGCATACATGCATATATATTGTAACACATGTAGGGCGTATATTAATCAGTGTAGGAATACAATTTCTATATCATTTTATAACTCTTAGGGATATTAATTGAACGAGTGTTTTTTTAGAAACAAACTTTGATGAAAATACTAACCTATTATACAAACTATAGTTTTTATATATATTATAGTTGCAACGGTAAATGCCAGACCTGAAACATTCAACATTGTACCTTAATATCGATTTTTTTTTATTAAATGTGGTTCATTCGCCAAAACAAACTGTGCTAAACATAAGAACTTACCGGGAGTACTTAAGTAAGAAATTTTAGTATAAGTTTGTGGAACTTGTTGTTTTAATTGTGACTTGGCCCAAGAATTGAATCTAATCTATATAACCGTACTTGTTCTAACTCATAATATAATTTAAAAGGTATGATCGCAGATTCAATTGCCGTGATAACATTCAGTATGCAATTAATTAAGAGAAGAATGGCCATATATGTTCGTAGTTTCCAGAAGAAATTGCTCATCTCGAGATTATCCTAGAATTCTCCCAAGTGTTGAGGAATCTTGTCCTAGTCATATTACTAGCTGATTAATAATTAAGTACTTGTTCTACTAGTACTTAATTATATGGATAACTATAGCTATGCAGGAATAGTTTGGTTTTTTTATTGTAATTTCTTCTCCTTTGCATGTCATTTATCGAGGTAGTTATTTGCTCTGTCTGTGGTCATATGTATAATGTGTGGAGAAGAAACACCTTATGGAGATCTGTAAATGGTTGGATAAAACTATGAGTGATATTTTTATCCCACGTGGATGGAAACGTAGTCTACGGATCGACCATGCATTTCTTTAGTCATTTTACGAGTCTTCCACATACTTGTATTGTGTTGTCTTTTGTTTTGTTTTTGTTGTGCGGTTGTATGCATTCTTGTTATACACATTTTTTTTGAAATGGGGTTGCCCATCCTCTGCATCAAAGTTATGCATACGGCAGCTTTATTAACTTATTCAAAGTGAGTTCCGTACTTATTACATCTCAAGGGTCACATAATGTTGAAACATGTATCAACTATCTAAAAAAGCTAATAACATGAATAGCCTATGCCTTAACATGATAGTCTATAATTAATCTGCCTGCTGTATTGGTTGAAGAAGCCATGTGCAACCATTTCCAATCGGGCGCATCCAGAATCCATGTCCTCGCGGCGCTCCTCCGACTGGAGAAAAGACCATGTACGAATCGAGTGAGTGGCCAAAGTGATAACCTGCAAGAAAGAAGAAACTTTCGTCTTGCTAAAAATGATATCATTGCGCGCATGCCAGATGGCCCATAGTAAAGCACAAACTCCTCCTCTTATGTTGGATTGGTCTTTCTTTGCGACTCCATGTAACCAATTTCCAAACCAACTTGCGATATTAGTTGGAGGGGTAATATTAAAGGCCATGAAAACAATACGCCAAATAAGTTTGGCCATTGGACAATCAATGAACAAATGTTGAACTGTTTCAGCTTTGTCACAAAAGCAAAATTTAGTACTATCTTGCCAATTCTTCCTAGACAGGTTAACCTTTGTTAGAAGTACTTTACTATATAGAAACCACATGAAGATTCTAATTTTCAGTGGCACTTTAATTTTCCAGATATATTTGCGAAGAAAAGGAGTATGACCATTTAAAAAGTCAAGGTACATAGATTTAGTTGTGTATTTCCCAGCAGTTGTAAGACCCCAGACAAAACTATCATTATCAGGAGATAACTCTACATCCATTAAACAGTTTACCAAATGGATCCAACAATCCCATTTATTTCCCATGAGCGCTCTTCTAAAAGCAATATTAGGATGAGCTGCCACTAAAACAGAAGCCATTGAAACGTCTTTTGTTGGACAATTTTATATAGAGATGGATACTGTTGCGACAAAGGCAGGGGCGGAGCCAGGAATTGAGCATAGGGGGGGCGAGTTGATAAAAAAAATCTCATAGCATATAGGACATACATAGTGAACTGGCCTTTGCAAGAAATTTTTCAGTATTTTGACATGAGAGATACCCATTTCTCCATGTCTTGCGTGGTAGAGTCTAACTAAACCAAAAATACCAATATCGGTACATAATATCTAAGTAGTAGTAGATTAATCTATATTGCCAAGTCTATTGATTAACTAGACTAATAGGTCGCAGATCACAAAAAATACTAGCTACTGCAAATACGTACATATAGCATATGTATGTCGATGATTCGATGTACCTTAAGAGTCCTTGATCAGACACACAGTGATCGACGGACGGCTAGCATGGGTGTGCATCATGCGTCCATGTCCATGGCGCCGTAGGCCGGCGGCGGCCAGCGAGCAGCAGCAGACGCCCTAACAGTAGCAGATCGATCTGATCTCAATACGAACCGTCGAGCAGGGCAAAGGAACCCATGGTCAACGAAGAGATCAAAATATCAGACCTATGGGTTATGGCCTCCCGTGATATGGTCAGATGGGCTGTGTTCTCTGCCAGATGGGCTTCAGTGTGTATACTCCACGGACTAGTACATATTTATGGGCTTAAACACTAATTACGAATCATTATGTACAACCATTAGTACTAAGTATTCATTGCAAACATTGAGGGGGGCCGATCGTTGGGGGGGGGGGGGGGGGGGGGGGGGGGGGTCTGACCCCTGCTAGCCCCCTGTCTCCGCCCCTGGACAAAGGTGTATCTCCTAACCATGTGTCCTCCCATAACTTTGTGTTATTTTCCGTTGCCCACAACAAAAGACCCCCTAGAGAAGAAATCGTCCTTCACTCCCATGAGACCCTTCTAGAAGGCGGAGTCATTAGGTTTTGCTTGCACTGAGATCGAGAGGGATTTGCTATGTAGGGATTTTTTAGCAACTATTGCCAAACTCCATCCTCGTTAAGCAATTTAAATAACCACTTACAAAGAAGACTCTTATTTTTCAAATCTAAAACTTCCACACCAAGTCCACCTTTATCTTCGGGTACAAATGATGTTCCATTTCGTTAACCGATATTTCTTTTTATGACCATCACTTTGCCAAAAGAAGCATGATCTGTAAAATCCAGTCTCTTACATACCCCTTTAGGTATTTCTAAAAAAGACAAATAAACATCGGTAAGCTCGTCAGGACAGAATTAATCAGAATGGGGTGATCCCCATATGAAAATAATTTACCTGTCCAACAAGCAAGTTTCTTCTCAAACCGATCCTCCATCGGCTTCCACTCTCCATTGTTATACTGACACACATGCCACATGAGATTTATTTAGATAGTATCGTCTTAGTCCAACTATTGAGTTTCACCAAAAAAACACTTTATCGAAGAAAAAGTGACGAAAGTGTGCACAATCAATTCCCTGATCTAAGTGGCAAACCAATGCACCATGCAGGATCGATGACGCAACAAGGGGCATCAAGATGAAACAATGAAGAGGGACTTGGGATGTCACTAAGTCCATTGATTGGAATTGAACCCCTTGATCAACAGTTGAATAATTAGACAAAAATGATAATTACCCTCTTGATCTAATAGTACACGCCATCGGTCGTATGCTGTGCTGTAAAATCTCTCATAGATTGACGAGAGATCATGTAGTATTATAATTGTGGAAATTGTCTGCACGTTCAACTTTATTGGGTGCAAAATATCATTTCAATTGGAATATGCACATATTAATTTGACGTTCAACTTGTTTTTGTTCATAAGTCAAACTTACATTTTTATCTGAAATTTTACAATATCAGACCAACCAATTTTATATGCACATATTAATTGGTGTTCAGTTGTTCACATTGTTGATTTGACTTTCCTGCTTGGCATCCCCGACGAACCTCCTCCAGAACCAATGTCGGGCCCATACCGACTGCATGGCCTCCAGCGGTACGCCCTTCGTCTCCGGCAGAAACGCCGCCACGAAGATCGTCATTATCAGGAGCCAACCGGCGTAGAACAAGAACACGCCGTACTTCATGGCGCAGAGCAGCGCGATGAACACCTGCAGCTCCACAAAGCCCAGACAAAGCGCGACAGAGATGCTCATGGCCTGTCCGGCCGACCTGATCTCGACGGGGTAGATCTCACTCGGCACCACCCACCTGAGCGGCGCCCACGGCAAGCCGAAGCTGAACGTGCAGAGGCAGACCAGGACAAGCAAACAGGGCAGCCGCACTCGTTTACCATGCTGCATATGTTATGACGTGGACGCGAGTTGGGTAAAAAAGAAAATTTAATTTAGAAAAGTATGATGACGTGAAAAAATTAGAGTTAGCGGGGGACGTCTGAGGTGGGTTGGCTGCATGGTGAGAGGATTTCTTATAATGGAGCTTTGCTATTTAGATATAAAAGATACAGTAGAAGATATGTTTCCGGGTCTTGCGGAAGCATTTGCCATTCGGGCCATACATAAAGTATTTTCAACCACACTACATACTTCATAGTTTATGCGTATGTACAGTAATCGGTAGGTCAACGTAATGCCTGGATCACATGCATTGGATGGATAAGATATTTAAAACCCTTGCCGTTGCTTGGATGATTCATAAGAATTCAAATTTATCACTACGGAGATAGATTTCCCATTCATTCAGCTACAGCAGCCCAGGATCTTATCCTTGTAGTACATAGATCCAGGTTCATTTTGAGTCCTACGAATCCATCTTTTGCCTCCGTACATATAGAAGAGCATATAATGTCAAAAAGCAGTTGCATGTTTTTCATCAATGAAAACATTTGAAAATTTTCACTCGGTTGACTGAAATAACCAAGGATTAAACTTTTAATTTTTGGTGAATGATGAAACTAATTATGATCATGGGAAGAATAAAAATATGATGTGGACAATTAGATGGCTGAATGAATGTACGTGTGTACATATAACTTGGTTGTAAAGATCAACTATTATTCATGAATGCTAGTGGAGATGACATGGATAATTGGATGGTGGAAAGAGAAGGATGATGTGGAGTAGCTAAGATATAGACAATCATGAATCTAGAAACATTTATAAAGATATTTCTTAGATGCACCACTCTAGACTTTCATGTTAAAAAATAAAGAAATAATATTAAACTAATGAACGTAAATACATACATATATACTGTAACACATGTAGTAACGCAAGGAATACAGTTTGTCTATCAAATTTTCTTACTCTAATGGATATTAATTGAACGGGAGGTTTCATTAGCAACAAAATTTGAACAAAACTCTAACATAAAATTTGCTAAAAATACAATGTGTTATGTTATATTTACGACGGCAAATGCCCGAATTGTAACATTAAACATTGTATCAATATCCAATGATATTATTATGTGGTTAAGAAAGTTTAGTATAAGTCCGTGATAATTATTGTTTTAACTATCCCTTGGCTCAAGAATTTCTTGGTGAAACGATTCTAGCCATTGAACCACCCTCGTAATCTACCATTTGAAAGCTGCGAATGTTTATGTCGGGGTCAAGTGAGGATCTAGTAGTTTTGTCTCTCTGTTTGTATCGGGAAGAAAACGTTGTGTCTGGTGGCCGGGGCAGGGCTCCCCTGGCAAAGCCAAGAAACGCCGGGTGGAATCCTTGGGAGATGGAGGCCGGAGGTGGTGGGAACTGGTGGGGGCGTAGGGATAGGTGAGGGAAGGGCTGCGGTGCGGCCATGGTCGCCGCCGGTGGCGGCGCGGCGCCTTGCGCATCGCAGGAGCGAGAACCTCATATTTCTATAAATATTTTCAAGAATTTTTATATTATGAAATGGAGGGAGTAAAATAATTTCTAGTGAACCTTTTTATTGATTCGTTGTGAAGTATTTATCTTGATGATACTCGTATGTAATCTATCTTACGATACACACACAGGAAAGAGTTCAAAGGTTCTGGCATATCGATCTAATATGTGCAGAAATGACAAGCAAACTAAAACGTCTCGGCAACAAACCCCCATCTGAAATTTGCATAAGAAAGAGAAATAACTCTCATGCAATATGTCCCTCAATTTGAGGGCACAACATGAAGACTAGGCCATGGAAACAATAGCGCCGCTAATAGCACGCTATAGCGTTTTGAGACTTGTCTCGTTAAATAAATCAATGTACAATGTCTCGTTAATAGCACGCTATAGCACGATATAGCATGCTAATAACGTATTTTAAGGTCGGCGCTATTTTGCTATAGCACGCTATATTTTTCTTTGACTAGGCCGCCACGCATGCCCTGCAGTCAAAAGCCCAAGCAAAACATAGGAGGGGGTAATTCTATAGAACAGAGATTAGTACATCATGTTCGGCAAAGGACGAACTCTGCAGAAACGAACTATGATAATGATGATTCGTTAGATAAAAAGTATCATGCATACCACAGTATATACTACTGCGCACCAATGATACCTTGTTCATTTGAGTTCACCGTAATAACTAGCTAGACAGTAGGCACCGTACTAGGATTTATATGCAGTTGACCTGGCTGTCCTGCTTGGCATCCCGACGAACCTCCTCCAGTACCAGTGCTTGGCCCAAACCGAGCGCATGGCCTCCAGCGGCACGCCTTTGGTCTCCGGCAGCAGCGCTGCCATGAAGACCGTCATCGCCAGGACCCAGCCGGCGTAGAAGACGAATATGGCGTACTTCATGGCGCAGAGCAGGGTGATGAAGACCTGCGTCTGCGCGAAGGAGAGGCTGAGCGCGATGGAGATGGTCATGGCCTGCCCCGCCGACCTGATCTCCACGGGGTAGATCTCGCTCGGCACCACCCACTTGAGCGGCCCCCACGACAGCCCGAAGCTGAACGTGTACATGCACATCAGCGCCAGCACCCCGTACGCGTAGTTCTTCGCCATTGTCGTCGCATGGTGACGACCCAGATGGACCGCCAGTATCCACGCCACCGCCACCTTCAATGAATAGCATAAATTGGAAGTTCACGCGTTGCTAGTGTTGGTGTCCGTGTCTTAATGTGGTGTGTTAGTTACCTGGCAGAACATCATGGCGATACCGCCGACGAGGAACAAGAACCTGCGGCCGGCGCGGTCCACGACGAAGGTGGACACGGCGACGGAGCTCAGATTCACGAGGCTGAGTATGACCGAGCCGAAGATGGCCTTCTGGCTGCTGAACCCGACAGTCCGGAACAGCACCGGCGAGAAGACTGATATGACGATCATGCCGGTGAGGTCGAAGAATGTGGGGATGGCCACCATCATCACCAGGTAGTGCCGGTACCCCTTGCCGCGCAGCCGCTCGAACGCGCCCTCGTCGTTCCGGCGGGCCTCCTCGACAGCCATGACGATGTCCTTGAACTCGTCACCGACGTCGGCGTCCGCCCTCGGATGCGCTGGAGCGAGGAGCGTGCCCTGTCGGGGTCGCCGCGCATGACGAGGCTGCTAGGGGTGTCCGGGACAAAGAGCGCGCCGAGCACGACGATGATGGCCGGCACGCCGGCGAGGCCCAGAGAGACGCGCCAGCCCCAGCCCGGGATGCGGTTTGTGAAGTAGTTGGTGACGGTCGCGGCCAGCGTGCCGAGGACGAGGAAGAAGTTGTAGGCGGTGGTGAAGGCGCCCGCCACTTGGCTGGCGCTGTCTCGGCGAGATACAACGGAGCGCCTGTGGTCAAACCAATCCATGTGTCATAGCGAGGGAATGAACCGTTTACCAAAACTGAGTTAAACTGGGCCTTGTCGTACAAGCACAACTAGGCCTGTATACGAGTAAGCCTCATGGGCCCAATAGAGTTGCGCTCCTCTTTTTAATTGAAACTGAAGAATTCTCGAAAGAAAAAACAAACTGAAGGTGGGAAGTCGACAAATACAGACCTGCGCTGTGAACCCAACACCGAAGCCGAGCAGCATCCGGCCGATGATGAGCATGGCGACGTTGACGGCGCCACCGTTGATGGCGGAGCCGGCGAGAAACATGACTCCGCCGCTGAGCATGACAGCCTGCCGGCCTACTCTCCGGGTCACGCGGCTCGCCACAAGCGACGACAGCATGCCGGCGATGTAGAGCGACGACGTGAACGCCGTGAGCATCTGGTTGTCGTACTTGCAGTAGGCGTCGCGCTTGGCGCCCTTCATCTTCCTCAGCACCTCCGGGAAGAACCTCTCCAGGAACGACTGCATTTGCGTCACGCCACCTGACGATTAAAGTTCACCATCGTTCATCAGAATTCAGTTACACTGTAATTTGTCGAGCAATCGATATCACGCTGCACGTGAGAATAATCCTCGTGATACCGAACAAGGTACAACTAACCGTTGACTAGTCGAGGATGCTAAAGGACGTCACACATATCTTCAAGCAAGTGTATAGGATACATTATGTGCCGAGATCGAAGCAAACTATACTAAGTTTCCGATCGAAGAACTTTCAAGGAAAAAGATGTGTCATACATATCTACAAGCGGTATACATATCTGCCGAGATCGCAACAAACTACAGCGACATCCCATTAAACAAAATCAAAGAATATTGGCATGTGTGCGTATTCTGATTCCTTTCAACTTCCTGGGGTTCTACTTAACCATCTCGTTAGTCATGACGACGACATATGGGTGGACTTAAGAGTATCTACCTTGAATAATCCACAGGGCTAGCTTATTCTATAGCCACATGTTGTTTCCAGTCTATCAATCATGTAGTTTTCAGCATGTATATTTCTCCAGGACAAATTACATGGATATATAGGTATAGTCATGTCTCGATCGTGAGCGATCAATAGTGTCCGTAGTGCGATGACAAGTTGACAGCACCAAGAACATGTGCATTGCATTTGTCCAGTGTTCTTGGACGTACATAAAGTTGACAAACCATGTTTCCAGGGACCCTTCAAGTGCTATCTTGTTTCCCTGCCCTGCACACGTTTACTTTGTGCAAGGTATGTCCTGATTAGTGGGGTTTACTTTTGCTTTCGGCCAGAACCTTCATGCGCTGTGTAGTTAGTTGCGACATTGCCTAGCAAACACGTAATGCTGATGAGACCCTAGCTGTATGTGCATATAATGCTCTGCTAGTGGATCCCACAGTTAGCATATATGGAGAGGGTTTCTATGGACAAGGTTCCAAAGAACCCAAACCACACGATAATAATTGATGTGCCCTATTACTATTTTGTGTTCAAGGGTCAGTAGGGGGCCAGCCTGGATTCTCACCTAGCTAGTGAAATGCTTCAACAGGCCCTGCTTCAAGAGGAGAGGGCGATCGAAACACAAATGTTCTGATTCCTGCCATGGCGCCTTTGAAGGTGGCTACTTGCTGGATGTCATGTCCTCTCAGCTTTCCCTGTGAAGCAACGTACTACTCCATGGCTGGTTTAAGATTCTACAGCTACATCTCATGGTCATGGTGAAACAACAGCTTGCGTTTCGTCTACACAGTTTGTGAGAAGAAGATTCTGTTCTGCCCTGACGAAAAACTCAGAGCGGAAACCAAGTCCTGCCCTCTGTTTACTTATTCTTCCTCCGATAACGACACTCTAGACAGCGAAATCGTGCTTAGTCAATGTGCCTGCCTTTATATGTGTTCTCAGTCAAAATTGAATACACATCGCAGTCGTGCTTAGTAGTATATTTAAAAAAAAATATTGGGTCAAAGTTGATTTTTTTTGGACGTATGATACATATCATATATGGAAGAGTACACGCAGAGAAAATCACACACACTTTATGCGTTTCTTGTATATATTGGGTAAAATGGAAGAGTACACGCAGAGAAAATCACACACACGCCAAACGCGAGCCTTTATTAAATGTTTGCTGGTCTGTAGCTAGGAAGATTGCCAGATAACTATGAGGACAAACGGCACTGGAAACTGGACGATTTAAAATCAGTCCTGATGCATGTGCACAAGCGGTTACTATCTTGATATTTTCTTTGGACTAGAAGTTGCAAATACGACTAGTAAACGTAGAAGTGCGCGCGGCGCGCCCACCTTATATTTCTGTACTGATCCTTGCGCCTGTAAGGATATGCTTGAATTATCGTTGCCCTTCTTTATTTTTTTAATCGCCAAGGACAAAATGATGAGCTATAATCAGTAGTAAACCAGATAGAGCGGTAACTTCTCCCGCTTAATTACTACTCCGTATGAGTAGGTAAGCCTAAAATTACTCTGTTGGTGCATTAGTTAGAAGGTTAATCAAGTGTAGCAGTAATACTGACAACCCCATAGAGAAAATATACATGACTTGAGCTGCACTCATGCCTCCTTCTAACTGAGGATCCAAGGTGTTCATGATGAATTAGGCCATGAATAAACACAAAGCATATCCTGTTCAGAGTGCGTGCGCACCTGAGACGCCAATGTCGTAGCCGAAGATGAGGCCGCAGGAGGCGGCCATGAGGCAGGTGACCACGACGGAGATCGTCACGCGGCCGTCCCCGTAGCCGTGTGCGCGGCCGGCGCCGTCCGCCGGAGCGAATCCTCCTCTGGCCATGGCGGCTGAGCGCAAGCCTTGGCCGTCAATGAGTTACTGTAGTTGGGTTTGGAAGGCAGTCTCCCGGGAGTAAACGACGGTTGCCGCTTTATATATAGGCTTGACATTATCTCAGCGAACAGTGGAGCAATTGGATGGGGATAAATGTGTGTACAACAGAATAATGCGTTGGGAAAGCGACATCTAGGGAATAAAATACGCATTTTCTTAATCTTGGTCGACCTCGAACTGGACAAACGCGAGCTCACTCGTCTCGTCCGTGCGTTCCCTGCGATCCGGATCCAACGGCGCGCGCGTGTCTCGTCTCGTATGCCACTCTGGCCCACGCGTCAGTCGGTACCGTGGGTGCGGACAGCATTTCACCTGAACGGTTCGATTTTCGAACTGCGTGCCATTCCCCTTCCCTCCCGAAGCTCCGCCACGCCTCTCCCGACCAAGACGGCGACCACGCGATCCAGATTGCCGGCGGGACCGGTGAGCTCGCGTTTGTCTCCGCCGACTAGCACACCGCCGTCGGGGGGGGGGGGGGGGGGTGCGGCTGGAGACTGAATCTCGTCTCCATCGCGCAGCTCCACCACGCCCCTATCGCGATTTTCGCAGGCGTCCTTGCAAAATCACCGTCGGCTGGCCGGTGAGCTCGCGTTTTTCTCCGCCGACTAGCGCACCACCGTCTGGGGGTGGGGAGGGAGCGGCAGGGGGCTGATTCGTTGGAGGTAGAGAGAAGGGAGGGTGTTCCCATTGCCGGCTATAGTTTTCTTCACCGGCGACGGCAAATCTACGACGGTGGTCAGCTTTGCGCAAGGGAGGTAACAGATCTATGTTACATCCATCTATTCCTTGTCGTTTACATCGATTAGATGCAGTTCCTAGGCGAGTAACATGGACTCCTATTTTTCTGGAATTTTTTTGTGCAAACCGGGGTGATTTTTCTACCGCTGTCGAGTTGATTTTCGTTTGCAGATTGAAGAGAGAGTTAACTTGCAGGTCAGTTTGTAGGATGTAATTCTACTGGTACTAATTTTTGATGGATACGGGTAGTATAGCATACTTCCAGGTTATAGATGTATGTGTGTTAGGGTCAAATGCATTTTGTAGGTTTTTGTTTCTCTGATGCAATGAACAAAAATCTACATTAGACTTCGGTACCATTTGACCCTACAAAAAACTACAAAAATGGTATATGTTCCAGGTTATAGCATACACAAATGTAAGTGTGTTAGGGTCAAATGCATTTTTGTAGGTTTTTGTTTCTCTGATGTTATAGCATACTTCCAGGGTTTAGATGTAAGTTTTTTTCCTGAAAATATGCAGTCCACAAGCGCGAACAAAAACCTGCAAAAACAGTATATGTTCTAGATGTAAGATTTTGTTTGACGAATCTCTGACGGTAGGAATACATGAGCCAAAATATGCAGTTCAAGCATGTCAAGCATGAATGTGTGATGTAAGATTCCCCAAATATGATGCGTCTTATGTATTTCTGCCCATTTTTCTTCCACAATGTAATTTGTGCGTTTGAACTGCCTTTTCTTCCTGCAAATTCGTTAAGCATGACACAAAAACCGGATAGTGGTGTACACGTTAGATAAATTTTGTTAGATGTGAAGGTTCATGGATGATGAAGAAGTCATTTTCTAGATTTAATTGTTTTCTGCCTGAAACCCAAGTATGCAAATATGCTATGCATTTTTTAGATGATTTTTTAGATGTAATTGTTTTCTGCCTGGAGAAATATAAGCAATCAGCAACTGATGTGTTCTTCTTTGCCAGGGGCAGTAAAGTGAAAAAAACTGTATGATGAAGAAATTTATTAGTCGGAGCTCAGGCAGTAAAGCAATCAAATGCTCCAGCTCCAGGTCAAGTAAGAAGCTCAGCCGGTTGCGCCAAAAACTTACATTACGATCACTGAGCACACCTCAGGGTATTGGGGGAAATGACATCGATGACGACATTGAGGCCGACGACACAAATGTTAGTGCCTTTTCTTTTCGTTTTCTTCTAACCTTTTTTTAGAGTAATCTCGAACTACTCCGATGTTTTCATTGCACCTAATTGGTAACACTAACCTACTTGTTTTTATTTTTCAAATAAAGGTTCAGCGTCGAAAGGAGTACCAGCGAGGGTCTCCCATGAAGCTTGTCAAGCTGTATCCTCACATGTCACCACAACAAGTGGAGCTGGTAACTCGTGCAGAATTTGGTGGCTTAGTGAACATTAAGTGCTCAAAATTGAACCCCGAACTCTGCAAATACCTCATGAGTTGCTTCAATCCAACCTCCTGTCAGCTTGTTTTCCCGGGGAGGGGTTCAATTCTCGTATCTGAGGATTCAGTGTACCATACACTTGGAGTCCCATGGGGAAATGAAGATGTAATATATGAGAAGGATAAAGATTCAGTAGAATTCATGTTAAAACAGATGGGTAGAGCCAGCAAGAAGCAGCCAAAAATTACTTTCTTAGAGAAGAAGCTTGCAAAAATGACGGAAGCTAACTGGACATACCTAAGGCTTTGGACTGTATTGGCAATGTGTTCTGTACTAGCTCCTACTACAGGTATACATATCAGCCCGAGGATCTACCCATCTCTCTGCAACATAAAGGAAGTCAACAATTTGAATATTCCAAAGTTCGTAATCTGGATGATCCGGGAAGCAGCAAAATCTGGTGCAGAAAGGGGCATATTAAAGGCCTGTGTGCTCTACTTCATGGTGGGTTTTCTAAATCATTTTTCTGATTTTCTTTTTTACTGGATGCCGTACTATTTAGTTTTTACTTTTCATGGTGGATACTAATATAACGTTTTCTTTTTCGAACACCAATTTTTATGGCAGATCAAGTATCTAGATTCTCTTGAACTAGAAGGAATGGAAATTGATCAGGAGGGAACACGAGTTACTGTGTGGACTAATGAAATGGTGAGGGAAGCAATAAGCCAGGATACTTTCAGTGATGGTACATTTGGGCGAGCACCGGTACGCCCTCACTAGTTTGATTCACCTGTTTTGTTTACATTTTTTTGATGTATTTTTATTTTTTATTTTTTCTGTCCCATGCATTTCTATTCCCATCAAACAATACATTCCTTTTGAAAGTAAATTTTGAAGTCCATACTATGTTTTATTCTCTGCAGCTCAAGGCACGCTACCGTGATACAGAAATCGAGCTTCCAATTATTGACACAGAGATCCATAACAGCGATACTGATACAGAAGTGCTAGCTGAAGGCACACCAGCACAATCTGATGAACAAGACGTTGCTGACGAAGGTCAAGAGGTTGACGATGATGAACATGGCGGAACTTTTGCACCAACAATGATAAAGAAGATGAGGAAGCAAACACGGGGGATGATGTGAACAGTGAGGCAGGAATGACAGGAAATAATGCACCAAGTGGTGACAACACCATGGAAGATCAAAGTATTCTTTTTGCCGAGCCAAACAATATTAATCGTTTCGTGGATGTTAACACTCCAGAAGGTTGCACAGAAGAAGTAAGTCCTCATTTTTTCTGTTAGACTTTTTACATTTTTCTGAAACTTACACTATGAAGTAACTCTCGGTTGCAAACCATGACAGGAAAAAGAGTTGTTTGCTCAGGGTGTAAAGGAAGCTTGCTATGGTTTCGAAAGGGGGCTGCACAGCTTAATAAGCAAGTTTACATTCAAACCAGCCAGTAAAATTGCTAAGCCAAATAGGAGACCTAGACGTGCAGTAGCAAAAGTAAGAAGGAGGTCATTAGAGGGTACTGAAACAGGCAAAAAAACCGAGGATGAAGGTGGCCCCAGCAATGCAGCTGAGAAGGAGAGGTTTGACCAAGTGAGGGCTGACAGTACAACGCCCAATAAACAAGATGAGATTGAGGAAGTGTTGGAGGAGTGTGCAACAAAACGGAACTATCAAACTGAAGTACCACCGTCAGTTCCAAAGAACGACACCAGTAAAGCAGTACCGTCGGAACAAGTTCCTCATGTCCCAGGTGCTGCCACAAGTACTCAACAAGTACCTATTGACACCAGCAGAGATAAAGGAGCAGAAGTTGAGACACCTACGCAAGTTCCACATTCAAGACCAGCAGAAACCAAGAACTTAGATCACTTCAATGACACCAACGAGTCCACATCTGACAGCAGTTGCCAAGATGGAGATGCTTACGGGCAAGTGAGTAGCGAGCAGTTCCGCAAGTTTGTTTTCACATCTCCGCACAGGCCTTACCACGACATCAAGCAGTTCGAGGTTCCAGTCTTTCTAGATCTAGAGCACTCGGGCAAGACAGAATTCAACAATCTATTGAAGTCTTTGAAGCCCAAAGAGCTGGAAACAGATGGACTGCCAACATTCGGTGGTGAAGCTGAGCGTGAAGAGTTAACAAGAGTCCTGATGGACATTAACCCGGTACCTGTAAAATCAAAAGGAAGGAAAAGGAAAGCAGTGACATTCGCTGAGCAACCCGAGTTGAAAAAGAAGGATGTAAAGTACACAACAGTTTCACCTAGCAAATACAGGACCAGGGGAGCTGTCCGCTTGGAAACTGCAGTAAACACAAGCATCAACATTCCAGTAGCAGCATCGCCAGCCAAAGGCACTGGGAGGATAGCTTCACCCAGACCATACAAGGGAACAGAGGTAACAGTTGCCTCAAACACAGGTTCACCAAGCAAATACAGGACTCGGGGAGCTGTACATTTGGAGACAGGCATCAACATTCCAGAAGTAACATCACCTGACAAAGACCCCAGGAGGCTAGCTTCACCTAGAGCAGCCAAGCTAACTGAGGCAACATATACTGCAACATGTCAAACTGCTAGTCAGACAAACACAGAAGCTCAAGATTTACTTGCAAGGAAATTAACTTTTAACAGCA
This sequence comes from Poa pratensis, assembly GCA_947311845.1. Taxonomy (NCBI): domain Eukaryota; kingdom Viridiplantae; phylum Streptophyta; class Magnoliopsida; order Poales; family Poaceae; genus Poa; species Poa pratensis. The sequence continues at coordinate 32,183,240 of CAMZMU010000046.1, read as the reverse complement.
ATGAAGGAGAAAAGCGCAAGCATAGACTTGATCTTGCACCAGATGCCCCACCTTTTGATTTGGGATTTGACACAGATGAGCATATTGACCATCCAGTCATCATAAACAAAACAGCTAGCGCAGAAGCTGGTTGCAGCAAGGGTACAACACTCAGCAAGCAAGCTCCAAACGCAGAAGCCGGATGCAGCAAACACGGAACTGATGCACCAGATGCAAGTAAAACAATCGTGCCAAACAAAAATCAGAAAAAAGTGGATAAGCCCAGCAAACAAGTGGAGGAGCTTTACAAGATGGTTTGCAACCACGGCACAAAGACATCATCTAAATCAAACCATGAAACTGTCTGGGACATTTCCACTTTATTTTGCAATGTGCAAGCATTGGCAGATTCAGTGAAACCAGGGAAGAAGCTTGTGAACATAGTTTGCGAAATTGCCATCCACATGATCAAGGCGGAAAACAAAAATAAAAGGAAACTCATCATGCCTCTTCGTTTTGCTGTAAGTAAAATATCCACTTTGGTTTACATCTGGTTCTGAAACACTCACATGTTATTTTCCACTATATATGTTTTTTACTGTCAAGTTCTTACAACTAACACTTTTTTTGCTAGTTTACGTCGTCTAACATGTTGGGTTTTCTCTTATGCACAGAGATACTTAATCGATCAGCGTTTGGATCTAAAGAGGTGACGAAAGCATTCAGCTGCACAGATGATAACAGAATGGACGAAAAAGACCTCGTAAGTACCATCTTACATTTTTATTATTGTGACTACTACCCATCTTGGTTTACTGGTTAATAGAAACATTTCTTTACAACTAACATTTATTGGTACATCAAAACTACTTTTATCACAGATTTTTTACATATGTTTACTTATGTGACCCAAACAGATTTGCTTCCCTACACTGCAACCTTTCGATGGATGCCATGAAACATCATCTGGCCATTATTTTCTAGTCAACCTTAACATCAAGGCACAGAGGTTTGAAGTCATGGACTCAATTACAACTAGAAGTGGTGAGTCAATCATGATGGATTCCTGCCATTGTTTGATTGCATTGATTAAAAAGTGCTGGTCAAGGGAGCCACATTTGTCGCCAATTAACATCTCACAATTCCCTATAGAGATGATTCCAATTGGAAAACAGATTAATGGGTAAGCCCCAGCACCCTTTATTTTTTGTGATTTTTACACTCCATTGTCCTTAGCCATTGTCTTTTTATAATCAAAAAACCTTTTCTCTATGATGTGTAGTTTCGACTGTGGGTTTTTCATGCTCAAGACCTTAGAGTCTTGGCAGGGTGGGATTGATGAAGTACCTGAAATGTTCGAACAAAGCGACATGCCAAACATCAGGAAGCTCTTCAATGATAAAATGCTCAGGTGGCCCCAGAACAAGGCACAATGGAGGCTTGCCATATGAACAGGTAAACACTAAAATTCCGCGACAATGAAAGTTTCTTACAACCAGGGAATCAAGCAAGCATGTTGTTCATTTTGAGCTCCAATAAGTTTACATCGAAAAGAGTAGCATACTATTATTCTCTAACATCTACTGTTCTATGATAACACTGTTATTCAAGTACCAAAACAGTCCATCACTCGAATAGTGGTAGCAGGGGGTACTTCTCTGGATTGGCCAGCCTCACAGGACAATTGCGTGCATCATGAGATTCAGAAGTGCAAACGCTACAGCTAGTTTTTCGCGATGGTTGTAGATGTAGAGCTCCTTTTCTCCTTTTCTGGCGTGGCCTTCCTGTGGGTTGTTGCACCAGGGGATCTTGAACCGACGAGTGCGACGCCCCCGCTGCCCCTACATCCATAGGTGTGCCACTTGCCATTCCAGCAGCTGAGTGCATTACATCTTCCGTATTAGCAGCCTTCATTGCTTCAGCCTTCCCCTTCTTTTTCTTCAGTGCATCAGCTGCTGCCTTCTTCATCATAGCAAGCTCCTTCTCTAGTGCTTGCATATGCTTCCGGGCCACCTCTTCTGTCTTTTCTGAAGCTGCTGCTCCAACAGCAAGCTGCGCAAAGTCAGAGCAAAGGTTCCCGTAGCGAAGCAATCTCATCTCTTTCCTAGATAACTTGCCAGGTGGAATCTCACGCGGTTCGGACAGCGGTACTACGATATCAGGCGGGGGTTTACACCATCTTGGGAGAATGTAATGTTCTGGGTAATGGTGAACTGCACCCAAATGGCTCATTACTTTCATAGCATGACAGCAAAGGATGCCATCTCTGTTGATCTTACAACACTGACAGTTGTAAATTTCATTGGTAAATCAACATCAACGTAGTAGCTTCTCCTGCCATACCCAAAAACTGAACCTTGCACAGGATAAACCTCATAGACACTGTCCCCATGATCACGAAGGTTGTAGGAAGTAATTTTGCGCAGCTCTTTCTGGAATTTGTCGTAGATTTCCAGTGTGTAGGTTTCCAGGATCTGATTTTCCATCGGAAAATCACACCACAAACGCACTGTCCTATCTATGCCAACAAATTCAGTAGAATCCTCCGACGAATCTATCTTCTCCTGTAACTTCATGTACTGATGGAAGAAACGCAGCAAGCTATCTGTCGGTGTAACATACTTCTTCAACACCGCGTTGAATCCTTCACTTCGAGCTGTAGTTTGCAAGAAGGGGAAAAAACGGTGCATGAAATAGGCTGGAACGAAAAATGCCCTTAGGTCATAAAGGTCCAGAAAGTGTTTGTTGTCAGCAACACCATGATTCTGGACCATCGCAGCCCAAGCTTGCTCAAATTCCTCAACAGTAAGGCTATGATCAATGATCTCATTGAACTCAAGCCACAGCTGTTCATGCTTGCTAATGTATGTACCAAGCTTCTCTTGCACCTTCTGCATTATGTGCCACCTACAGAACCTGTGCACAATATCAACAAAGATTGCAAGGATGGCAGATCTCATCGCCTGACACTGGTCGGTGATGATGTTCAAAGGATGCAGACCCCCCATAGCTTCTAGGAAAGTTTCGAAAATCCAACCAAAGTTTGGTATCTGCTCATTCCTAATAAAAGCACACCCGAACTGGATGGAGTGCCCATAGCGGTTAATCCCAATGAACGGCGCGCAAGGCATGTTATACCGGTTCGTCAGATATGTGGTATCAAAAGAGATACAATCATGATAGTTTTTGTAGATTTCTCTTGCAGGACCATCAACCCAGTAGATATTTACAACTCTGTCTTCATCGTCCAGCAAGTACTTGTAGAAGAAACCCGGATCATCCTTCTTTACCTCATCAAAGTAGTCCAGCAGCTTCTTAACATCCCGAACCCTATGACCCTCGCCTAGCTTAGCAGTGTAGTTGCTTATAGCCTTGCTATCATAAGGCACATTCCTGATGGACCCATACAGTTCAGCCATGATTGCCAATATCCTACCAGAAGACAGATTAACTTCGTAAAGCAGGTCAATGAACCTCCTCTCTTCTTTAGGGATCCTCTTGTGTGACCTCAAGTACTTCTTCAATGCAAACTTTTTTATCAACTCATGTGTATGCTCTTCAACAAATTGAGTGACTTGCCAGTTTGATCCCATTATTTTCACACGCAACTTTGCTTTACAGTCAGTAAGCAATGTAATAGTTCGGTTCCGTGTCTTGAGGGGTTGTGCTTCTCCTTCCCTTTCTGCCATTTTACCAGCTTTGTTGCAAATGAACAAAGCTTTGTCCTTCTGGTTGTCGCCCACTGCTCTCCGAGACGAGCTGATCTTCACTGAAAATCCCACATGCTTGGCATACTTGTTGTAGTGTAACAGGGCAGCCTCTGGTGAGTCAAACAACATGCCCAAGTATGGTGTTTTTGGGACAAACCCTTCTGGCGTCGACTGTACTTCATCATCGCTGCCGCTCTCTGCACTAGATAAGGTTCGAGTTGTTTCAGAAGGCACCCCTGTCTGCATAGTACCCGCTTCTTCCAAGTTTACATCCATCCCAATGCCATACGGACCAGTGACATTTGGGGCCTCCTCGCCATGCGAACCACCAGGATTTTCATCAGCAAACGGAATGTTAAGATCAATCCCACCAAAGCCTCCAGCATCCATTTCTCTCTTCTGCACAAGAAACAGGGGGGGTCTGAATTTTTTGTTTATATAAAGATGAAACTCTTACTTTTGAAACGAAGTAAAAAAAGAACACAAAAATGATGTGCTGGTCAGTAGTCCTAATACTATTATTTCAATAGAGCTTCCTCTAACTTTGTTTGTTTGTCATCTTAATTTTCAGGTTCAAGGAGTATGTTAGTCCAGCAGCTCAGTAGGTTCTCCAAAAACAAAATGTAAGAGAATATATTTTTTGCATTGTCCAGCAGTTCATTCATCAAGAAGTTTTTACTATGTAGATGTTGCTGTCAAAAAGACACAGATACTACCAGTTCAGTGTGAAAGAACACATAGATACTACCAGTTCTTTCAACAAGAAATTACTTCTTTTCATTTTTTGTTAGGATGTTACTGCCATTTAAGTAAAATCCCAATGGTAATAGAAAATACTTTGTTCTAACAAGAAGTTACTTTTTCTAGCTAATGGCAGATTGTGCCACAACAAAGACATGTATACTACACCTAATGTCAGTACATGCATGGTATACTAGTTACATGCTATGGTGTTTTCAGAACATAGCATGGTGTAAAAGGGGGGTAAGGCTTGTTTTTAGTTCTCAGTCTATGACAGTAACAAATTTCATTTACTTACACCAAGACCTAATTATACAATTTGTCAAGCAACAACTAGGTTCATGCTCACTAGTTCATAAATTCATGCTCAGCAGTTCATATATGTTACCTCTACATGTTTTTGTTCTAGCAGTGATGTAAATTCCAGACCATAACCTAGTTCATCGAGGTGAGGAAGTGCACAGAACAAAACAAGATGGACATGGGGGTGGATGGGAAGATCTGACGATTTTGATTTCTGAAGAACTTACCCTGCAGGAGCTTTTCTCTGAAAATCTTTACTTCTTCCAATCTGGAGATGCAACTTCGAAAGATTTTTGTTCTTTACTCTGGAGAGATTTCTGATGGATGTAATGGTTTTATGGTGGAGATCTGCTACTTTTTTTGGCTTTGTTTGTTGAAAAGCCGGGGAACAGGGGAAAAGGGACAGGGGGATGTTCAGATAGTGGATGTTTCTGCAGGGATGTAAGCTTTCTTCTTGAAATCCATGGTGGGAATTGGTGTTTGGGGGCGCCGATCTCTGGGTGTTTTCCTCCAGCAGCCGCCGCTGCTTTTGTTCACGACGGGGGAGGAAGAAGGAAACACCTGGGGGGCTGCGTCCCGTGTCCTATTTGTTTACGTCTCCGGATTGGGTGGGCGCGCGTTTTCCGTATGGGCGCGGGACGCTTCCCGCCAAATCCGGCACCTGGGTCCTGGGGTGCGCGCGCGTTCGTTTCCGTACGGACGCGGGACACTTTCCTTTTTCGGGTGACCTCGCTATAGGCTAGATCGAGGTCGACCACGACGTAGCAACATCCAATAAAATAGGGGCTGATGAGTTCTGTCGGAGTATAGAAATAGGAAAAGTTGGCCTACTAAGACGGAAGGCTCGAAATGAGCCCAGCTTTAAATTAACAAAGCCAACAACCGGCTAACAGTTACAACTTACAACACGTACAACCCACACACACGCACCCCTTACAAGCAACAAAGTATCACAAGGGAGAACAACCAAGCAACTATATGAGGCACAAACTAAAAGAGATTGCTTGATCATGGAGACGCCTTGACTTCTGTTGCCCGGAGACGCCGTCGGAGGTATCAAAACTAACAGACCTCCACTGCGCCATCCCCGTCACCACCAAAGACACGCCGTCGAGGAGCCGAGCAAAGCTTATGAATCCAAAGGGAGGGGTTTACAGCAGCGCCTCCAAGAAGGTAAACGACGTCCAAGACGTCGTCGTTGCCAGCAGAGATCCTGCAGAGCTTTCGTCAAGACCCCGAGACACCAACCCTAGAAGTAGGGCGATTCACAAACCGCTATGAGAGCCTTCACCAGACACACGCACTTGGGAAACGGGCGGAATAGAGAGACGGTTTCCGACCGTCCAGTAAAAGGGAAGATCTTCATGGCGATGCCTTCAACAAGGGAACGACACCCGAAGGTGTTGTCATCGCCAGCACTGGACAAACCAGTGCCCGGTTTTCACCGAGACCCGTCCAGAACCAGACGTCAGCCACCCTCACGAGGACGCGAAGAAGACACCAAAGGACGGCGTCACCGACCTCCGAACCGCGGGAAAACACGGTGCGCTAGCCCAGAACACCAGAATAACACGTCAGAGACGGAGAGCAGGGACAACACCAGAGTTCGCCACCGTGCTCCATCGAGGGGAGGAAGGAGGAACACCCCACACACGCATGTATGTGAGGGAGCTCCCGCCGCCACCATCAGCCGCCGCGTCGGCGGCGACCTCAGGTGACAGCAGGGGAAGCAGGCAGCGGGAGGCGGGGCTCAACGACGCCCAGACCAACCACCGGCCGCTAGCAGCACACATCCGGCCGATGGCCTGGGCTGCCTCCGCCGAAGCGAGAACACGGTCCCCGAAGAGCCGTGATGCGCGCGGCCCGCGCTGTCGGGGGAATACTTTCTGGATAAACCCGCAGCCCAATGCGACCTACTTTACTCGCATGGACAAAGGCCCACATTGGGAGCAAGCCCGGTATTTAACCGCCATAAGGAGAAAGATCTAGAAGACATATCCCGGAGGACGTGAAAACCAAGTAGTCACCGAGTAGGCCTCTGTGGACATATTCCTTATGGGGGAAGTTTCCTTTGTAACCTAGCGAGCCTCTGTGTATATAAAGAGGACTCGCAGGACTTAGAGAGGGTCGAGCTATCAAGCCCAAAAACCCTAGTTCATACGGCGAGTACCAGATCGGATCGCCTCCATTGTAACACCTCGATTATCATATCAATACCTATCTAGGGTAGGCAGGAAGTAGGTCTTTTACCTAACATTGAGGGGGCCGAACTTGGGTAAATCTGTGTTGATCTTTGTTCCTGCGATCCCAAGCTCGGAGATGCTTGACTCGCGTAATCCCACACCTACGAAGTCATCTATGACACCTGATGTGACAAACCCACGACAGTTGGCGCCCACCGTGGGGCCTGCGGTCAAGAGCGTCACGTTCCGCGCAGGATCGAAATCAGGCTTCAAGGACATCGCCATCGGCCAGGTTGAAGACATCAATGGAGTCCCCTTCATCGACGATTCAGAGTGAGGACCCGAGGCAGATCGCATCGAGTTTGGATACATTGTTCCCATCGGATCAGTAAAAGTTTTTGTCAGATCCGTCAGTCGTAGATCTATAGATGCGACTCAAGAAGCGGGTCGGTGGAGGAATTGCGGCCGGTCAGGGTCCGCGTGTTGGAAGAGCTACAACAAACTACAGCAAAACTACCCATCCCCGTCCCGTCAAGACCTGTTTGGGGATCTCTACCAAATCAGGAAGGAAATCTCAAGATTGAAGAAATTGAAGCTATCAGGACAAAACTCTGTGAAGAGGCACAAAGACTCGCGGCTGAGTGCAAAAAACTTCAAGAAGAAGGTCGGCGACTCCGTCGCTGGCAGCCAAAGCGCCAGGCGGTCCGAACCAAGGCGACATCTGAGCGCAAGAAATTCCAAGAAGAGGATTGGCGACTCCGCCGTTAGCAGCAAAAGCATCAGATTAAGATGGACAGAGGAGAGACGAGATCACAGTTCCACGGCGACCCAGAAAGCAACGTATATGCCACGATAGGAATATTGTCGAAATAGTACCGGTTGGAGACACACGGATGATAAGGAAGCTCGCCATGCGATCGACCTACTGCAAACCGCTGCCTTACAACAAGCAAATATGTATGGAGTCACGCCCAATGAGCCGCAAAACGAGGTATCATGGGGAGGAGAAAAGTGCAGCGTCGAAGAAGTGGTCAACCAGCTAGCAGGTTTGCAGGTATCCTTGGAAAAAGAAAAGAAGATAGAAGGAGACGGACATCCGGAGCGACTCAGCCATCCCAGATTGAAACCGATTCAGATGAAGATTCAGCGCCAGTAAACTCCTATTCATTATTGAAAGGACCAGCATGTTTTGGAGAGGAAATACGGCTCACTCGTTTCCCCCGAACTTCGGCGAGTCGCAGCAAGTCACCACCTATCGCAGCGACCAAGACCCTGCCTTATGGATAGAAGATTATGAGGCAAGCATGACAGGGACTGATGTAACTCAGGAAGTGCGCGCGAAATATTTCCACTTGGCAATACAGGGAGAAGCCAGGGATTGGCTGTTAAGGCTGCCATCAAAATCAATAAGCACATGGGAAGACTTGAAGGACAAGTTCATCAACAGATTCCAAACAGAAGACATGAAAAGCCTTAGACAATGCATTCAAAAGAGGACGAATCAAGCGGTGACTGGATCAAGAGAATCGCAGAGATCCTTGGCTCCGCCAAAAACTTAACAGTACAGGCTGCAATACAAGCTATGAGGAAGAACTGTAGATTTGAGCCGCTGGTGCACAAATTAAGTCGCGCTGAGCACAAGATTGATAGTTTCGACCAGCTTTTGGCAACAGCTGACAAGTACGCAAAGACAGATAAGGGGACAGGCGGCTTATCACAGAACCCAACAGGGAAATTGCAAGTCGCGCAAACTGAACATCGCGCACACCAGATGAACGAGCAAGGGATGATAAGGCCTTACTCCCTAATAACTGCAAGGGGATCTTCGACGTTCCTTGCGACTTACATCGCAGGAGAGATGGCAGGCCAGCGAGTCACACAAAGGCGCAATGTCATTATTACCGGAGGTGGAAAGAAGGCGACACGCCAGATAGCTCGCAGCAGGTCAATGCAGCACAAGATAAATCTAGCTCTCATCAAGGGCCTGACGTTTTACCTAGAAGAAACATAGGACAGTTTCATACAGTGGAAGTACAAACAACGGATGGAAGCCGGAGAGCGGTCAGATTTCAACGCCAGAAAGGTATCGTCGCTGGACAGAGCAATCGGTTATTTGGAGTCGCGGCGATCACCCCCCAGAAGTAAGAGATCCAGGACAGCCAGCTCTTGTGGTCACGCCTGAAGTCGCGGGATACAAGTTAAGTAAGGTCCTAATGGACGGAGGAGGAAGAGTGAACATCCTATATCAAGACACGCTCCGAAGAATGAATATACCCGAGACGAGGCTGCGACCATCCAGGAAAGAAATTCAAGGCATAATCCCAGGAGCTGTTACGCGACCAATCGGAAAGATAACACTTGAAGTTAGCTTTGGAACAGAGCGGAACTTCCGCACAGAGCTCCTAGACTTTGAGGTTGTAGCAGTCAAAAGCTCATATCATGCGATCTTTGGAAGAGAAGCCTATGTCAAATTTACCGCCGCCCCTGCTACGTCTACCTACAGTTAAAGATACCAGGACCAAACGGTGTTATTACAATATATGGAGACAGGCAGAGAGCGTTAGAATGCGAGAACGCAGGCTCAGTACTCGCAGAAGAAGCTTGCATCGCCAATTCCTCACACGGATATCAGTCGCAGATCGGTAATCGCAGCTCAAAGCGAGTCGCGTTGGAGGTACCGCGGAAGCGGCCAACAGGATGCAGCCACCGGATGGTAAATACCCACCGAGAAGTCGCGCATCAGCAAGATAATGCCCCAGAGGTCGCTTTGATACAAAAAGAAGACAAGATGGCGCATGTGCATAGACCCAGCCTCGATCAACAACCCCAGCCAAAGAGGCTCAGTTATCGTGAGTCCTTACAAAGCAAACTCAACTCTACATAAGTCGCAGCTCAGTGCGGCTAAACACTTGCTCTCTGCTTCAACATGAGACATACATCGGAGCTATCATGCTCGACCCGAGTCGCTTTTAGCGACTCAAAATTGAACCAATCAGGTGTTCAACCCACTCCGTTAGGAGTATTAATTCGCAACTAAGTGCGATGAGTATCAAGTATGCATGGCCTGCGGGGAATAGAAAACCCGCATTAAAGGGCCTGCATCATCCTGTAACACCCTGTAAAACATCGAGTGATTATGAAATAAAGCCGGCACCCTTGACATTCAAGGGTTTGTCGTTTCGCCTCAACTATCATTGAGTCGCTGAGTCTTTTGAATTTCATATATCACTGACCCTTGAGGGCTCCTTACGAGCATCGCGAGTACCAATCGCACCTCAAATTTTGCCAAACTAGTGGCAATCCTTAAGCTAGAAGCGTCTTGCATTATGCGGCCAAAGTACTGGGGTGTGGCGTCAATCGAGCTTGATTGCCTATCATGGCCGCTCTCGACCCTGAACACACATGTTCCTAGGAAATACTGAGCCGCGCGAGCGTCTACTTAATGGAATTATCATGAAAAGAACCTGCTTATAGGTCACCAAAATACTGTTTATAATACATGAATGTCTTACAGACTAACGGGCATGTCCCACATTATTTATTTTTCTTCTTCCGAGCTACAGGAGTGGGAATTGGCGCGGCTTGTCTCGCAGTTGCAGTCGCAGGTGCCCTAATAATCAGGGCGCCGCCAGACGAGACAGAAGGGCCACCAGATACTGTTGCTGGAGTAGCAGCCCGAGATGACTCAGCTCCTGGGACTTTTCCTTTGGCACCTTGCTCCCATCAAGATTGAATTTTCGAGATAAGTGCCCAAGTCTAAGTTATCAACAAATTTTGTGGCATATCCGCGCATCCCTTTCCAGATATCGAAGTACTCGCTTATTGGCAGTTCAGTATCATCCGCGCTCATCGCCAGGCCGTGGCGAGCAACCTTGCCAACATCTATCTCTGGATAATATGCTCGGAGCAATGTCAAGACATGCGCGGCTCCGGCGCGAGCAGAGGATCGTTTCCAATCAGAGACGTAATGCGGAGCCTTGAGCAGTTTATTTATCCAATACTCGCAAGATGTTGGGCCATCAGTCGCAGGAGAGATTACCGTCATAACTTCCTTGGTAACCTTTAAGAAGCGCTGGCTGAAGTCAGACAGATATACCAGTTGATCCTTCAAGTTGGAGCGGGACACTGGGGCCTCAGGCCCTATGTCAAGAAAGAAAAGGCAAGAAACAAGTCAGAGACTCACGTTGGTTACCCAAAATATATATGATTAAAGGAATAAAAGACGAACCAGCAAGCTGCAGGATGGCTGATTTGACGATGGAGCCAAAACCCTCAAAGGCTTTGAACAGCGAGTTATATTTTTCATCTCGCGCGGCGAGTTCCTTTGCGTGGTCTCCCTTCAGATGATCAATCAATTCAGATTTAAGAGTCAGCCCTTCTCGCAAAGATCTAATGACTTCGTCTTTCTCCATGAGTCGCTGCTGCATATCGGCTTCAAGTTCTTTAAATTGCTCTTCACAGGAGTCGAGTTGACCTTTGAGAGATTTTATTTCCTGATCTTGGTCCCTAATGACCTCATTATGCTGCTCCAGGGAGACTGCATCATTTCAGGATGATCTATGGAAATGCCTTTACCCTTTATTGAGCCAGAAGCATCAAGCAAGGACAGTTCAAGCTGAAAATAAACAGAGCAAAATGCATGGGTAAATTATCCAGGAACTTGGGGGCTCGAGATTTGGAGCCAGGAAAAGAATCAACACCCCGTGCGATGACACAAGGTTTTGATCCTTGGGGGCTACGGTATATGTACCTGGCGACTTGAAGAAAATTGCTCAACTAGCCGCGCAGAGAGCAGCATGCTTATCTCCAGCAGCAATTATGGCATCCGCAATTGACTTGGAACTATTTCCTGGAGCTGGAATTCTATCTTCAGTGGATACCCTACCAAGTAGGAGTTGCGGATGGAGCTGCGACTGGGTCGTGGCAGGAGCCGCATCAGCAATACCTTCCTCCAGGGAGGGCCTTGGATGAGTCGCACCATTACTGTTTCCCACGTTTTCATCAGCAGCATCATCCTCGCTCATAGCTGGCTGAGAAGAAGTGGGATGAGAATTAGACTTGGTATCCTCTTCAGGCATGGCCCTGCAAAACATTGATGGGTTAATAAGCTGACCTAGCAGAGCCGCAACATTGAAAAGAAGGCGAACCATACCCAGAGGCGACACGGATACTCTTCATCAGGCAACCAGAGGAAGGAGAAGATAAACCTTGCAAATCTGAACCTACAGAGTATGAAAAGAAGTGGTGATCAGCAATTCCTTGCCAAAAATACGCAAGCACAAAAGGAAAAGGAGAGAGTCGCAAACAATTACCCGAGCTTATTGAGAAGCAGTCCTTTGCAACAGCCTCGGAAGAGAAAGCAGCCTTGTTGGGATCAGCAAGTTTTAAAGATTTGGCAGTTCTTGTTTCTACCAGTAACGCCAAGGCTTTGCGGCGTTTCTCAGGCTGCGCGGGGTCTTCTGAGCTCTTGCATAAAATACGCTTCGAGGACCTGCGAGGCACCTCAGGAAGTTCCAAGAAAGGTGTATTTGGAGTCGAGGACAGAAGAGCGTCGGCCATTTGTTGCTCCTCTTCAGAAGCACTGCCCTCGGAGACAATATCGTGCATAACTGTATCTTCGCCAAAGGCTGCGGCTTGCTTTGACGACTCAGCCGGGTTCTTGGTTCAAGTCGGCGTCCTCTGAGGGAAGAACCCAGAAATAGGGATCGATCTGAAAAGGAGCTCAGGTCAGAAATAATTAATTTTGGAGAAGGAATTTTCGAGGAAACAGGTGACAAGTAAACATTACCACAAAAGGCTTGTGCTCAGCCCAGAAGGGAGCAAGCCGACGTTATCATACGAGTCGATATCCTCGTCCGTCACTCGGCGAATGAAATTTATCCATTCCCCTTTGTCCCAATCTTCAGGGCAAGTACGGTCGACGTCGTTTGCATGACAAGTGAAATCCACCATAAGTCGCGAGCGGCGACTCACAGGCTGAATTCGCCACTTAGTCCAGCAAGATATGAGATCTAATCCAGTGAGACCATGGAGTGTCAGCGCCTCACCTTGTCTAGAAGGGATTCGATAAAGGGCAACGAAGAAGGATCAGATTTAGAAGACAGAGCATCGGTAGCCTCGAAGGGAAGAGGAGACCAAAGAGGAAGAGGAATTTCACCCTCAGGAGAAGTGTTTTTACAATAGAAGAATGTCCTTTGCCAATCCTTGATTTTCTTGGCAAGGGTTAGTTTTGGGAAAATACTACCCCTACGGCGTTGGAAGGAAATGGCGCCGCATTGGAGAAAAGGACCATCTGTGGTTTCCCTTTGACTATTGCAATTGAAAAGAGCAAGCCAGAAATCTATTGAAGGCGGGATACCCAGATAATCTTCGCAGAGGACGTGGAAGTTGCTCACTTGCAACATCGAATTAGGGCCAATATCATGGAAGCGGAGACCTAACCGCTGCATCAAGGAGCGGAAGAAGAGAGAGCCGGGGGCTTGAACCCACGCTCAACATGCTCCGCAAATAACACTACTTCTCCTGGTTGAGGGTTGGGAATTACCTCCTCACCGGCCGCCCGCCATTCGCATTGATCTTTTGGCGGAAGAAGGCCCCGTGCAGATAGGGATTCCAGGAAATCTTCGTCGACCCACGAGCCTTCCCAGTTGCACTTGCGGCGAGACATTTTCTCAGATTGATGGAGATCTCCACCGAAGGATTGTGAGTACGAGAAGCGAGATTGGAGGCGGCGGAAAGGAGCAGCGAATGCGTGATGCAGAACGCTGGGAAAAACGATGAGCCAAGATAAATAGCCCAGACGCGGAAGACGTTTAGATCTGAAAATCAACCGTCAAGGCAGTTGAGTCGCGTTCTTGAGCCGCCAAGAAAGTTATAAGCCGCAGATTGGAAATATGAAAATTGGAGTTCAGCTGGGATAATTCACGTGCGCGGCTCAGGGGTTTGTTAAGAAAAAGCCTTCACTCGAAATCCAAGCTAAACTTGGGGGCTAATGTCGGGGGAATACTTTCTGGATTAACCCGCGGCCCAGTGCGACTTACTTTACTCGCACGGACAAAGGCCCACTTGGGAGCAAGCCCAATATTGAACCGCCATAAGGGAGAAAGATCTAGAAGACATATCCCGGAGGACGTGAAGACCAAGTAGTCTCCGAGTAGGCCTCTGTGGACGTATTCCTTATGGGGGAAGTTTCCTTTGTAACCTAGCGAGCCTCTGTGTATATAAAGAGGACTCGCAGGACTTAGAGGGGTCAAGCTATCAAGCCCTAAACCCTAGCTCATACGGCGAGTACCAGATCGGATCGCCTCCATTGTAACACCTCGATTATCATATCAATACCAATCTAGGGTAGGCAGGAAGTAGGTCTTTTACCTCACATTGAGGGGGCCGAACCTGGGTAAATCTGTGTTGATCTTTGTTCCTGCGATCCCAAGCTCGGAGATGCTTGACTCGCGTAATCCCACACCTACGAAGTCATCTATGACAACTGACGTGACAAACCCACGACACGCGCGGCCCAGATCGGGCCCGCGTGGCCGCCGCACCTCCGCCACCAAGACGGCGCGCGGGAGTCTCCACTGGGCGATGCGTCGCGAGCAGAGGATGTCGCAGCCCGTCCTCACGCCGCCGAGCACAGCCGACACGTCGCGCGTCCGTGGGAGACGACGACGGGCAAGGGCGCGTCCACCGCGAGCTCCCCCCTGCCGCCTTTGTGGAGGAAGGGGCCGCCGCCACCACGGCGAGGCCAGCGGCGGGGACCAGGCCGGCGAGGAGGGGACGGGCGGCGGCGGAGATTGGGGGTGCCCCAGTGCCGCCCTTGGGCAGCACGGGAGCGAGAGGAGGGGGATTGGCTCTCCAAAGTTGGCCTACTTATGAAATCAGATTAATTATTACCGAATATATGTTGATATAAGTTAATAAATAGATTGTTTTTAACAGGCAGAAAGAGAGAGGGTTTTATACATGCCATCTCCATACATGTGAGGAAGCACCATCGCCAGATAGGGCTTTGTGAGCCGATGAAGAGGCCCGACGCTAGTTGACCGAAGTCGTTATGGTTCGTCGACCGAGAAACATCCACGTGCTCCTCACATCTTGGAACTGCTGCTTGCCGTTGGAGTTGTCAAGGCAAAGCACTGGAGTCGCCACCCATGGACCGCCTTCCTAGTTCTTCGACTGACGTGGGCTTACCTATCGGGTGCCCCACTATGAAGATACCTAGTGCACGCAAGGACAAGGGGTCAATCGGTGGCCAACTAGAAGACGATGATCAAGGCCCACGAAGGGAGCCCAACAAAATAGAGTACACCCCATGGCAGGCAAAACCTAGGTCGGTAGAACCTACCATACATGTAAACCTAGTCGGTTGCAAACTCCCGAGACCCAGCTTCCTTTATAAAGGCTGGGAGGGCCGCCGATCAGAGGACACGCTCATATTCCACCACTGAAACCCTAGCGAGATCGACATCTCGAAGGGATCGCCATTGTAACACCTCCAATCTATCAATAACAGACAAGCTGGAAGTAGGATATTATCCTCTGGGATCCTGAACCAGGATAAAGTGCCTTGCTTGTCAGCCGTGGTAACTACCAGCACTCCAACTTCTCTCCCTCTCAATCAACCTGGGGTACTCGACCCTGGGATTTGTCTTGGCCACCCCACGTCAACTGACGTCATCTGTGGGAAAGAAGAGTGCTGGAATCATGGTTGCACCGGCCCCATCTGCAATGATCATCGACTCGACAACGATCACGGTGCCGATCCGCTTCGGCTCCTTCAAGTTCGTCCCCCACCCGCCGGCCCACCGATCGTGTACGCCGATCTCTACGGAGGTATGTGCCTTACTTTCGGTAGCATGAAGTTTCATGTGAACAAGTGGGGGACGCTCCGACTCTCCGATCGTGTACCTGCATCTTCGTCGAATGTGGAGATCGCACCTGCTTCGACTATGTCATCGGCATCTTCATCGACTGTGGAGATCACGCCTGCTTCGACTACGTCACCGGCATCTTCGTCAACTACGAGATCGTACCTACTTCGACTACGTCACCTGCATCTTCATCGACTACGGAGATCACGCCTGCTTCGACTATGTCGCCTACATCTTCGTCGACTACGGAGATCGCACATGCTTCGACTACGTCGCCTACATCTTCGTCGACTACGGAGATCACACCTGCTTCGACTACGTCACCTGCATCTTCATCGACTACGGATATCGCACCTTCGTCGACTACGTCACCGGCATCTTCGTCGACTACGGAGATCGTACCTGCTCCATCCGCGGGATCCGCGCTTCCATCGACTATGGAGATCGCATCTGCCTTAGCTACACCCGTGACTTTTTTGCTCCAACACCCGCGACACCAGCGACTGCTGCTTCACCCGCCGAGTTCTGCACCGACTGCGGCATCTACCACGTCACCTCCATCTTCAGCTCCGAGGACAGCTCCGTCGGCGAGAGCAGCAGCAGCAACGCGCACTCGACTGCGCAGTCTTACCCTGTCCAAGTCTTCATGGTGGACGCAAGAAACAACAGGACACCCGACATCGGTCCCCGCCGCGAGGAACCTACGTTTCCAATGAAAGTCACCATGCTGGACAAAGTAACAACCCTGACGATCACCCAAGAGATAGGAATCCGGGTCATGAAGCATGTCCAAGAATGTACTTTTCCTCCTGCGGAAGAGACTCGAGAGGACATGATGGCATACCAATACCTCGTGTGGAAGGAGAACGAGAAGCTGCTACTGGAGAAAGCCGAGCTGGCCCGGCGTAAGGACCTCGCCGACGCGTCGAGTGCTCGCCGAGCAGCTTACTCCTTCTCCTCTTCAGGACCAACCGTTACGCAAGACAACAGGCACTCCAGACCGCGTATCAACCTGATGACAGATGCTGAGGGGGCTGCGACCACTCGCAACCTCGAATCATCGTTTATGACAGAAGACGCAGACGGATACCCGTCCCCAGAACAGCCTCGGGTGTTCTCATGTCATTGTCCACGTACATGCGGGCAACTCAACCTCCGGAAGGCGACCCCCGCGCAGCTCTACACCGACAACAAATTCAGGCGCTTCGCCTAGCGAGGCGGCACTGATCATAGGAGCCACACCCGCAGCAACAGCTCCAACACGAGGAGATTGCGACAGACGCAACCGCGAAAGAGCAGCACGCGAAGATCGACCTGTTCGTCACCTGCAAGAGGGGGAAGATTTGCGCAACGTCATCACACAACGAACTTTCGACCGCAGTTGCTCCCTTCGACCCGTCAATACCCCGACTGAGGAGCTTTACTCGGACGGCGACAACGAACCTTGCAGTCTTGCATGTTTCCACTACCGCATCCGTGCCACAAGAATATCGCGAGGCTTCAAGCTCACGTCGGAGTCAGTCAAGTTCGACGGCACGCATGATCCCAAACTTTTTCTCGACGATTACATCATCGCAGTCAACTATTAAGGAGGTAACGCGACAACAGCCATGCAGTATGTCCAGCTGATGCTCGTAGGATCAGCACGTACCTGGCTCCAGAACCTTCCATGGAACTCCTTCAATTCTCGGGACCAGTTCGAAGATGCTTTCGTCAAGAACTTTCTCGGCACATACTCAAGGCCCGCAACGTTCGCAGAACTGCAGGCCTGCAAGCAGCGCAAAGACGAGTCACTACGATCCTACATCCAGCGCTGGACACTCATGCGCAATTCCGTCGGAATCATTTCCGAGGGCAGAGCAATCGACGCATTCATTCGTGGTGTCACTCGACACGACCTTTGGGAGGCCTTCGGTTGCCTCCAGCCGCAATCCATAGTCGAGCTCATGAAGATCGCCAACGAATGGGCCGATGGTGAGGACTCTGTACGCAATGAGTTCCCAAACGAGAAAGGAGAACCAAGCAATTGGGGCCGCAGAAACAACCGCGGCAGCAATCGCCGCCACAAGCGCAAGGCTTGTTTCGACGAAGGAGAGCCAGCCGAGCTAGTAGCAGCCGGATTCACCGACACCCGCAAAGACCGGAGCTGTGATAACAATCGCCAGAGCAGTCAAAACTGAGAGGAGTACAGGAACGATGGAAACCAGAGACGTGACTGGCGACGCAGACCTCGCGATACCTCGCGACCGGAGCTTACACCCGAGCAGGAGCTCGAGGAACCATGCAAGTTCCATCTATTCAGAAGCGAAGAAACCGGCAACTTGGTCTCCACTCACCGGTTGAAGGTCTGCCGGAAAATGCAGTGCATTAACGGGGCATTCGCCAAAATCCTGGCTCTAGCCCCAGCGCAGCAACCAGCACCACAGTTGGTCCTCCCAGGACCACCCGCAGCAAACCCTGCACACATCGCAGGAGCAATCCAATACCAGCCGAGACTGGACGCACCTCTCACGCCAGGAGAACAATACCCTCAGGCTCGAGGGCAAATGAACATGATACGAAAGGGGCGGCCATCAAACAGGTGCCAGAAATTGATCACCCGCCAAGTCTACCAGGTCGTGGCAATGCCACCAGCCTTTCCTGAGTACCTTAAGGGCTCAGAAACCAGCATCACCTTCTCTCGGAGGATCACCCTGCGTAGGTACCGCTCCCAGGTCACGCTGCGCTGGTACTCGAAGCATAGATTGGGCAATTCCACATGACCAAGGTCTTCACGGACGGCGGCAGTGGCATCAACATCATCTTCGTCGACACTCTCCGGAAGATGGGCAGGTCTCTAGAAAGCCTAGCAAGGTCAGACAGCACCTTTCACGGCATCGTACCGGGAAAGCAGTATACCTTGAAGGCGTAATCACACTCGAAATAATTTTCGGCACACCCAACCACTTCCAAAAGGAGATGATCGACTTCGAGGTGGTGGACTGGAAATCGCAATATCATGCTATACTTGGGCGCCCGACGTTCGCTCGCTTCATGGCAGTTCCACACTACGCCTATCTCATGCTTAAAATGCCAGGACCCAAGGGAGTCATCACTGTGCGTGGCGACTTCCAACGTTCAGCAATTGCGACCGCGAGTTCAGCAGGATCTCTGAGTCCTTCGGTATGCAGCAACAGCTCGAGGAACTTTCACTAGGCAATGACAGGACCCTCTTCCCTGCAAGCAAGAAGCCGGCACCCAACGCCTCGTTCAGCACAACCGACGACACAAGGGAACACCAAGTCCATCCGACTGACGCTTCCAAGACAGTGGTCATGTCTTCGAGCCTGTCTCCCGCATAGGAAGGCGCGCTCGTCGAGTTCCTCCGTGAGAACTGGGAAATCTTCGCTTGGTGTCCAGCTGACATGCCAGGTGTACCCAGGGAATTTGCCGAGATGCCCTTCAAATTTATCCAGATGCCAAACCTGTCAAGCAAACCATGCGCCGCTTCTCTGAGCCGAAGTGTGTCTCCATAGGCAAGAAGTCGACAGATTACTTCACGCCCAGTTCATCCACGAGATCAAGAAGTCCGATTGGGTCGCCAACCCAGTCCTCGTCGAGAAGAAGAAGACGAAAATTCTCCGCATGTGGTCGACTTCACCTCCCTCACAAGTGCTGCCCGAAGGATCACTTCCATTGCCACGAATCGACCAGATCGTCGACTCCACGGCTGGCACGCGCGACTGTCCTTCCTGGATGCCTACTCAGGCTACAACCAGATAAGGATGCGAGAGGAGGACGAGGAGAAGACAGCCTTCATCACACCCCATGGTGTATACTGCTACAAAACTATGCCCTTCGGGCTCAAGAACGCTGGAGCCACCTACCAGCGCATGATGCAGTCCTGCCTCAAGGACCAGATAGGACGCAACGTCCAAGTTTATGTCGATGACATAGTCATCAAGACAAGGCAAGAGGACACACTCCTCGATGACCCGCGCGAGACTTTCGCTACGCTCAACGCGTACAAGATCAAGCTCAACCCAACTAAGTGCGTCTTCGGCATACCAGCTGGGCAACTACTCGGGTACCTCGTATCTGCAAGAGGCATCGAGGCAAACCCCAAAAAGATAGAGGCAATCCTCACGATGTCAGCCCCGACCAAGCTTCGGGAGGTCCAGCGCCTAGCCGGCCGAGTCGTACGCTCAGCCGGTTCATTAGTAAGTTGGGTGAAAAGGCACTCCCTTTCTACCAACTGATGAAGAAATCTGACAAATTCGAGTGGACACCAGAAGCCCAAGCAGCATTCGCGGATCTCAAGCGGTCCTGGCGACTCCACCAGTGCTCGTCGCACCTCAGGAAAAGGAACCTCTATACCTCTACGTGGCAGCCACCAACAGGGTGGTCAGCACCGTCCTTGTCGTCGAGCGCCAAGAAGAAGGCCACGCCCATCGAGTGCAACGGCCCATATACTATCTCAGCGAGGTTCTTTCCATATCAAAGCAGCGGTACCCGCATTATCAGAAGTTAGCCTACGGCATCTTCATGAGTTGACGCAAGGTGGTCCATTACTTTGCCGAGTACCCGATCACAGTGGTGAGTGCCTCGGGCCTCTCAGACATCCTCACCAACCCCGACGCGATAGGACGAGTCGCCAGTGGGTCATCGAGCTAGGCCGATGGTACCTGAAGTATACGCACCCCAACGCGATCAAGGCACAAGTACTTCCGGACTTCACAACCGAGTGGATCGAAACCCAGCTGCCCAACTTACCTGACCTGTCCAACATGGACTATGTACTTTGACGGATCCAAGAAATTTAAGGGTGCAGGCACGGGCCTCATCCTGACATCACCAAAAGGTGACAAACTCCGCTACGTACTACAGATGGACTTCCCCAAGCACTCCAACAACGAAGCTGAGTACGAAGCTCTACTACAGGGCATGCGGATGGCCAAGAATTGCGGAGCCACTCGCCTCATGATTTACGGGGATTCGAACCTCGTTGTATAGCAAACGATGATGGAGTGCGAAGCCACGGCAGAGAACATGATTGCATATCGGGACCTTTACAACATCATGGAGGGCAGCTTCGACGGCTGCGAGCTGCGGCACATAGGCCGCGAGAGTAACGAAGAAGCAAACATGCTAGCCAACCTCGGCTCGAACAAGGCGAAAGTTCCACCCGGAGTCTTCGTCAAGTGCATCAAGCAGCGGTCCATCAAGCTCAAGCAACCAATCGCACCCTCTACAATAGCAACAACCAAGGATCAACCGGCTAAGGATACAATGGTGCCTGAGGAGGAAGAACCATGCGTTGAAGTTTTCCTCATCGAGCCAACATGGACGAAGCCTTTCCTCGCATACATGCTGCGCCAGAAGCTGCCAGAGGACACAACAGAAGCTCGGAGCATCACTCGCCGCTTGAAAGCCTTCACGATCATCAACGGAGAACTATACAAGTGTAGCATATATGGAGTCCTGCAGCGCTGCATCGACCCAGAAGACGGCAGAGTAATACTCTTTGACATCCACGCAGGAACTTGTAGACATCACGCCAGCAGTCGAGCCTTGCTATCCAAAGCCTTTCGAGCAGGATTTTACTGGCCCACGCAATGCGGGAAGCCGAAGAGATAGTCAGAAAATGCTACGGGTGCCAGAAGTTCGCCACCAAGCCACACGCACCCGCATCAGAGCTAAAAACGATACCGCTCGCCTGGCCCTTTGCCCAGTGGGGACTCGACATGGTGGGACCACTGAAGAAATCATCTCGCGGTGGACACACGCATCTTTTGGTGGCAGTAGACAAGTTCACGAAGTGGATCAAAACTGTACCCATAACAAGCTCGACTGCTACGTCTGCCGTCAACTTCATCAGGTCCATTATCTTCAGATTCGGGATACCTCATAGCATCATTACGGACAACAGCACAAACTTCACAACCGACGAGTTCAAGGACTTCTGCGCAGAGCAAGGCATCAAGCTCAACTACGCCTCAGTCGCACACCCTCAATCCAACGGACAAGTCGAGAAAGCAAACGGCCTGGTCTGTAGTGGCCTCAAGAAACGTCTACTGGTGCCACTCAAGCGCGCCGTGGGTGCCTGGGTAGAAGAGCTACCCTCTGTCCTCTGGAGTCTCCGAACCACGCCCAATAGATCAACGCAGTGCACTCCTTTCTTCATGGTCTATGGCGCCGAAGCAGTACTGCCATACGATCTGCGATTCGATGCACCACGCGTGGTCGCATACGATGAGTCAGACGCAGAAGAAGCACTCGAAGATAATGTCGAAACGCTGGATGAGGCACGGGACATCGCACTCTCCCGCACGTCCGTTTATCAACAGAGTCTTCACAACTACCACGGCCATCGACTGCGCGAGCGATCTTTCGTCCCTGGTGATTTGGTGCTGCGGCTCAAACAAAAGAAGGTGCACAACCTGGTCTCCCCATGGGAGGGACCCTCCATCGTCACGGAAGCTATCGACGTGGCGCCTATCGACTGAAGGACACAAAAACAGGGGAACTCTCCCTCAATCCTTGAAACGTTGCGCAACTACGTCGTTTTTATGCATAGCATACATATCCATGTAATTATGCCTACACGACTACAAGTAGCAAGTTTCAGACTCACTCTTTTCCTTAGCAGGATACCTAAGGGGACTGGAAGGTTTTGAATGAGGCGGCTTGCTAGCTTAATATACAATGGTTGAGATACAAAAGCATTCTCCCTTTACTTTTTACAGTCAAAAAGCAAGAAAGGCCTTGGTCACAATCGAATACGCGGGGGCTGCGTCTCACAGGTTCAAATAAACAAGGCCTTAGCCGCACTCGAATATTCGGGGCTGCGTCGTACAGGTTCAAGCAAAAAATGCCTTGGCCGCACTCGAAATACTCGGGGGTTGCGCCGCACATGTTCAAACAAACAAGGCCTTGGCCACACTTGAACACTCGGGGGTTGCACCGTACAGGTTCAAACAAAACAAGGCCTTGGTCGCACTCGAAACACTCGGGGGCTACTTCGCACAGGTCATCACACTGAAGCATGGAAAACGTACCCGAATGCTCAGGGGCTACGTTCAACATTTCTATACAAATAATTGTCTTCGACAAACTAATTACATACATACACTCGGGGTTGTCCCCTGAAATTTACACTATTCAGCTCAGCGAGCATACAATTTTTTGCCTATTCATCTACAGGCTCATCCTTGGGACCCCCGTCCAACGGACCTACACGCTCCTCCGTCTGCTTCTGCACCTAGGAGATGACTTTGCGCGCCCAGCCGAGGGTACTTGTATAATGACTCCGCTCCGGCAAGCCCTCGTGGCACCTTCAAAGTTAAAGTTGGACCAGTGGAGTCGCAAATATGCGAAGGCAATATTTGCTCCACCTACAAGCTCAGCACGCAGCATTTTCTGGATCGTCTTGCCCTCGCGGAACCTCGTCAACAGAGCGGGTATGCCTTGTGGCTACTCGTTATGCGGGAACATTGCACGGTGCACTCTAGCCAGAGTACTTTGACACGACTCCAATAGCAGGACAGCACGCCAAGCGCGATTCAGCAAGGTGGCCAACACTCGTGCCTTTGACCTGTCATACCAGAAGTATTGAGCGCTGGAGTATGTCCCATAAACAATCCCATTCGGTCGCTCGACTATGCGAGTTTCTTCAGCTTTTTTGTCTAGGTTCACACCTACACAATGAAGACAAGCAAAGTTAGCGGCACTCAAAGAAGTAGCAACTGGCAGTCGGAGGTTTTGCTGAATGTTCTCACATTCAAGTTGCTGGCTAATCAGATCCAACTGCCCAATCAGATAATCCTCTCGGTCGGATGAGGGAGCGGGTTTTGCCTTCTCGGCATCCAGTTCGGCTCGCACATCTTTCAGCTCCCGCTCCAGATTTGCAATCTTACGCTTCATCCACGACATGACGGCCTTATCATTTCTGCTTCGGACAACAGTTTGGTGCCGCGTACTCGTGGAAGGCACAGCCTCGGTGCACCGGACGACTCAGCCTGTCCAATGGCAAAGGTTAATCAACATAAGACCTCCAATAATACAAGGCAACACACTCGGGGGCTAGGTCCCGACAGACCAATTAAACAGCAGTCGATTGCGAAAAGAGGAAATCAAATGTACAAGTGCTTCAAGGTTCATTACAAGCAAAAACAGCAAAAGGGAGTCGGCGCTACACCCTATGACATCGACTCAGACCTAGACCTAACAGCGCGGGCGGCGACTTCGGCACTACGGCGCTCCACCATGGACACCATGTCCTCCGCCAGTCGTGCTGCCTCGTCCTTCACCGAGCTCAATGATATGGTCCTTCCATCAGGTTTTCGCGGGACGTCTGCAACAACCTTCTTGAAGTCACCCGCAACACCGTGGCCCAGCAACAGCTTGAATGTAAGCTCTGAGCCACGTAACGTTTGGGCGCGCATGAAGTTCGCCATGGTGGAGGATTCAGGGCCAAGCACCGCGGCCAAACCATCAACATTGGCGGGTGGTGCGCGCAGTGGAAAGGCGTTCTTGTGCACCGTAGCAAGAGCGTCGGTCGACTTGGTGAATACGTCCTTGGCATACGCACACATGGAGTCGAAGATGCTGACGGCGCACTCCAGTGGGGCGTCCTCATCCGTTGGCTCCGAAGGAGGAGTCGCGCCAAATGCACATGTACATCTCGTAAACTAAGTACCAATTCGGCTGAATTGGGAGAACAAGACTTCAAGCGCGTGGCACACAGGGATACATTACCTCCTACAACGTGGGCGAGCGTGAGCAGGCGCTCCACCTGCACTCTTTCGCCTTGACGGGTGGCATCCTCGCGGTCCTTGGCCTCCTTCAACTTCCGCTCAGCGTCATCATGCTGAGCTTTGAGTTTCTTCTCCAGCTCATGCACTCGCTTCGCAGAAGCTTCCTGTTCGCCGGCACAAAGAATACAGAACGTGTCGAGTGGTTGCGATACATGAATAATGACAAGTTACCAACAAGAAGAGGCGTTTACGATTCGACTGCTCCAGCGCAGCGTGAAGGTCATCCCTCTCCTGCTCCAACTGGACGTAGGCCGCACCCGACTCCATGAGGTTGCGGTAGTAAGGCTGCACGATGTAGATCAGCACATGATTTTGAGCCTATGTCCAACTATATTAGTTGCACATAGCCTCGAGGGCTACTCCCATCGGGAGCGCTGATGCGCACCCGATAAATAAACAAGACAGAAGATACTTACATGGTCCTGGAGTTGCGTCGCACTTGAAGAAGACGGGGCAGACGGCGCAGGCACTTTCAGAGCGGAGGGAGCCTCCATCTTCCCAACCTCCGTCGCGGCCGTAGTGGTCGCCAAGGCAGAAGCCTCCGGAGGGGTCTGCTCTGACACCCTGCAACTCGGATTAGCCGCCCATTCTAGCGCGGGTGAAGGTGGCATACTCGTGCCATGACCAGCGCTACACCAGCAAGGATCTATTCAATACAAATGCTATGTCGAAGACAGATACTTGGATTGAAGTAAGGTGCTTACCTCTCTTCCTCCTCTTCACTACCAAGTTCGTCGAGGTCGAACAACGCGTCGAACTCGGCCGCACCGCCAACAGGAGGCGCCATGTTGAGCGGCTCAACCACCACAGGCTCCTTCAAGCTGGGCGACGAGGAACCCGAGTCACCATCGTCGCGGAGCTCCACCCTCTTGGATGGCGAGTCCTCGATAACAGCTTTCACCTTGTCTCGGCGTTGGCGCTTGAGCGGCCGCTCGTCCTCTTCTTCCAGCTCCATTTCCTCTACCACCTCATCAGGAGAGGTGGTCGCTGAGGAAAGGTGTCGTCTTCATCCACCGGCTCCACTTCAGGAAATTCCACCTCCAAGGTGGGCCCATCTTCGGGCAGTGGCGGCAGACACGTGGGAGCCGGGTGACCCTGCAAGTCAAGCATACATCAAAACAAACAAGAAGCGCACACGCGAAGTATTAAATCAACAACAAAATAGAAGAGTCGAAAGCAAACAGAGTCAGTACATACCTCAAGAAGTGGGTTGTCAATCCCGTATGGCTTCACGGGGCAGTCGATGTTGCAGGGGTCGGCAGTTCTGAGACTAGTCACAGACCGCACAGAGGTTTCAACTCCCCTCTTCGACCGCTTCTCCTTCGTCAGGCGAGTCGAGTCCTCCTCGCCTTGGTACTCCCACATCGGGTGGTCCCGCAGGCGTAGCGGCTGCACGCGCCTCCTTATCATCGTGGCAATAAGGTGGACGCCACCCACCTCTTTGCCCATCAACTTCAATAACTCAGTAACAGGACCCAGCAGTGGCGCCACCTCAGCCTTGTCAGCACTCGACAGCGAGTGCGCCCAACCATTCGACTTCCTCAGAGGCTTGTTAGCCTCAAAGGCGGGAATGCCTACCTGCTCCATGCGGATGTAAAACCACTTCTTCCGTTAGCCTTGGATGAATCCGCCTGCTTCAGCAAGAAGTAGTTGGTGTCGCCGCGGACTTGGATGCCAAAGCCGCCAATCGGGTAGGTGCCGCCGCCGCCAATGTTCCTCTTCACATTGAAGATGGCCTTCCACAGGCCCCAGTGCGGGTGCACTCCCAGGAAGCACTCATAGAGGACAAAGAAGCAAGCGATGTGGAGGACGTCGTTCGGCGTCAGATCATGGATTTGAATCCCGTACGCGTATAGCAGTCTACGCAAGAAATCATGCAGAGGAAAGGAGAATCCCCAATGCAAGAAATCGATGAAACAGGCGCGCTCGCCGGTTCGAGGTTGGGGATTATCTCTTTCCCCGGCGCGCGCACGGCCAGTTGATCGGCCGGCGGCAGCAGTCCGTCATTCCAAACCTCATCAAGGTGCTGCGCCTTGACGGACGACTTGACCCAGTCACCGAGAACCTTCTTCAACATGTCAACGCCCGTGGCGTCAACAATGGTGGCGACGCTTGCCATTGCGCCTCCTCTCTTGGTCTTCATCCCTACCGTGCCAGTGGCTGCAGAGCTCGCCGCCGCCGCGCCTTTCTTCGCGCCCACCTTCATCATGGTTCACTTCTCGCCGAGGGCGCAGGGAAGATCTTGGCGCACGGTGGCAATGGAATAGCAAGCGCGAGGAAGAAGATGGAGCAAGGAAGGAGAACGGCGACAATGGGGATGAAATTAATTTTTCCCCTCGCAGTGAGATAAATATACCGCGGCGCCGTCCAATCTTAACCGTCCAATCGGTATCGGCAGCAACGGCCTGCATCCAACCCTACATGTGGCGGCGGCGGAATGTAACCGTCACAGGCCACGACGCCCACTACGCACGAGAAACATGGCAACCATCATCACGTTCCACAAACCACGCGTCGTGCGATCAAATCGGAACTGAACCGGCATCCTCCCTGGTCAAAACTAACAATGGGCCCACACTGACGCGTCCAATCAAGGGACCCGCGCAAGCAACGATCGTCATGCATGACATCAGCTTTACGACATGGGGAATCTTTCGAGCCAGGCTCTCGGTACAAACAACAAGATAAAGCCAACAGGCTATTGGGTCCCCTCGACAGACCCTAGCTTCTTTCGACTCCGGTGCATGTTCCACCCAAGAATGTCAATCAGTAGGTTACAAGGCTGAACAAGGACTCTATTAATTTGTCGAGTCCGTGAAATCACACCCTTCCTTTCAGTAGGCCAGCTGGCTGAAATGGGACTCCTTAATTTGTCAAGTCCATTCACTCCCATCGGGAGCGTATCAAAAAAAATCTTTCGACTGAATGTCAATTGAGATTAACCTCAATTGCAAGCAATTCAGCTCAATCTCGGGGGCTACTCCCATCGGGAGCGCTATCGCGCCCCCGATAAGCACAAGACTACTGGACTACTGAGTCCCAAAACAAGCACTCACATTTCTATCGACTGACGCTACTCAGCTTCATACGCAAGCTTACCACGACAGCAGTCGCAAAACATTCGATTCCCGAGATGCGTCCGCCGCATGTGCTCCTCGGATGCTACACCCAATGTGCAAAGATAAGACCCGCCGATCATTCGAGTGGGCCAGGGCTCACACCCGCTGCGTTCACCCTGTAATTTCCGTGCCAGCAGGCATGAAGAAAATCCCGACGGACGCGTTGGGTACCCAATTCATCATAAAATGTTCTTTAAGACCTCCGCAGCATGAGTCGAAACTTATCAGCTCTTTCCAGGTTCGAGTCCGAGGACCTGGGCCTGATGTAGGCTGGCTAGGTTCTTGCCCAAGAGTATCTAACTGGTCCTGATCCGTCAAGTGCGCCAGACCAGCCATGTCATCATCCCCAGAAACTGTCGACAAGACTGCAAAATATGAGCATATTCAACTGTCGATGCACTACCGACTCAGAACAAAATGCCTTGCAACAGGTAGAAGATGACGTGCACCCGGAGAGGAGTCCTTACCCGATTCTTCGACTCGACCAAGCACTCGGGGGCTACTGACGTGGGCCTACCTATCGGGTGCCCCACTATGAAGGTACCTGGTGCACGCAAGGACAAGGGCCCAATCGTGGCCTACTAGAAGACGATGATCAAGGCCCACGCAGGGAGCCCAAGAAAATAGAGTACGCCCCATGGCAGGCGAAACCTAGGTCGGTAGAACCTACCATACCTGTAAACCTAGTCGGTTGCAAACTCCCGAGACCCAGCCTCCATTATAAAGGCTGAGAGGGCCGCCGATCAAAGGGCACGCTCATATTCCACCACTGAAACCCTAGCGAGATCGACATCTCGCCGGGATCGCCATGGTACACCTCCAATCTATCAATAACAGACAAGCTGGAAGTAGGGTATTATCCTCCGGGGCCTGAACCAGGGTAAATCGTCTTGCTTGTCAGCCGTGGTAACTACCAGCACTCCAACTTCTTTCCCTCTCAATCAACCTGGGGTACTCGACCCTGGGATTTGCCGTGGCCACCCCACGTCATCGACCGTCATCTTCCCTCGCACATCGTATGCGCCAGCAAGGGCGACCACCTTCCCGCCCAAGGATAGTACATTCATTACATAGCAGTAACATCATAAGACGACCTCCCACATATCCCTCGAACACTTATTCCGAAGTCGGTCATGCTGCTAGCCAACCATTGTCAGGGATAACACAAAACCTAACCCTAAATTTACAACAGGGGACGATGACTTGGGTCCCCTCCCCCAACTATCGCTAGAGCGGCAGACGGAGGGGGGAGAGAGTGCCCGTGGCCTCACTGGCTGAATATGGTATGAACGTGGCCGTCTCCTTCTTGGCTTGAAGAGGAAGATCACGGTCGATGACGTGGGGTGGCCACGGCAAATCCCAGGGTCGAGTACCCTAGGTTGATTGAGAGGGAGAGAAGTTGGAGTGCTGGTAGTTACCATGACTGACAAGCAAGGCGATTTACGCTGGTTCAGGCTCCCGGAGGATAATACCCTACTTCCAGCTTGTCTGTTATTGATAGATTGGAGGTGTTACAATGGTGATCTCGGCGAGATGTTGATCTCGCTAGGGTTTCAGTGGTGGAATATGAGTGTGTCCTTTGATCAGCGGCCCTCTCAGCCTTTATAAAGGAGGCTGGGTCTCAGGAGTTCGCAACCGACTAGGTTTACAGGTATTGTAGGTTCTACCGATCTAGGTTTCGCCTGCCATGGGGCGTACTCTATTTTCTTGGGCTCCCTTCGTGGGCCTTGATCACCGTCTTCTAGTAGGCCACCGATTGGGCCCTTGTCCTTGCGTGCACCAGGTATCTTCATAGTGGGGCACCCGATAGGTAGGCCCACGTCAGTATCCCCCGAGTGCTTAGTCGAGTCAAAGAATCGGGTAAGGACTCCTCTCCGGGTGCACGTCATCTTCTACATGTTCCAAGGCATTTTGTTCTGAGTCGGCAGTGCATCGACTATTGAATATGCTCATATTTTGCTGTCTTGTCGACAGTTTCTGGGGATGATGACATGGATGGCTTGGCGCACTCGACGGATCAGGACCAGTTAGATACTCTTGGGCAAGAACCTAGCCAGCCTACATCAAGCCCGAGTCCCCGGACTCGAACCTGGAAAGAGCTGATAAGTTTCGACTCATGCCGCGGAGGTCTTACAGAGGATTTTATGATGAATTGGGTACCCAACGCGTCCGTCGGGATTTTCTTCATGCCTGTAGCACGGAAATTACAGGGTGAATGCAGCGGTGTGAGCCCTAGCCCACTCGAATGACCAGCGGGTCTTATCTTTGCACATTGGGTGCAGCATCCGAGAAGCACATGCGGCGGACGGATCTCGGGAATCAAATGTTTTGCAACTGCTGTGGTGGTAAGCTTGCGTATGAAGCTGAGTAGCGTCAGTCGATAGAAATGCAAGTGCTTATTTTGGGACTCAGTAGTCCAGTAGTCTTGTGCTTATCGGGGGCGCGATAACGCTCCCGATGGGAGTAGCCCCCGAGATTGAGCAGAATTGCTTGCAATTGAGGTTAATCTCAATTGACATCCAGTCGAAAGAAATTTTTTGATACGCTCCCTATGGGAGTGAATGAACTTGACAAATTAAGGAGTCCCATTTCAGCCTGCTGGCCTACTGAAAGGAAGGGTGTGATTTTGCGGACTCGACAAATTAATGGAGTCCTTACTCAGCCTTATAGCCTACTTATTGACATGCTTGGGTAGAACGTGCACCGGAGTCGAAAGAACCTAGGGTCCGTCGAGGGGACCCAATAGCCTGTTGGCTTTATCTTGTTGTTTGTACCGAGAGTCTGGCTCGAAAGATTCTCCAGCTTGTAAGGATGATATCATGCATGATGATCGGTGCTTGTGCAGGTCCGCTGATTGGACGCGTCAGTGTGGTCCCATTGTTAGTTTTGACCAGGGAGGACGCCGGTTCAGTTCCGATTTGACCGCACGACGCATGGTTTGCGGAACGTGATGATGGTTGCCTTGTTTCTTGTGCGTAGTGGGCGTCGTGGCCTGCGATGGTTACGTTCTGCTGCTGCCATGTGTAGGGTTGGATGCAGGCCGTTGCTGCCGATACCGATTGGACGGTTAAGATTGGACGGCGCCGCGGTATATTTATCTCACTGCGAGGGGAAAAAATAATTTCATCCCCATTGCCGTCGTTCTCGTTCCTTGCTCCATCTTCTTCCTCGCACTTGCTATTCCATTGCCACCGTGCACCAAGCTCTTCCATGTGCCCTCGGCGAGAAGCGAACCATGACGAAGGTGGGCACGAAGAAAGGCGCGGCAGCGACAAGCTCTGTGGCCACTGGCACGGCAGGGACGAAGACCAAGAGAGGAGGCGCAATGGCAAGCGCCGCCACCATTGTTGATGCCACTGGCGTTGACATGTTGAAGAAGGTTCCCGGTGACTGGGTCAAGTCGTCCGTCAAGGCGCAGCACCTTGACGAGCTTCGGAATGACAGACTGCTGCCGCCGGCCGATCAGCTGGCTGTGCGCGCGCCGGGAAAGAGGTAATCCCCCAACCTCGAGCCGGCGAGCGCGTCTGTTTCATCGATTTCTTGCATCGGGGCTTCTCCTTTCTTCTGCATGATTTCTTGCGTGGACTGCTATACGCGTACGGGATTCAAATCCATGATCTGACGCCGAACAGCGTCCTCCACATCGCTTGCTTCTTCGTCCTCTGCGAGTGCTTCCTGGGAGTGCACCCGCACTGGGCCTGTGGAAGGTCATCTTCAATGTGAAGAGGAACGTTGGCGGCGGCGACACCAACTACTTCTTGCTGAAGCAGGCGGATTCCGTCCAAGGCTGGCGGAAGATGTGGTTTTATGTCCGCATGGAGCAGGAAGGCGTTCCCGCCTTTGAGGCTAACAAGCCTCTGAGGAAGTCGAATGGTTGGGCGCACTCGCTGTCGAGTGCTGACAAGGCTGAGGTGGCGCCACTGCTGGGTCCTGTTACTGAGTTATTGAAGTTGATGGGCAAAGAGGTGGGTGGCGTCCACCTTATTGCCACGATGATAAGGAGGCGCGTGCAGCCGCTACGCCTGCGGGACCACCCGATGTGGGAGTACCAAGGTGAGGAGGACTCGACTCGCCTGACGAAGGAGAAGCGGTCGAAGAGGGGAGTCGATGCCTCTATGCGGTCTATGAGTAGTCTCAGAACTGTCGACCCCTGCAATGTCGACCGCCCCGTGAAGCCATACGGGGTTGACAACCCACTGCCTGAGGTATGTACCGACTTTGTTTGCTGTCGACTCTTCTGTTTTGTTGTTGATTTAATACTTCGCGTGTGCGCTTCTTGTTTGTTTTGATGTATGCTTGACTTGCAGTGTCACCCGGCTCCCACGTGTCTGCCGCCACTACCCGAAGATGGGCCCACCTTGGAGGTGGAATTTCCTGAAGTGGAGCCGGTGGATGAAGACGACTCCCATCCCTCAGTGACCACCTCTCCTGATGAGGTGGTAGAGGAAACGGAGATGGAAGAAGAGGACGAGCAGCCGCTCAAGCGCCAACACCGAGACAGGGCGAAAGCTATTGTCGAGGACTCGCCATCCAAGAGGGTGGGGCTCTGCGATGATGGTGACTCGGGTTCATCGTCGCCCAGCCTGAAGGAGCCTGTGGTGGTTGAGCCGCTCAACATGGCGCCTCCTGTTGGCAGTGCGGCCGAGTTCGGCGCGTTGTTCGACCTCGATGATCTTGGTAGTGAAGATAAGGAAGAGAGGTAAGCACCTTACTTCAATCCAAGTATTTGTCTTCGACTTAGCATTTGTATAGAATAGATCCTTGCTAGTGTAACGCCGGTCATGGCACGAGTACGCCAGCTTCACCCGCGCGAGAACGGGTGGCTAATCCGAGTTGCAGGGAGTCAGAGCTGACCCCTCCAGAGGCACCGTGACAGAGGTTGTGAAGATGGTGGCTCCCTCCGCTCCGAAAGTGCCTGCGCCATCTGCCCCATCTTCTTCGAGTGTGACGCAGCTCCAGGACCATGTAAGTATCTTCTGTCTTGTTTATTTATCGGGTGCGTGATAGCGCTCCTGATGGGAGTAGCCCCCGAGGCTATGTGCAACTAATATAGTTGGACATAGGCTCAGAATCATGTGTTGATCTACATCGTGCAGCCTTACTACCTCAACCTCATGGAGTCGGGTGCGGCTTATGTCCAGTTGGAGCAGGAGAGGGATGACCTTCGCGCTGCGCTGGAGCAGTCGAAGCGTAAGCGCCTCTTCTTATTGGTAACTTGTCATTGTTCATGTATCGCAACCACTCGACACGTTCTGTCTTCTTTGTGCAGGAGAACAGGAAGCTTCTGCGAAGTGAGTGCGTGAGCTGGAGAAGAAACTCAAAGCTCAGCACGATGACGTCGAGCGGAAGTTGAAGGAGGCCAAGGACCGCGAGGATGCCACCCGTCAAGGCGAAAGAGTGCAGGTGGAGCGCCTGCTCACGCTCGCCCACGTTGTAGGAGGTAATGTATCCCTGTGTGCCACGCGCTTGAAGTCTTGTTCTCCCAATTCAGCCGAATTGGTACTTAGTTTACGAGATGTACAGGTGCATTTCGCGCGACTCCTCCTTCGGAGCCAACGGATGAGGACGTCCCACTGGAGTGTGCCGTCAGCATATTCGACTCCATGTGTGCGTACGCCAAGGACGCATTCACCAAGTCGACTGGCGCTCTTGCTGCGGTGCACAAGAACGTCTTTCCACTGCGCGCACCACCTTCCAATGTTGATGGTTTGGCCGCGGTGCTTGGCCCCGAGTCCTCCACCATGGCGAACTTCACGCGCGCCCAAACGGTACATGGCTCAGAGCTTACATTCAAGCTGTTGCTGGGCCACGGTGTTGCGGGTGACTTCAAGAAGGTTGTTGCGGACGTCCCGTGAAAACCTGATGGAAGGACCGTGTCATTGAGCTCGGTGAAGGACGAGGCAGCACGATTGGCGGAGGACATGGTGTCCATGGTAAAGTGCCGTAGTGCCGAAGTCGCCGCCCGCGCTGTTAGGTCTAGGTCTGAGTCGGTGTCATAGGGTGTAGCGCCGACTCCCTTTTGTTGTTTTTGCTTGTAATGAACCTTGAAGCACTTGTACATTTGATTTCCTCTTTTCGCAGTCGACTGCTGTTTAATTGCTCTGTCGGGACCTAGCCCCCAAGTGTGTTGCCTTATATTATTGGAGGTCTTATGTTGATCGACCTTTGCCATTGGACATGCTGAGTCGTCCGGTGCATCCGAGGCTGCGCCTTCCACGAGTACGCGGCACCAAACTGTTGTCCGAAGCAGAAATGATAAGGCCATCATGTCGTGGATGAAGCGTAAGATCGCAAATCTAGAGCGGGAGCTGAAAGATGTGCGAGCCGAACTGGATGCCGAGAAGTCAAGACCCGCTCCCTCATCTGAGCGAGAGGATTATCTGATTGGGCAGTTGGATCTGATTAACCAGCAATTTGAATGTGAGAACATTCGACAAAACCTCCGACTATTAGTTTTTACTTCTTTGAGTGCCGTTAACTTTGTTTGTCTTCGTTGTGCAGGTGTGAACCCTGACAAAAAGCTGAAGAAACTCGCATAGTCGAGTGACTGAACGGGATTGTTGATGGGACAGCCTCCGGCGCTCAATACTTCTGGTCTGACAGGTCAAAGGCACGAGTGATGTCCTGCTATTAGAGTCATGTAGAAATACTCTGGCCAGAGTGCACCGTGCAATGTTCCCGCATAATGAGCAGCCGCAAGGCATACCTGCTCTGTTGACGAGGTTCCGCGAGGGCAAGGCGATCCAGAAAATGCTGCGTGCTGAGCTTGTAGGTGGAGCAAATATTACCTTCGCATATTTGCGACTCCACTAGTACTGGTCCAACTTTCACTTTGAAGGTACCACCGAGGGCTTGCTGGAGCGGAGTCATTATACGAGTACCCTCGGCTGGGCACGCAAAATCATATCCCAGGTGCAGAAGCAGACGTAGGAGCTTGTAGGTCCGTTGGACGGGGGTCCCAAGGATGAGCCTGTAGATGAATAGGCAAAAATTTGTATGCTCGTTGAACTGAATGTTGTACATTCCTGGGGACAGCCCCCGAGTGTATGTATGTAATTAGTCTGTCGATGACAACTATTTGTATAGAAATGTTGAATGTAGCCCCCGAGCATTCGGGTACGTTTTCCATGCTTCTGTGTGATGACCTGTGCGGCGCAGCCCCCGAGTGTTTCGAGTGCGACTAAGGCCTTGCTTTGTTTGAACCTGTACGGCGCAGCCCCCGAGTGTTCGAGTGCGGCCAAGGCCTTATTTGTTTGAACCTGTGTGGCGCAGCCACCGAGTATTCGAGTACGGCCAAGACTTTTCTTGCGTTTTGACTGTAAAAAGTAAAGGGAGAATGCTTTTGTATCTCAACCATTGTATATTAAGCTAGCAAGCCGCCTCATTAAAAACCTTCCAGTCCCCTTAGGTACCCTGGTAAGGAAAATAGTGCGTATGAAACTTGCTGCTTGTAGTCGTGTAGGCACAATTACATGGATGTGTATGCTATGCATAGAAACGACGCAGTTGCGCAACGTTCCACGGATTGAGGGAGAGTTCCCTGTTTTTGTTTCCTTCAGTAGATAGGCGCCACCGTCGATAGCTTCCGTGATGATGAAGGGTCCTTCCCATGGGGAGGTGAGCTTGTGCACCTTCTTTTGTTTGAGCCGCGGCACCAAATCACCAGGGATGAAAGATCGCTCGCGCAGTCAACGGCCGTGGTAGTTGCGAAGACTCTGTTGATAAACGGCCGTGTGGGAGAGTGCGATGTCCCGTGTCTCATCCAGCGTGTCGATGCCATCTTCGAGTGCTTCTTCTGCGTCTGACTCGTCGTATGTGACCACGCATGGTGCGTCGAATCACAGATCGTATGGCAGTACTGCTTCAGCGCCATAGACCATGAAGAAAGGAGTGTACTGCGTTGATCTGTTGGGTGTGGTTCAGAGACTCCAGAGGACGGAGGGTAGCTCTTCTACCCAGGCACCCACGGCGCGCTTGAGTGGCACCAGTAGACGTTTCTTGAGGCCACTACAGACCAGGCCGTTTGCTTTCTCAACTTGTCCGTTGGACTAAGGGTGTGCGACTGAGGCGTAGTTGAGCTTGATGCCTTGCTCTGCGCAGAAGTCCTTGAACTCGTCGGTTGTGAAGTTTGTGCTGTTGTCCGTAATGATGCTATGAGGTATCCGAATCTGAAGATAATGGACCTGATGAAGTTGACGGCAGATGTAGCAGTCGAGCTTGTTATGGGTACAGTTTTGATCCACTTCGTGAACTTGTCTACTGCCACCAAAAGATGTGTGTGTCCACCGCGAGATGATTTCTTCAGTGGTCCCACCATGTCGAGTCCCCACTGGGCAAAGGGCCAGGCGAGCGGTATCGTTTTAGCTCTGATGCGGGTGCGTGTGGCTTGGTGGCGAACTTCTGGCACCCGTAGCATTTTCTGACTATCTCTTCGGCTTCCCGCATTGCCGTGGGCCAGTAAAATCCTGCTCGAAAGGCTTTGGCTAGCAAGGCTCGACTGCTGGCGTGATGTCCGCAAGTTCCTGCGTGGATGTCAAAGAGTATTACTCTGCCGTCTTCTGGGTCGATGCAGCGCTGCAGGACTCCATATATGCTGCGCTTGTATAGTTCTCCGTTGATGATCGTGAAGGCTTTCAAGCGGCGAGTGATGCGCCAAGCTTCTGTTGTGTCCTCTGGCAGCTTCTGGCGCAGCATGTATGCGAGGAAAGGCTTCGTCCATGTTGGCTCGATGAGGAAAACTTCAACGCATGGTTCTTCCTCCTCAGGCACCATTGTATCCTTAGCCGGTTGATCCTTGGTTGTTGCTATTGTAGAGGGTGCGATTGGTTGCTTGAGCTTGATGGACCGCTGCTTGATGCACTCGACGAAGACTCCGGGTGGAACTTTCGCCTTGTTCGAGCCGAGGTTGCTAGCATGTTCGCTTCTTCGTTACTCTCGCGGCCTATGTGCCGCAGCTCGCAGCCGTCGAAGCTGCCCTCCATGATGTTGTAAAGGTCCCGATATGCAATCATGTTCTCTGCCGTGGCTTCGCACTCCATCATCGTTTGTTGTACAACGAGGTTCGAATCCACGTAGATCATGAGGCGAGTGGCTCCGCAATTCTTAGCCATCCGCATGCCGTGTAGTAGAGCTTCATACTCAGCTTCATTGTTGGAGGGCTTGGGGAAGTCCATCTGTAGTACATAGCAGAGTTTGTCACCTTTTGGTGATGTCAGGATGATGTCTGCGCCTGCACCCTCAAATTTCTTGGATCCGTTGAAATACATAGTCCATGCATTGAACAGGTCGGGTAAGTTGGGCAGCTGGGCTTCGATCCACTTGGTTGTGAAGTCCGGAAGTACTTGTGCCTTGATCGCGTTGGGGTGCATATACTTCTGGTCCCATGGGCCGAGCTCGATGACCCACTTGGCGACTCATCATGTCGCGTCGGGGTTGGTGAGGATGTCTGAGAGGCCCGAGGCACTCACACTGTGATCGGGTGCTCGGCAAAGTAATGGACCACCTTGCGTGAACTCATGAAGACGTCGTAGGCTAACTTCTGATAATGCGGGTACCGCTGCTTTGATATGGAAAGAACCTCGCTGAGATAGTATATGGGCCGTTGCACTCGATGGGCGTGGCCTTCTTCTTGGCGCTCGACGACAAGGACAGTGCTGACCACCCTGTTGGTGGCTGCCACGTAGAGGTATAGAGGTTCCTTTTCCTGAGGTGCGACGAGCACTGCTGGAGTCGTCAGGACCCGCTTGAGATCCGCGAATGCTGCTTGGGCTTCTAGTGTCCACTCGAATTTGTCAGATTTCTTCATCAGTTGGTAGAAAGGGAGTGCCTTTTCACCCAACTTACTAATGAACCGGCTGAGCGCTGCGACTCGGCCGGCTAGGTGCTAGACCTCCCGAAGCTTGGTCGGGGCTGGCATCGTGAGGATTGCCTCTATCTTTTCAGGGTTTGCCTCGATGCCTCTGGCAGATACGAGGTACCCGAGTAGTTGCCCAGCTGGTACGCCGAAGACGCGTCGAGCTTGATCTTGTACACGTTGAGCGCGGCGAAAGTCTCGCGCAAGTTGTCGAGGAGTGTGTCCTCTTGCCTTGTCTT
This sequence comes from Poa pratensis, assembly GCA_947311845.1. Taxonomy (NCBI): domain Eukaryota; kingdom Viridiplantae; phylum Streptophyta; class Magnoliopsida; order Poales; family Poaceae; genus Poa; species Poa pratensis. The sequence continues at coordinate 32,145,448 of CAMZMU010000046.1, read as the reverse complement.
GATGACTATGTCGTTGACATAAACTTGGACGTTGCATCCTATCCGGTCCTTGAGGCAGGACTGTATCATGCGTTGGTAGGTAGCTCCAACGTTCTTGAGCCCGAAGGGCATAATTTTGTAGCAGTATACACCATGAGGTGTGATGAAGGCTGTCTTATCCTCGTCCTCCTCTCGCATCCTTATCTAGTTGTAGCCTGAGTAGGCATCCAGGAAGGACAGTCGCGCGCAGCCAGCCGTGGAGTCGACGATCTGATCGATTCGTGGCAACGAGAAGTGATCCTTCGGGCAGCACTTGTTGAGGGAGGTGAAGTCGACGCACATGCGGAGAATTTTCGTCTTCTTATTCTCGACGAGGACTGGGTTGGCGACCCAATCGGACTTCTTGATCTCGCGGATGAACTGGGCGTGAAGCAATCTGTCGACTTCTTGCCCTATGGCGACGCGCTTCGGCTCGGAGAAGCGGTGCATGGTTTGCTTGACAGGTTTGGCATCTGGATAAATTTGAAGGGCGTGCTCGGCGAATTCCCTGGGTACACCTGGCATGTCGGCTGGACACCAGCCGAAGATTGACTAGTTCTCACAGAGGAACTCGACGAGCGCGGCTTCCTATGTGGGAGACAGGCTCAAAGACACGAGCACTATCTTGGAAGCGTCAGTCGGATGGACTTGGTGTTCCCTTGTGTCGTCGGTTGTGCTGAACGAGGCAACGGGTGCCGGCTTCTTGCTTGCAGGGAAGAGGGTCCTGTCGTTGTAGAGTGAAAGTTCCTCGAGCTGTTGCTGCGTGCTGAAGGACTCGGAGATCCTGCTGAACTCGCGGTCGCAATTGTCTGAACATTGGAAGTCACCACGCATAGTGATGACTCCCTTGGGTCCTGGAATTTTGAGCATGAGATAGGTGTAGTGAGGAACTGCCATGAAGCGAGCGAACGTCGGGCGCCCAAGTATAGCGTGATATTGCGATTTCCAGTCCACCACCTCGAAGTCGATCATTTCCTTTCGGAAGTGGTTGGGTGTGCCGAAGATTACTTCGAGTGTGATTATGACTTCAGGGTATACTGCTTTCCCTGGTACGATGCCGTGAAAGGTGCTGTCTAACCTTGCTAGGCTTTCTAGAGACCTGCCCATCTTCCGGAGAGTGTCGGCGAAGATGATGTTGATGCCGCTGCCGCCGTCCATGAAGACCTTGGTCATGTGGAATTGCCCAATCTGTGATTCGAGTACCAGCGCGGCGTGACCTGGGCGTGGTACCTGTGGAGGGTGATCCTCCCGAGAGAAGGTGATGTTGGTTTCCGAGCCCTTAAGGTACTCAGGTACGGCTGGTGGCATTGCCACGGCCCGGTAGACTTGACGGGTGATCAATTTCTGGCACCTGTTTGATGGCCGCCCCTTCTGTATCATGTTCATTTGCCCTCGAGCCTGAGGGTATTGTTCTCCTGGCGCGGGAGGTGTATCCAGTCTCGGCTGGTACTGGATTGCTCCTGCGATGTGTGCAGGGTTTGCTGCAGGTGGTCCTGGGAGGACCAACTGTGGTGTTGGTTGCTGCACTGGGGCTGGAGCCAGGATTTTGGCGAATGCCCCGTTAATGCGCTGCATTTTCCGGCAGTCCTTCAACATGTGAGTGGAGACCAACTTGCCGGTTTCTTCGCTTCTGAATAGATGGAACTTGCATGGTTCCTCGAGCTCCTGCTCAGGTGTAAGCTCCAGTCGCGAGGTATCGCGAGGTCTGCGCCGCCAGTCGCGTCTCTGGTTTCCATCATTCTTGTACTCCTCTCGGCTTCGACTGCTCTGGCGATTGTTATCGCGGCTCTGGTCTTCGTGGGTGTCGGCGAATCCGGCTGCTACTAGCTCGGTTGGCTCTCCTTCATCGAAATGAGCCTTGCGCTTGTGGCGGCGATCGCTGCCGCGGTTGTTTCTGCGGCCCCAATTGCTTGGTTCTCCTTCCTCGTTTGGGAACTCATTGCGTACAGAGTCCTCACCATCGGCCCATTCGTTGGCGATCTTCATGAGCTCGACTATGGATTGCGGCTGGAGGCAACCGAAGGCCTCCCAAAGGTCGTGTCGAGTGACACCACGAATGAATGCGTCGATTGCTCTGCCCTCGGAGATGACTCCGACGGAATTGCATATGAGTGTCCAGCACTGGATGTAGGATCATAGTGACTCATCTTTGCGCTGCTTGCAGGCCTGCAGTTCTGCGAATGTTGCGGGCCTTGAGTATGTGCCGAGGAAGTTCTTGACGAAAGCATCTTTGAACTGATCCCAAGAATTAAAGGAGTTCCATGGCAGGTTCTGGAGCTAGGTGCGTGCTGATCCTACGAGCAATAGCTGGACATTCTGCATGGCTGTTGTCGTGTTACCTCCTTGACAGTTGACTGTGATGATGTAATCGTTGAGCCAAAGTTTGGGATCCTACGTGCCGTCGAACTTGACTGACTCCGACGTGAGCTTGAAGCCTCGCGGTATTCTTGTGGTGCGGATGCGATAGTGGAAACAGGCAAGACCGCAAGGTTCGTTGTCGCCGTCCGAATAAAGCTCCTCTGTCGGGGTATTGATGGGTCGAAGGGAGCGACTGCGGTCGACTGCTCGTTGTGTGATGACGTTGCGCAAGTCTTCCCCCTCTTGCAGGTGACGAAACGGTCGATCTCCGCGTGCTGCTCTTTCGTGGTCGCGTCTGTCACGATCTCCTCGTGCTGGAGCTATTGCTCCGGGTGTGGCTCCTGTGATCAGCACTGCCTCTGCTAGGCGAAGCACCTGGATTTGTTGTCGGTGTAGAGCTGTGCGGGGGTCGCCTTCCGGAGGTTGAGTTGCCCGCAGGTACGTGGACAATGACATGAGAGCACCCGAGACTGTTCTGGGGACAGGTATCCCGTCTGCGTCTTCTGTCATAAATGATGATTCGAGGTTGCGAGTGGTCGCAACCGTCTCAGCATCTGTGAAACGGTTGATACGCGGTCTAGAGCGCCTGTTGTCTTGCATAACGGTTGGTCCTGAAGAGGAGAAGGAGTAAGCTGCTCGGCGAGCACTCGACGCGTCTGTCGGAGAATGACTCCCACGAAACAGGGGCAGTCACACTCACGAAGAGAGTTCGTGTAAGGGGCTGAACACGACGTCAATCAACCCTCATCCGGCGCGGCGACGCTGCTCGTCGTGCCTGAGGAGGGACATCACGGCAGAGAGAGACACGGCGCGTACCCAGGTTCACGGCCCTCTTGTGGAGGTAAAACCGCTACGTCCTGCCTGTCTGTATTGCTGCTTGTAGAGGTTACAGTACAGCGTGCTTGCCGAGGGCACAGTTGTGGCAATGGCGTGTACAAGGGGAGGGAAACTACTGTCTTCTTCTCCCTTGCGCGCAAGTAGCTAGACTAGGAGTAAAATGTTCGATCCCCCTTAGGGTGGTGCACCAGCTCCTTTTATAGGCGCCCCGGGCCTCCTCCCTGTCCTTGTGCAGCGGAGGGGCTACCACATGGCGACAACGGTCGGGAGCACGGTGCACCGCTGCTTGGGCGTCCATGAGCGCGGTCCATGGGCACAAAAGCTGAGGCCGCAGCAGAGAGGCCGCCGTCCATCCAGGACGGCCAGCTATTGCCGCAGAGGAGCGGGGGAGTCCCCACGGTGACGTCGCGTTTGGCGCGTAGCGCCGGCCTGCTCCCTTATCACCAAAGAGGAAAGCTTGGTGGTCTGCGCCGTTGCCCCTGCTTTGTTGACTCCTTTATCACCAAAGTGGGACTGTAGCTCCGTCGTCACCCTGCGCAGAGGCGCGGTCACTCTGCGGCCGCTGCGGAAGCCATGTGCGCTCCGCAGAGCTTGCTTTACAGTGAAGGAACCCTCGCGTGGGCGGGAACGCCCTGTGGAGGATTCTGCGTTGACTTCCCCTCAGGGAAAGCTTCCTTGGAGAGGGGGCAGCGGAGTAGAGGCTCCACAGGCCTAGCTGCCTCCTCAGGCCTCCGCGAGGCGATTCTGCCCCGCGGGCTCCCCAGGCTTGCAGACCTGGTCCTTAGCGAGATTCACTCGCCGAGTGTTGAGGGTTATAGAGGCCTGGCCCAGTACACCCTGGTTCTTACTGGGCTGACAGTAGCCCCCGGGCCCATGACGGGCACGACGCGGTCCAGGGGGCGCAGGCGAAGCGTCATGGGCCCAAAGTGTCCGGCCGGCCCGAGACACGTGGCGAGCGGTTGGTGCGTCTCGGCTTCTCCGGAGGAGGTGGGCGTCGTGGCGGGACCCACGACGCCTCGGAAACCGCCCTGAGGTGATATAAAGGCTGCCGCGGCTGTTCGGCAGCAGTTCCGCCGCATTTACGCCTTTCCTTCTTGCATACACCTCCGGTGCTCCACTGCTCCGGCGATTTCCGTTCTTCTCCGAGCTTTTCCGCCGCCCTTCCTTCGCGAGCCATGGGCCCCAAGAAGGCAAGGCGGGATGGTGGAGGCCTCCGCTGAAGCGCAGCGGGAGGAGGAGCTTGCGCCGGCTCTCATCGGCACTCGCGTCTCCACAGCGGAGGCGCTGGATAGGCTGAAGGTCCTCGTCGCCGGGAGGAATAATGAGCATGGCGCCAGCGGCGTCAAGGCGGCGCGCTTCGGCTGGCGGCGGGGTGGTATCCCATTTTCGTCCACACGCTGTTCGCCGGCTTGGTGCCGCCGTTCTCTCCCTTCCTTGCGGAGGTGCTGGCTTTCTATCAGATCCAGCTCCTGCACCTCCACCCGAACTCCATCCTGATTCTCGCCATCTTCGCCTATCTCTGCGAGGCGTATCTGGGAGTGATGCCTTCCGTGGCCTTCTTCCGGAGCTTCTACGCGCTCCGCAACACGGCGCCCGGCGAGCGGTCTGGGTGCGTGTCCTTCCGCATCGCAGACGGGATGGGCGCCGTCTACATCCCCATGTCGTGGGATGGCGACAAGGCCGTTACGAGGGTGACGAAGAAGGTGGAGGACTTCCGCCAGAAGTGGGTCTCGTCGACGCCAAGGAGCGGAATGCCTTCTTCGATGAGCCTGAGGCGCCGCCGCTGAAGAACTCAAATTGGTCCAGCGAGAAGTTCCAGCACCAGAAGATTGCCCACTTGGTCTCGCGCATGAAGCTCGTCCGCGAGGCTGGCCTCACGGGGCAGATGGTCGCTGAGGACTTCGTGAGGCGGCGCATCGCTCCCCTCCAGGCGCACACGAAGCCGGTGTGGATGTACTCCGGCCCGGCAGATCCAATGCGCTTGCACCTCAGCGCCCACGCGCCAGACGACGTCGCCTCCATCTTAGGCACGCTCTTCATCGCCCCGGAGATCCCTGTTCCGGGCACTGAGCACCTGAGGCCCCTCCACCAGCTCACTCCAAAGAAGCGCCTCGCAGTTCTGGAGATGATGCCGACGTTCACGCCAGAGGGCTTGGAGGGAGAAGAGGCGAAGGGGGCTGCGGCGCCTGTGGTGGAGGAAGACTTGTTTGGCGAGTCCTCTGCTGCTTCAGACGCCGAAGCTGACGCCGCCACAGGAGGAGTCAACCCCTCGTCAGGGGAGGCGAGCTCTTCAAAGCAGGCGGCCCCTGAGGAGGAGATCCTGGAGATATCGTCCGATGTGGACGAGGATTTTGTGGTGGCCCCGTCACGACGGGCCACAGAAGAAGAAGACGAAGACGGAGACGATAGCGGCCCGGAGGCCGCGGCAAAGCGGTGCGAGCCCCGCACCAAGGCCATCCACGACAGGGCCGCCAGAAGCCTGGAGAGCACTCCTCTTAAGAGGAAAGCTGAGGCGGCCCCTGAGGAGCCCAGCGCTGGAGCCTCATCAGGCCTGGCGCTCTGCCAACAAGGTGTGGGTGGACACCCGCGCCAAGCCATCTGGGTGAGTACTGTTTCTTCTTGACTCGTTCTTGCTTATCGAGAGTTCTTGCCTTTCTCGAGGATCTCACTGTCTTGATTATCAGGGGTCTGGTTCATGCGAAGCGCCGCCGACTCCGCAAGGCTGCGGACGTGCGGCGCGCGCTACGCCCGTTGTTGAGGGGCCTACGCGCCCCTTGGAGAAGAGACTGAGGAGCCCGTGGTGACAGTCACCACGGGCCGGCTGTTGACGAGGCCATGAGGCCTGTGGGGGAGACGCCCCTTGAAGAAGCAACTGCCTCGCCACCTCCTGCCGAGAGTCAGATTGAGGAGGCGGTGAAGGCTCCGTCGCCGCCGCGCCCTGATGCTCCACTGGAGCCCCCAGAGACACCCGCCGTGGAGACGGCGGGGACCAGCACACAGGCCCGGGAGGCGCCGACGCCGAGATGGAGGAGGGAACTCCTCCGCCGCCCCCTCCAAATTCCGAGCCTGAGGGGGAGGCCACTTCTTCTGAGGCCGCAGCAGGCGAGGCTGCGGTTGAGCCACTGGTGGCTAGGCCTCCCTCGCCAGCCCCCGAGGCCCACGAGGAGGTGTCGTGGAGAACAACGACGCACAAGACGGTGGGGGCCCGCTCCTGGGCCCCGTGTTGACCCTGGTCCAAGCACTGTGCTTTCAGCACCAGAGGCTGGCGCTGGGGTGGAGGACGCTGCGCCACGTGAGGGCTCTTGGGCCTTGGTCTTGAGCGACCGGAGCCGGAGCAGCGCGTGCCGCCAAGCTGCCCTCCGTTGGTGAGGGGCACCCTAGACGGGCTAGAACCCAACTTGCCCTTGAGGAGGCGGAGCTTGGCAGGAGGTACGACGCCCTTGCTGCTGACTGGGCCCGCTTCTTCGAAGTCAGGCGGCGGAGTGGCCCTGACGACCAAGCCTTCAGGCGCAGCGCGACGAGGCGACGCGGCAGGCCCAGGAGATCCGCGAGAACGCGGAGCGCGAGGCGCAAGGGCCTTGGCGCCGGTCCAGGCGGAACGCAAGGCGGCTGCAGAGGATCGGGAGGCGGCTGTGGCGGAGCGCCAGGCTGCAGCCTCGACCGAGCGGCTATCGAGACCTCCCTCGCCGACCAGCGCAAGGAGCTGGCCAGCCGCGAGGAGAAGATAATTGCTGAAGCTGAGGTGGTGAGGAAGTCTCTGGAGCAGCATCGTCTGTCGCTGGAGGCTCGCGAGCAGGCCATGACGACACGCGAAGCTGAGGTGCTCAAGCGTGAGGAGAAACTGGAGCAGGCGGAAACAGACATGAACAGAGAACGTGAGGCCTTGGAGTCCCGCGAGAGCAGCTTGGCTGAGGCCATGGGCAAGCACGACAAGGAGGTGGAGCGGCACCGGGAGCTTGTGGAGAAGGCCAACCAAAGCTTGCCGAGAAGAAAAAGGAGGCGAGGCGGAGGCCCTCACCAAGCAAAAAGAGTACCGCACTGCTGTCACACAGGCCGTCTCCCGGGAGTATGCTGGGAAGTTCAAGAAGCAGGAGGACGGCTTCCAGAAAAAGCGCAGAGAGCTCGGCAAGCGCATTCGCCAGCTGGAGGAGTGGAACGCCAACTTGAAATCCTCGCTGAAGCGCGCCAAGGACGCTAATCTCCGCACGGAACAGGCCCTCGAGCGCTCGGAGCAGGACCTCACAGCCCTGATGGCAGACATGCAGGAGCTGAATGCGCAGGTGGCCCCTGTTGTGGAGAGGGTCGAGGAGGCTGAGCAGAGCGCGGTGGCGGCACGGGTCTTGACGCAGCAGCGGGAGCGTATGTTCCGATCTTTGGTGACGCGCGGGAACGCTCTTGCTGCGAAGCTGGGGGTGGATGCTCCTGCCGTCCCCGTCCACGGGAACGCCGACGTCGCCACGTATCTGACCTACTTCGACCAGCTCTTCTCCGTCCTTGAGGGCCCTGTGGCGGAACTCGACGATGTTGTCGACGAGGAGTGCCGCAAGCTCCTGCTGGTGGCGGTCGAGCGCGTCTTCGTCAACCTCAAGCGCCTATATCCATGCTTCGACTTCGAGTCCGTGACCGAGCCCATGGGGATGCTCAGATCGAGACGCGCCTCTTCAACTCGCTGCGGGAGGAGATCAACGACTATGTCAACCGCTTCAAGAGGGTCGCTGAAGAGCCGGCCTCTGGCGAGGAGGAAGACGTCGAGGAGGAAGGCGCGGAGGAAGTGACGCTGAGGAGGATGAGGCCGCCAAGACTTCTGCTTAAGCTGCTCCTGCCACAAGTCGCGCCTGAGGCGCAAGTTATCTTTGTTTAAAGACTTTGTTTCATTTGTGATGGTCTGTAAAACACTTTATTGTGCTGCAATGTGTGTGTGCCCCTCGACGGGCATTTTATCCCTATTCCATGCCTTTTTCGCTTTACGTCGTCAGGACCCGTCTCTTAGCGCTATGACTCCGCCACTACGGTATGCCAGAGCAATGACTCAGCAAGGCCGGGGGGTGTTTAAGGCTTAGAGAGGTAAGAGCTCTCGAGTCGCGATGCTCGAGGGCTCCCCTTTGACGCTCAAGCAGTCCATGAAATGCGAAGGAGAAAATACCCGCCCGAGGGACGGAAGTTGCTCGTGAGAGGAAAAACACAACGCCTGAGGTGTAAGCGCAGGACTTAGCTTAGCGAGGTTCTGGCCTCGTGGAGGGCGTTGATTTCCCTGAAGGTGTGCTTCCCTCTTTGGGTCTGGAGCGTGACTCCACGAGCCTTGGGGGGACTCTTGTTCCCTGTGTAGGTTAGAGGCGGAACCAAAGCAAAACATGGTAGAGAAACTCATGCGCGCTTATAGGTTTCCTCATGGGTGCCTCGCGAGGAGAGTAAGTACCAAAGGTCCTTAGGTGAGGTGGCAGGTTTGGGAGCAAGCCCCTGGGCCAGAGCTCTTTGGTGAGGTAACAGGCGTGAGAGCGTGCTCACGTGTTAGAGCTCGGATCCTTTTGGATTTTGCGGTGCTGCTGGGATGCTCCCGAGGCACAGTCACCGTACTCAGCCCCCGCTCGCGAGGTGCGCAAGGGGAAAGATATGAGCGCGAATGAAAACACAGAGTAATGAGAACTAAAACTCACCCCCAAAATATTACATAGCGGCGCCGCAGCGCAATGTTTCACTAGGAAACGAATTGGTTCGTTACACTTGGGCTTGCCAAGATAAAGTTTCCATGTCGAGGCATGGGGACCACATTCAGTGGCTGAGACTCTTCACGGCCTGCGGCGGCACGTTACAGGAAGAGCTCAGAGGGACTGGCCCTCAGAGAGAGAAGCTTTTGTGAAGCTTGGAGGTGAAGCTGTGCGCTTTCCTCTAGAGACAAAAAATGCCTGGTGTGATAGAGATCACGGGTAGAACTTGCGTAGATGCGCGATGTTCCAAGGGTTCTTGACCGGGATGCCGTCCTCCGTCTCGAGGCGCACCGCACCAGGTCTGGCGACATGCGCGACCCTGTAGGGGCCTTCCCACATGGGCGAGAGCTTGTGGAGACCTTCCCTGGAGAGGATCCTCCTGAGGACAAGGTCGCCTGTCTCGAGAGTGCGCGGACGTATGTGGCGGCTGTGGTAGCGTCGCAGGTCTTGCTGGTACTTTGCCGCTCTGAGGGCGGCTCGGCGGCGCAACCCGTCGAGGAACAGCAGGTCGTCGTTGTGGAGGTCTTCTTGATTGTCCTCATTGAAGGCAAGGACCCTTGCGGACCCGTGCTTGATCTCTGTGGGGAGGACTGCTTCGGCTCCATACACCAGGGCGAATGGCGTCTCACCAGTGGGCTTTGTAGGGTTCGTGCGGATGGACCAGAGCACGGAGGGGAGCTCATCGATCCAGCCCTTGCCATAGCCCTTGAGGCGGTTGAAACTTCTCGTCTTGAGGCCCTTGAGGACCTCAGCATTTGCTCGCTCGGCTTGACCATTGCTCTGTGGGTGAGCTACCGAGGCGAAACAGAGCTTGGTGCCGAGGCTCTCGCAGTAAGCCCTGAAGATGCCGCTGGTGAACTGTGAGCCATTGTCGGTGATGATGCGGTTTGGCACACCAAAGCGGCAGACCAGGCCTCTGATGAACTTCACGGCTGCCCTGGCTGGGATGGTGCGCACCGCTTCAACCTCTGCCCATTTGGTGAACTTGTCAACAGCCACGAAGAGGAAGCGGTAGCCCCCTTGCGATCTCGGGAAGGGTCCCAAGATGTCCAGCCCCCAGACCGCGAACGGCCAGGAGAGCGGGATGGTCTGGAGTCCCAGTGCAGGCTGATGGACTTGCTTGGCGTGGAACTGGCATGCATCGCAAGACGAACGATGGTGACGGCATCTTGAAGCACTTGAGGCCAGTAGAAACCGCTCCTGAAGACCTTGCCAGCGAGGGTGCGCGCGCAGGAATGGTGGCCGCACTCTCCACTGTGTATGTCCCTAAGGAAAGACGCATGCGTTTGTGGAGGGTGACGCGGCGTTGGCTCCCTCGAGGGACTCCTCAGGCCCTGTGGCGAGGTTTCCTTGTGGAGGAGTCTCAGCAGGGGTGCCTGTAGTAGGCTCGACAGCTGGCTGTGGGTCTGGCTTTGGTCCTAGAGGGTCTTTTTCCTTGTCGGGAGGCTCTGGACTTGGAGTGGCAGCACTTTTCTTGGCGAGGACTGGCTCTTCTCTTTCGACCACCAGGACGGCGCTTGCGGTTTGTGGAGTGGCTGCAAGGTACAGCTTTAGATGCTCGCCCGTCCGGGGGCTACCATAACTGGTGCGCTAGCCAAGTACTTCTTCAAGTCCTCAAATGCCTTGTCTGCCTCTAGAGTCCACTTGAAGGTGCCGGACTTCTTCATGATCTTGAAAAATGGCAGGGCCCTCTCGCCAAACTTGGAAATGAAGTGGCCCAAGCTGGCCATGCACCCAGTTAGGCGCTGCATGTCCTTGAGGCGGCGAGGTGGCCGCATTTCTTCTATGGCCTTGATCTTGTCAGGGTTTGCTTCTATGCCGCGATGGGACACGAGGAACCCGAGGAGTTTGCCTGAAGGTACCCCGAAGATGCACTTGGCGGGGTTTAGCTTGATGTTCACCTTGCGCAGGCTGGCGAAGGTCTCCTCGAGGTCCTTCAAGAGAGTGTCTCCCTCGCGAGACTTGACTACGATGTCGTCAACATATGCTTCTGCATTCCTCCCCATCTGAGCCCCCAGGGCGATCCTCATGAGCCTCTGGAAGGTGGCGCCGGCGTTCTTCAACCCGAAGGGCATGCAAGTGTAGCAATACACGCCACAGGGGGTGAGGAACGTTGTTTTCTCCTCGTCCTCTTTAGCCATTTTGATCTGGTGGTAGCCTGAGAAGGCGTCCAGAAAACAGAGGAGATCACAGCCGGCTGTGGAGTCCACGATCTGATCATCCTTGGCATGGGGTATGGGTCCTTGGGGCAGGCTTTATTTACATCAGTGTAATCGATGCAGAGCCGGCCTCCCCCATTGGGTTTTGGGACAACCACGCCATTAGAGACCCAGGTGGGTGGGCAACTTCTCGAATAATGTCTGCTGCTTTTAGCTTTTCTACTTCTTTGATGATGAAGGCTTGCTTCTCAGGGGCTTGTTTCCGTGCTTTCTGCTTGACGGGGCATGCGCTTGGACACACAGCTAAGTGGTGCTCGATCACCTCCCTTGGTACGCCGGACATTTCTGACGGAGTCCATGCGAACATGTCAGAATTTGCCCGAAGGAAGGCGACGACCGCGCTTTCCTATTTGGGAGGCAAGCCAGCGCCTATGGTGACGCTAGCCCCCAAGCCCTCAGCCCCCGAACCGCTGGTGCTCAGCGACACCTTCTTCGTAGCGGCCTGCTCCTGAGAGAACAGCTGCTTCTTCTTGTTGGGCCTCGCAAGGGGCTCCAGGTCTTCGTCAGCAGGAAACGCCATGGCAGCGGCTTTGTAGGCGAGCTCGACAGCGCGTTGTAGCGTCCTGTACGTGACCATGGATGGTGATGGTGCCGCCGCTGCCAGGGATCTTAGCCATGTTGTAGGCGTGATGCGTGACGGCCATGAACTTCGCGAGGGCGGGGTAGCCGAGGATGGCGTTGTAGGGCAGGCCAATGTGCGCGACGTCGAAGTCGATGAGCTCGGTGCGATAGTTTTGCTGCGTGCCAAAGGTGACTGCAAGCCTCACTTGCCCCAGAGGCGAGATTGAGCCGCTGGTGACCCCTGTGAAGGGCCTGGAGGGCATAAGCCACTCGTAGGGCACTTGAAGCGTCTCAAAGGTCTCGACAGAGATGACGTTCAGGCCTGCACCCCCATCAATGAGCGTTTTGCCGACGGCGATATTGTTGATGGTGGGGGTGCACACCAGCGGGAGGGTGCCTACAGTCTTGGTCGACTTGGGGTGGTCCTTGGCGTCGAAAGCGATGGTGTATTGAGACCACTTGAGGGGACGCGATGTCTCCACCCCAGGCAGCGCTGCGTTGAGCTCACGGGCGAACTGCTTGAACTGATTGTTGGACTTGGGCGCCTGAGCCCCGCCGAGGATGCACGCCATGGCGCCTCTAGGGCCTGGTAGCCCCCTACCTGGCGCGCCAATTGTCGGAGAATGACTCCCATGAAACAGGGGCAGTCACACACGCGAAGAGAGTTCGTGTAAGGGGCTGAACACGACGTCAATCAACCCTCATCCAGCGCGGCGACGCTGCTCGTCGTGCCTGAGGAGGGACATCACGGCAGAGAGAGCCATGGCGCGTACCCAGGTTCACGGCCCTCTTGTGGAGGTAAAACCGCTACGTCCTGCCTGTCTGTATTGCTGCTTGTAGAGGTTACAGTACAGCGTGCTTGCCGAGGGCACAGTTGTGGCAATGGCGTGTACAAGGGGAGGGAAACTACTGTCTTCTTCTCCCTTGCGCGCAAGTAGCTAGACTAGGAGTAAAATGTCATCGACCCCCCTTAGGGTGGTGCACCAGGTCCTTTTATAGGCGCCCCGGGCCTCCTCCCTGTCCTTGCGCAGCGGAGGGGCTACCACATGGCGACAACGGTCGGGAGCACGGTGCACCGCTGCTTGGGCGTCCATGAGCGCGGTCCATGGGCACAAAAGCTGAGGCCGCAGCAGAGAGGCCGCCGTCCATCCAGGACGGCCAGCTGTTGCCGCAGAGGAGCGGGGGGAGTCCCCACGGTGACGTCGCGTTTGGCGCGTAGCGCCGGCCTGCTCCCTTATCACCAAAGAGGAAAGCTTGGTGGTCTGCGCCGTTGCCCCTGCTTTGTTGACTCCTTTATCACCAAAGTGGGACTGTAGCTCCGTCGTCACCCTGCGCAGAGGCGCGGTCACTCTGCGGCCGCTGCGGAAGCCATGTGCGCTCCGCAGAGCTTGCTTTACAGTGAAGGAACCCTCTCGTGGGCGGGAACGCCCTGTGGAGGATTCTGCGTTGACTTCCCCTCAGGGAAAGCTTCCTTGGAGAGGGGGCAGCGGAGTAGCGGCTCCACAGGCCTAAGCTGCCTCCTCAGGCCTCCGCGAGGTGATTCTGCCCCGCGGGCTCCCCAGGCTTGCAGACCTGGTCCTTAGCGAGATTCACTCGCCGAGTGTTGAGGGTTATAGAGGCCTGGCCCAGTACACCCTGGTTCTTACTGGGCTGACAGCGTCGGCGAGTTCCTTACGTCGGGCCAGCTCGGCTTTCTCCAGTAGCAGCTTCTCGTTCTCCTTCCACACGAGGTATTGGTATGCCATCATGTCCTCTCGAGTCGCTTCCGTGGGAGGAAAAGTACATTCTTGGACATGCTTCATGGCCCGGATTCCCATCTCTTGAGTGATCGTCAGGGTTGTTACTTTGTCCGGCATGGTGACTTCCATTGAAAACGTAGGTTCCTCGCGGCGGGGACCGGTGTCGGGTGTCCTGTTGTTTCTTGCGTCCACCATGAAGACTTGGACAGGGTAAGACTGCGCAGTCGAGTGCGTGTTGCTGCTGCTGCTCTCGCCGCCGGAGCTGTCCTCGGAGCTGAAGATTGAGGCGACGTGGTAGATGCCGCAGTCGGTGCAGAACTCGGCGGGCGAAGCAGCAGTCGGTGGTGTCGTGGGTGTCGGAGTCGAAAAAGTTGCGGGTGTAGCTGAGGCAGATGCAATCTCCGCAGTCGATGGAAGCTCGGATCCCGCGGTCAGAGCAGGTGCGATCTCTGTAGTCGACGAAGATGCCAGCGACGTAGTCGACGAAGGCGCGATCTCCGTAGTCGACGAAGATGCAGGTGACGTAGTCGAAGTATGTGCGATCTCCGTAGTCGACAAAGATGTAGGCGACGTAGTCGAAGCAGGTGCGATCTCCGTAGTCGACGAAGATGCAGATGACGTAGTCGAAGCAGGTGCGATATCCGTAGTCGACGAAGATGTCGGTGACATAGTCGAAGCAGGCGCGATCTCCGCAGTCGACGAAGATGCAGGTGCGCGATCGGAGAGTCGGAGTGTCCCCCACTTGTTCACATGGAACTTCATGCTACCGAAAGTAAGGCACATACCTCCATAGAGATCGGCGTACACCTATCGGTGGGCCGGCGGGTGGGGATGAACTTGATGGAGCCGAAGCGGATCGACACAGCAATCTTCTTTCCCACAGACGGCGCCAGTTGACGTGGGGTGGCTACGGCTAATCCCAGGGTCGAGTACCCCAGGTTGATTGAGTGGGAGAGAAGTTGGAGTGCTAGTAGCTACCACGGCTGACAAGCAAGACGATTTACCCTGGTTCAGGCTCCCGGAGGATAATACCCTACTTCCAGCTTGTCTGTTATTGGCAGATTGGAAATGTTACAATGGCGATCCCAGCGAGATGTCGATCTCGTTAGGGTTTCAGTGGTGGAATATGAGCGTGTCATTTGATCGGCGGCCCTCCCAGCCTTTATAAAGGAGGCTGTGTCTCGGGAGTTCGCAACCGACTAGGTTTACAGGTATGGTAAGTTCTACCGACCTAGTTTTCGCCTGCCATGGGGCGTACTCTATTTTCTTGGGCTCTCTTCGTGGGCCTTGATCATCGTCTTCTAGTAGGCCACTGATTGGTCTCTTATCCTTGCGTGCACCAGGTACCTTCATAGTGGAACACCCGATAGGTAGGCTCACATCACACGGGAACCAAAACGGCTCCATACCAACTTCGCACGAATGATTTCAGTCGAAGAATGAAAATAGGAAAAATTGGCCTACTTATGAACTTGATTAAGAGATTAATTAACTACGACCCAATATATGTTAATAGATGTTAATAAATGCACATTTTTCAATTGGCGAGGGAGAAGAACTTTAGCCATGAGATTATTCTATAAGGCAAGTTTGTGTGGTACTCTTTGTGTGAGTGACATGTGGTCTTCGATACATGTGTTAATGATACATGCATGCGAGTGACATGTAGCTTAACATCCAACTTAGGGAGATAGAGCCTCCTAGCAGTCCCCGCAAAACTATAACCCGTAAAAATGGTATCAGGTACCCTCAAACACAGTTTGAGGTATTGAATTAGCAGTGACAGAACACATATACTAAACTAGAACGATACCCCGCGTGCGATGCAGCGGGTATCTTTTAAGAAATCTAATAAATATGTGAAATCTAAAGTTGACTATAAAATGTGCAAGAAAAAAAGTTCACTTCATGAGCGAAACTAATTTCAGTGTTCCCCTAACACATGATTTAATTTTGTAATTACGTAGCGGGATGGTGTGATTATGGTTCAAACGGCAAAACAAAGGATGACGTGAACAATTTAAAGCCCAAGGAAAGAACCATGTTGATACTTGCATGTAGGAATAGAAAATAAGTAATGAACGTTACTGAGATGACGCGGACAATTGGTGGGCTACAAAAGTAAGTGATTGAATATTTTGCATGTTGAGATAGAAACATTAATTGCAGTTAGTGGGGTTTTGCTTTATAAAAAATATAGATTTGTACTGACTCTTTTGTTTTTTGAAAAAAGACTTTGCGCTAGATTTCATCGTTTTGATCGGCAAACAACGGTTCATACATAGTTCATACAAACATTTTAGGGCTAGATTTTGATCAACAATCCTAATCTAACCGTAAACTAACAAAAGAGGCCACCAGTAGGGCCTTCTGCTAGCGGCGCGCCACACACTACTTGGAGCTGTGTCAGAGTTCGCGTAGGACGAGGTGCTGGTGGCGGTCCTCCTCCTCCCACTGCCGTGGGCGCGCTCGGTGCTCGGCGTCCTGGCTTAGGCGGCACACAAGTTGTTCCGCGTTCACCGCGTCAAACAATTGGGCGGCCCAACGACGACTATTCTCAGCGCACCGCTAGGAGCGCACCGACTTGTCCAGGATGCACGCCGGCAACTCGTCGTCGTCGGTGATGGCGGCAAGCTCCTCGGCATCGTTGACGTAGTAATCTTCGTTGTCGTCAGAGTATCCTCGTCGGAGGAGGCATAGTACTCCAAGGCCGGCAGCGCGCCCCCCGCATTTGCATTGTGGCCGACCGGAGGAGGTGCACCACCCAAGCCCTCCGGAGGAGGCACACCGCCGAGACCGCGCTCCATTATGCGACAGAAGGGATTGACAAATTCTCGCCGGAGTTATTCTTCTTCGTGGCAATGGAGAAACGATACGCGGCGGAGGGGATCAAGGAGGGGTTAACCCCATGTACCCTGATATTGTGGCAGAGGAGAGGGCGATATAGTGCGCCCCGGATATTATTTTTTCGGCCAGGGACAATATACGAATCCTGTTTTGGCCACACACAAAAAAGTACAAACCTGCATATCAGTTACTCCCTCCGATCCAAAAATACTGTCACAGGTCTAGCGTTAAAACATACGTACGTAGTTCTTTTTCTACGCCCCTTAATCTGAACCGGAGGGAGTACAAAAATATTGGGTCCGAAACGTTTTCCAGTATCTGCTAGAGATGTAGATGCTCTTCCTTTTCGTCTCTTTGACACTGGTGGGATAAGGTTAGCAAAAATTCTCGGTAGTAAAAAGTGCTTTAGCTTTTGATTTCATCCTTTAGATTTATCCAAAAGAATTATTCTTTCGAAGTTGTTGGCTGAGATCCATTTGCACAAGGTTACATTGAACGAACCTAGTTCTCAGATAGACAATAATTATATACACGAACCTGGTTCTAAGATAAGCATTTGTTTGCGAATGCTAACATGGCAAAATATTTTTTAAATATTATTAAAATGCCATTCTTCGGCTCTCTCCTTCTAATATACTTATTACATGGAGTTCTCCTCCATGGTTCTAAAAAAATATTATAAAAATACCACAGTTTCTAGTAATATTATGGTTTTACATACTTCGAGGTTTTCGGCTATAAAACAATTCGTAGTTTAACACCTCGTAATTCCCCAGTATTTAAAAAGAGCTCCCGACCTCTTTTGTTCAAAACTGAGAAATGCAAACCGGTGCGAGCGAGTCCTGTCAGTTGATGAATTGCAGTACCAGATTGGGCGTTTTATCGAGTCCGGTGAGCTCCATTGCTCCATGCTAGGACCATCTATCAGACGCTGGTGGTTGGGGTGTGATCGGCAGAGACCACGAACGGAATATTGCCTTCACAGCAGCTGGTGCGATCCAGAGGGCGAGTGAACCGATGCAAGCAGAAGCTGAAGCACTGATAAATGCTTCTGACTGTATGGGCGAGTGAATTGCGGAGAATATGGGAATGGGAACTCGGAAGACCAGTCTTTGCTTCTGACTATATGGGACTCGTCCAACGATCAAGACCTCTGACTAGGATATGTCGCCACTCGGAGCTCTGTTACGCGAAGCAAAGCTTACGTTGGCTTTAGCTTTCATTGAGTTTCATATTATGTATATGCCCCGCGAATGTAATAAGCCAGCACATGCCCGGGCAGGTCTAGGCGCATCAGGAAACTCAGGGTCCTACCATGTTTTGGTTGATGAGGTTCCTGACACTGTGAAGTGTGAACTCCGCCATGTCTGGCGATTCTGCCGTGTCCAGTTAATGGAATATCAGTGTTCCAAGTCAGAAAGGAAACCTAGGAAAGAGGACACTTCTATCGCTCGCTACATTTGAGCCGCCGCCGGCCCTTCAGCTAATACACTTTGAAAACCTGGTCATAAGCCTGAATCAGTTTTTATCTTCCTCGGTTTATTCATACATGCCTTTGTTTTACGCAGGAAAATCTGCAATTTCTTGGTTTATTCAGACTTCGTTGTTGAAGCTACGACAGTGAGAGTGTGAGATTATGTTATTTGAGCTTTCTTTTTTTACCATTCTCCTAATTGGCCCATGTATCCATACTATGAGCGTATTACATTATTTTCCTTTCAAACATATATAAATGTACGTTTGATACATACAATTTTCAATGTCTATCTATTCACGCTATATGAATTTTTCACTGATTCATTTCGTCAGGTTGTACCAAAGATCTAAGTGACATAGCCCATTCTCTAACTGGACGTGAATGGATTATAATAACTATTGCCATAATCCCTTAATTTATTGACCGTCTGAGACGTACGATTCCATGTGCACAAGCACTATTACTCCCTCCGTCTTTAAAGTAAGACATATATTTTTAGTCATTAGTCAACATAGTGTAACTTTGATCGATTTTATTGATAAAAATATGAAGATTTTGAATATCAAATCAACATCAATAGACTCAACCATAGTATATATTAACATTGTACGTTTATCAAATTTCATAAATATACATATTTTTGTCCATAAGATAGGTCAAAATTAGACTTTGTTGACCTGACTAAAAACATATGCCTTACTTTACGAAACGGAGGTAGTACTAGTTTTTAGGAAGGAATATGTGTCGCATTTTGTGAATATTTGATTGTATTAGTGTAAAATATCTTTAAAAAACCTCTGCAAGACCGAGGGAGGGCTGATTTTAGTAAATAGAAAGGTATTTGCGCAAAATTATCGAGAATCAACAAATCTTATGTGTAGTGTAGATTGATGTTTGTATAATAGGTTTATATGCGAATTTACTCGACGAACCTGAGATGGAGCGCAGGTTGATTTGTACGTGCCTATGAATGTTGTCAAATCTCTGCCTTAAAAATAAATCTCCACACCTTGGCGCATCCATAGGGCATAATGTCCCCTTTATTTTTTTCGATAAAGATAATGTCCCCTACATGCACATACAATTAACGAAAAGAAATCATATGTCTTCACATTAAGTGAAAATCAATCAATCGTCGGTGCACAAATTAGCTTGCACGAAATTGATGTGTTTCAACTGCATCATATATATGTGTGGGCATCAATCCGGCATGAGTCTCCCCGAGGTTGCAGTTTTTACTCCATGGCCTAGCTACATATGCAGACAGCACGCCCAGGCCGGTTATACGAATGTTTCCAATGGGGCGATATTCATCGGTTTCGCGTTACCGATGCGCCTGTTTCGTGGCAGCCTCTACCGATCCAATGACTAACGTGTGTCTCAAACTGCTTGGTGCGTCCCAAGATATAGCTTCAAGACATAGGACTTTACTTTAT
Source organism: Poa pratensis (assembly GCA_947311845.1). NCBI lineage: Eukaryota > Viridiplantae > Streptophyta > Magnoliopsida > Poales > Poaceae > Poa > Poa pratensis. The sequence continues at coordinate 32,126,251 of CAMZMU010000046.1, read as the reverse complement.
TTTTTGAACAACGCACAATAGTTTTAAAGGTACCCCGTTTTGGCACAAGCCATTCATTTTTCTAGATGTAATGATTTGTATTATTTCATATTAGGGTCTAAAACGAGAGTAGTAGAACTAGTACTAGTATACAACAAATCTCGTAGAAACGGAAGGCCTCACGAACGCCCACAACAAACCATGTAGATGACATTATGTTTATGAATTTATGAAGTGTGCTGGTTTGCCTAAGAAAATGTAGAGGATGGAGATTGCCCATGTCTTTGCTTCTTGTAATTGGAAGTTCGTTTGCTACGGATTTCTTTCAAGGTATTGGGAAGGGTTTTTGTTTAATTTTAATAGGGGAAACCCTATCCAAGATGGAGAGCAAGTTTATGAGCATCACTCATTGTCTGAAGGCAAGACATTAATCTCTTCTCTGATTTTTCGTAGATTTTTCGTAAGTGTTTATCTTGCTTGAAGTCCATGTTTTGCTTGTGCATTTAATGTAGATGATCAAACGCACTGAGTAGCTAGATTCCATATTGCAAGTTATATACTGTTGCACTCTATAATTTCTTATACATGATATACCATTGGTTTTTCACTTCTCCATTGTAGCTCATGCCTTGTGCTGACCCCCTATATACCGTGCTAACTTTTACATTATTGTTCATGCTAAACAATGAAGGATTTTGGTCCTAATTGATTGATGCAAGCTATATCTGGTGCTAACTATACATTGTGCTTAATTTACATTCAAATAGACTAATCTTGCGCCAATTCATTCAACTAAGTGGTTATTGGATGACAATGCGCCACCATTCTCGACGAAGTAGTGACTCGTGTATTGAAGCATTGTGTTCCTAAACTCAGGGGGTACTATCCACCATACCCTGTTCTTTTGACGCCGGACGACATTGCGCCACCACATTCACAAGAATGGTGGCACGGGCTCGCGTGGAGGACCCCATTGACTCCCTAAATTGATATATGTATTGATATGGCTATGTGACTAATGTTTGTTTCTTGTCTTATGATGAATGCGGAGTGATTAAACTTGACTGATAAGATAATCACCTCCCTCGACTAGGTCGAGTCACATAGTGCCACTTTCCATACTTAACCACACAGTACCATGCATCTTTCTTGTGGGAGACTTGACTCTGGTAGCCAATCAAGCCTTATTTGGTGCTAGACATTGTGGTGAGTGTAGTCGGTACTAATTCATATGATCGTGGCTAGACTTACCGGGTACCGGGCGGTTAAGAACAGTTGAGGGCAAAGTTCTGGCTTCCGTCTCCGCATTGCAAGGGTGGTGAGTATGCCGGAAGTACAAAGTATGTGTCTTGGTTCTATTAACGGCTCTGGAAGCAAAACTTGTTTGGTCCGCTGGAAGATTAAGTATTGATGTACCAGCTGAGCAAGGCTAACTTTGATTCACAACTAAAGCATGTGAAATCTCGTGGGTAATCTAGTAACTAGCCTTGCCCTAGTTCCTGTTCATACTTTACATTTGGTCAAATCACCTAGAACTAACTAAAATAATGTTACTTGAACATGTTGTTGAGCCTAAACTAGGTTGAAGACAAAGGGCATCTCAAGGATTTCGTTGTTATTTTTGTTTTTGTTGAGATGTTTTGTACTGTTCGGTGTTTCTTTTAATGTCATGGTCTTTTTCATTAAAAAAAGAATTAGGACGTAGATAGGCATTTTGATAGTGTGGCACAGCCAGAATTTTACTCATTTTTCTTTTTCTTTTTACGCGGATAAGTTAGAATTATCAAACTTAAGAAGAGGGAGTCCCAACAAATTAAATAACACTATGAAGCAAAGGTAAATATTGCAAATGAGCGATGAGAAAAATTAACTGAACAAATATATAGAATACTACTGCCTCCGTTCCATAATATAAGTTGTTTTAAATATTGACTAATTACGAAGCAAGATGAGTAAATCTATTCGCTAAAACGCGTCTATAACTAAAACGTTTTATAATTATGCAACAGAGAGTACATACGGATCAGTAGTAAATTTAGGAACGCGCGTAAAACGCATGCACCACCCAACTATAGGTTCGTTTTGGTCAGGACAAAACAGGGAACAAAGTTGACAGGACGAAACTAGGCGAGTGCGTCGGCGTTCTTTCCTTGGGGCTCCACGAACCGCTTCCAGTACCAGTGCTTGACCCAGACGGTGCCCATGGACTCGAGCGGGACGCCCTTGGTCTCCGGCAGGAACAGCGCGATGAAGACGGTCATCACGGCGACCCATGCAGCGTAGTAGGCGAAGGTGCCGTACTTGAAGGTGCAGAGCATGGCCAGGAACGACTGCGTCTGCACGAACGTCAGGCCGAGTCCGATGGACACGTTCATGGCCTGCCCCGCCGACCGGATGTCCACCGGGAATATCTCTCCCGGCACCACCCACCCCAGCGGCCCCCACGACCACCCGAACCCGGCCGCGTGCAAGCATGTGAACACCAGCACCGCCACGCCGTACGGCCTCGCCATCGGCGCCTCGCCGCCCTTCCCGATTTGCGCGCCCATGATCCATGCAATCGCAACCTTCAGAGCTCACACGCGTGAGAACATTCAATTGAACTTAGGATCAGTATCTGATATGCTGGGCGTGGATGTGTACCTGGGCAACGATCATTTGGACGCCGCCGACCATGAAGAGCACCTTGCGGCCGTAGCGGTCGATGACGAGGGCGGAGAGCATGAGGGCCCCCAGGTTCGTGGCGCCGAGTATGACCGCGCCCATCAGCGAGGCGTTGCTGCCGAAACCGACGGTGCGGAACACCAGAGGCGAGAAGAAGGAGGCCACGATGACGCCGGTGAGCTGGAAGAACATGGGCACGGCCACCGCGAGCACCAAGTGTGGGCGGTACTCGCGCCTCGTCGCCATCCGGCGGAACGCGCCGTCCTCGCTCTCGCGCGCCACTTCCACGGACCGCACAATGTCCTTGAGCTCAGCGTCCACGTCCGCGTCCGGCCCGCGCACGCGGCGGAGCGCCGCGCGGGCGTCGTCGGTCCTGCCGCGCATCACGAGGCTGCTAGGGGTGTCGGTGAGGAAGAGGGCGCCCACGAAGATGAACACGGCCGGCGCGCCGGCGAGGCCGAGCGACAGGCGCCAGCCCCAGGAGATGTTAGCGGTGGCGTAGTTAACGAGGTTGGCGATGAGTATGCCGAGGGCGAGGAAGAACTGGAAGCCGCCAGTGAGGGAGCCGCGCCACTTCGTCGGGGCCATCTCGGCGAGGAACAGAGGAGTGGCCTGTCATCATTTCATCAAACATGTGAAATCATCATCATTGATCAACAGTACATATTGCATTCTGCACCTTTGTTAGCAAAATGGTCGATTTAGACTTACAAGGCGGAATACAGACAGGTTAAAAATAATCTGTACAGCAGGATTGAGCATTTTTAGGAAATCAGGTGACACGCCATTGGATTTGAATCTATGTATGCTACCTCAAACTAAGCCTGAGTCCTGGTGTTTTCTTACCTGCCTGAGTCCTAGTGTTAAAAGAAGCAATTACTAGTGTGCTCTTTTCAGTAGACTAATCCGGTACTTTTTTTTTTTGGAAGCTCAAGACTAATCCGGTACCTTTTTTTTAGAAAATCTAATCCGGTACTTATCATTGTCTTTTTCATTCCTTGGGCAATCTGAGCTTAGGGCCCGGCCCAAGTTGTCTGTGCATCGATCCCCTAGGCCGCTACCGGCCGTGGCCCAGCACGGGTCGAACGTAGTCGGAACTCGGAAGTCAGTTCAGAAGAACTTCAGATCGTGAGGTAACATGTACATCAGGGACAACCACTATGAACTACTGTAGTATATACTAGTACTACGTACTGTATTAATTAACGAACACTAGTCGATCACCGTTTCAACGTCTCTCTGCACAAAACTCGAATCGTACATCAGGGACAACCACTATGAACTACTGTAGTATATACTAGTACTACGTACTGTATTAATTAACGAACACTAGTCGATCACCGTTTCAACGTCTCTCTGCACAAAACTCGAACCGAGAACGACCCGTAATAATCTAAAGCCTGCATTGTTTTTCGGACAAAATGGTTCTAGTGCCGACTATATCCAGTTGAGTTTTTATATAGGAGTTCAGATACACCAAACCAGCAGTGAAGTCATTTTTAGGCAAGCCACCGGGTCTACTAAACTACCGGATGATTAAGTAGTAGTGATGACGATGATTCGTTTTCTTAGAGACCAGTAGCAGTAGTAGTAGGTTTATGTAGTTAGCCAAGCCAGTCTATTACTCGATATAGTGTATTCTATCGAGGACCCTCTACTTTTATGTACTTTGGAGTAAAGTTGGACTTGATACAAAAATCACTTGTGCTTGATTTGTACTAAAAGCATATATACATACAAACCATTCCGCGCAAATCAAGTGAATGGACTTTTTCCTATTAAATGTGTCCAAATGAAATAATGTTGAAACAAAGCCATATGAATTACACTTGTACAAATCCAGCAGGAAATAATATCTAGAATGTGATCTTCCAATAATTCTGTAAAAAAAATGAATTATAGTGGCCCTTAACCTTGGGCTCTCGGTACCTTTTTTTCTTAGACGCGGTTCCACTTGCATTAATTAATATTTATAAGCAAGAATATTTTTTTCCTTATAATTTCGTATGACATCAACTGTTGACTAGAAAACTGAAGACTACTAGCTGTCTGACAATAATTAACAGGCAAGTCCACCACAAGATCCGAATGAGTCCAGTGAACAATGGCTGTCTTCATACGCAGCCAAAGACTTATCTGGATCATTCGCTGTCAAATACACTGCTGAATTAATGACCGGTGATGGAAGGCGACATCCATTGTTAGGGATTTTTTTGTCGCTGTACTTGCACTTAATTTCGTATGACATCAAGTGTTGACTAGAAAACTGAACACCGGCTAATTGACAGGCAAGTCGAAGATCGAATGTGTCTAGTGAACAATGGCTGGCTTTGTACTTACGCAGCATGTGTCAGCCGGGTACTTAATTTGGATCATTCACTGTCACATACTCACATGCACTGCTGAATTCATGACCGGCCGGTGATGGAATATGGGAACATGTACTGACCTGGTTGGTGAAGCCGACGCCGAAGCCGAGCAGCATGCGGCCGATGATGAGCATGGCGATGTTAACGGCCGCGCCGGTGATGGCACCGCCGGCGAAGAAGAGCGCCCCGCCCATGAGCATGATGCGCTGCCGTCCCACGGCCTTGGTGACGCGGCTGGCCACGAGCGACGCCACCAGCCCGGCCACGTACAGCGAGGACGTGAATGCCGTGAGCGCCTGGCTGTCGTAGAGGCAGTAGTCGTCCCGCTTCGCCGCCGCCATCCTCGCCAGGACGTGCGGGAAGAACCGCTCCAGGAACGGCTCCATTTGCGACACGCCGCCTGGCAACTTACATATCCGATCAAACTCCATCCGGCCGGCTCCCATATGTATCTGAAGAAACAGCTAGCGATGGATGCTCACCTGAGATGCCGATGTCATAGCCGAAGATGAGGCCGCCGGAGGCGGCCACGAGGCAGGTCGTGAGCACCGACAGTGTCAGGCGTCCGCCGTAGTCCGCGGCAGGGAGGCCGTCGACGTTCGCCACGACGGCTCCACCTCCGGCCATCTCTCTCACCGGGCACCTCGTGCGCTTTCTCTTACGTTCTCTCTATGCAACGAGCCAGCAGAGCTGCCTTCCCTCGTCAAATCGACCGAACATTCAAGCAGAATATGTAGATTTCCCCGTGCTGGTGGCCGAACTTACAAAGGGCAACGTGCAGACAGGTAGCCAGCCAACTGGGCATGGTTAGAAAGTAGCTAGAGATGTCGAATATAGCCCACCAGTCAGCATGTTTCATTGCGCGACATACATGAAGTGGTAATTTATTTATTTTGAAACGCATGAAGTGATAATGCTACATGGATTGCAACTTCATCCGAAAGTCAGGAGGCAGACTACAGGACGAGAAAGTGGAAACGGAGGCCGAGCTAATATTGAGATCTACCACTGTACAAAATTTTAATGAAAAAATCGTTATATCTTGACCTGAAAAGAAAAAAAGACAAATACACAGAATTAGATTGGTGAACAGTGCACAGTCTGAAAAATTCAAAAATTTGTCAGTTTTGTCATTTTTTTATAGCCAAGAATAATAAGAATTTTGCCTGAAACTTAACACAATGGTAAATCTCGACTTCATCTACATCTAGGAACTTTTTTGATTTTTTTGGAACACAAAAATGTATATTCATTTTTTTTCTTGAAAACCGAGCTACATGTAGCTCGGCCTCTAAAACGCCGCGCTCAACTGCAAGAGTACAATTTTTCGAATTTACCGTGTTCTTTTAAGAAAATATGGATCTCTCCCCGGTTCTATTTTCATAGAACGAAAAAGATTTGCTAACCATCATCGTGGTGGGTGCGCACCCCCACCACGTGACACGTGTCCCATATAGCCAAATTTCATTAAGCTAAACCAAGCTTCCCCACAGCTATTTTTGTGGCTTAGATGCAATGATTATGTCTTTTTTCTCCAGAAGGTGTAATGGTTACGCCTTTTTCCTCCAAATGTTGCAATGTTTTTATCTTTTTCCTCCATAAAAGTTAAAATGATGACGACTTTTCCTTCCAAAAATTGCAATTCTTACACATTTTTCTCCTATAAAACCTACAACGATTACGACTTTTTCCTCCCACTGGTGCATGCAGATACCCGATTTGATTTTTTGCATGTAATTAAGCATTAGGCCTCAAACGATTAGCATCTCACGCGAATAGCATCCTCCGCTCGGTCAAAAGCGGTTGAAAAACCGACAAAATTGGCCGAAGTAGCTCCCACCCCGCGCCGTGCTCCGCCGGTGGCCATCTCGGCCACGGCGAGCGTCTTGCCGCCGACTCAACCGTGTTGCCGGCCGCCCGGCCTCAGCGCCCACCGGTTGCGTCCCCATGGGTCCCGCCGACGAGACCCCCTCGTCGCTGGAGCGAGTCGCCATCTCTGATGCGGGCTCTGATTCCGACGACGCGCCTTCCCCGCAGCGTACGCCTCCTCGCCCATCCTTCGCCGAGGTGCTGGCATCTGCGGCATCCTGCTCCTCCATGCCGCCTTCAATCCGCCAGCCACCCATCCCTCCTCGTCCGCGCCCGAGGCTGCAATCAATGGTGGTGGCCAACGGTCAGATCCATGCCGCGGGTCCGGCGGTCCGGCCGCTGCCCCGGCCTGCGGCCCCAGTTTCACAAGAATGGCAAGTCGTCCAGTACAAGGGACGGCGTCGCCCTTTCAATGCCTCCCCTGCTGATAAGGCTGGCCAACGCCCAACTACCGACATTAATGGCGGCGCCGCCTGTAATCCAGACATGCTACACCGTTGCTTCCGATGTCTTGAGCTCTACCACCGAGTCGCCTTTTGCAAGAACCCTACTCGCTGCCTCCACTGCCACCGCTTCCACCACTCTGCTCGCTCCTGCCCCGACCGCCACCTGCCCCGCATCCCTCTCGCTGCCCTCGACGCGCAGCTGGGCCGCGGTCCGGTGAAGTCACGTATCGTCTTCCCGCCCGACCACCCCGACGCACGACGTGCCCCAATCCATTCACGACTGCTTTTCCCTCCAGCTGCTCCACCCCCACCGCCGCCGCCGCCATCCGCCACTCTCTTGCTGCAGGGAGCCTCAGCCTCCACCATGCACCCGTCGGGATCCACCACCTCCGCTTCGCCACCGCCGCCCGCTGCCAGGGAGGGCACGACCTGGTCCACGCACCCGCTCCCTGACGCCGGGCTCCGCCGTGGCCGAACCACCCGCTGCACGCTGGACCTGGACGAGGAGATGCTCGAGGAGGAGGAGCGGCTCGCGCGAGTCGGCGCTGGTCTTCACCGTTGCGGGCTCCTGCCCCACGCTCATCCCGCCGACGTGGTCGAGGGGCTGTTGGATGACTTCCCCGACCTACCGTACGCAGGTTTCCAAGTGTCGCTGTCCCAGCCAGGCTCGTTCTTCGTGCGGTTTGCTGATCGCCGCTGGTTCGACCTGATAGCGGGCACCCCGATGATCCACTGCAGAGGTACTCCCATCCTCATCCGTCGCTGGGACAGGCTCTCTTTCTCCACCTCGCACTCCTACCGGTACAATGTTCGTCTGTTTCTTGAGGGTGTGCCGTCCTACTGCTGGTCGGTCAAGGCTGTCCAGCGGATGCTGCCGGAGTGTGACATTCACCAGGTCGCCGCCGAGACCATCGACAAGGTCGATCTCTCCTACTTCGTCGTCAACGCCTGGGTTGAGAACCCTGATGAGGTGCCTACGGTGGCCACACTCACCATGCGCCGCCGCGCTGCCTGCACGCCGCGCCGTCCGACGCGTCGGCTTCACCGCCAGGTGCTGGTTCACATGGATGCGATCACCTACTTCCCCCCGCGCGAGACGCTTGCTGCTCGTCGGCCGCCATCCGGCTCCGACGACGATGAAGATGTTGATGGCCCGCCGCCGGAGGAGCGGCCGCTGCCGTGGGGTCGTGGGTGCCCCGATGACATCTGGCGCCGCCGCAACGATGGTGCTACCGACCTGGCTTCTCGCCGCCGGCGTCGTGGTAGCGCGCGCCGCTACTCGGCAGCTTCCGGCGGGTGGTGGATGGGGTTGTCCTGCCGGTGGGCAACCCTAATGCCGTTTCGGTCCTGCCGTTGCCTGTGGCGGCCGCGGTCGGCCGTCTGCTGACGGCGGTGCGGTTCCGTCAACGCTGCAGCCCTGCATCACCTGTTCCCTGCCCGACGCGGTGCAGCCCACGCCAGTTTTGACCGCAGCCCGTGATGAACTGTTGGGGGGCCCCACCTCCCCACAGGTGCCTGGTTCAGGTCTGTTCGAGCCCGACACCATGGATGTCAGGGAAAAGGTTTCCCTTGTTTCTTCGCTGCCTCCTTTGGTTCCTAGTGCGGAGCCCCGTCCCGTGACCGTGGTCAGCGAGCGCGTGGAGCCTGTGCAGCTGTCGGCAGCGGTCTTTGAGGAGCCAGGGCACGCTTTGCCAGCGGTGGTTGCGCTGGGCCTTGGTGCTGCAATCTCGAGGCTTGGGCAGCCCACTGAGGCCCACAGCCCATCAGAGGAGCGCAGGCTGGATCACTTCCCTACACCTGACGCATTCATGCACTCCATCGCCACACCCGTTGCTGCTGGGCTCCTTCAGGCCCCAACTCGTACCAGGAAGCCCAGGAACAAGAAGCCGCCGGGTACCGTCACACGCCGCAGCCACCGTCTGCAAAACCGCAAGCTCTCCTTCTCCGGGAGCGGCAACGCCACCATGCGCCAAGCAAGAAAGTTGATCATCTCGAAGAAAGGCATGGCGATTGCTGACAAGGATGAGATCGAAGAAGCTACCATGGATGAGCTGTCCGAGGCGCTGATCAAGGCGTTCGATCACCCTCTCACTGAGATCCAGATGGCGGCGCTGACGGCGCTGACCAAGGCCGGCAAGCGTCTTCGCGGGGGAGCTGCACCTGTCTAGGGGTGCATCTGTCCCTTCCCTGTCGCCCTTGGTTTCCTATGGAATGCTCCATCCTAATTTGGAATGTCCGTGGTCTCAATGACCACGCGAGGCGAGATGTTGTTAGATCAGTAATTTTTCAGAACAATGTAACTGTTGTGTGCCTGCTTGAGTCTAAGCTGGCCGTTGTTACTGCTTCCGATGTTACCCAGATTTGTGGGGGTGCTTTCACCGGGTTTGCCTTCGTTCCTGCCAATGGAACCAGAGGAGGCATAATCTTGGCTTGGCGTGTCGATCGAGTGTCCTTCTCTAGCTTCCAATGTCATGATTCCTTCCTGTCAGCCGAGGGTCTCATGTTACAATCTGACTGTGTGTTCAACCTGATAGCAGTTTATGGTCCGCAATTGGATGATGATAAGATATCTTTCCTGGCAGCTTTGAAACAGCTTTACCTGAATTCCTTGGCCCCTGATACGCCGTGCATTATCGCAGGTGATTTTAATTTGATCACTTCTGCTGCTGATAAGAACAACACAAGGATTAATAGGAGGTGTACCAATGCTTTTCGCTCTTTCATCAATGACCTGCAACTTAGAGACCTGTATATGCACGGACGTCGCTACACTTGGAGCAATGAGCAGAACCGGGCTACCATGGTCAGGTTGGATCGGGTGTTGTTCAATGAGGATTGGGATACTAAGTTCCCTGGATGCTTGTTGCAGGCTCTTTCTTCCGAGATGTCAGATCACTGTCCCCTGCTACTCTCCTGTGATGCAGGGTTCAGACACCAGCGCCGTTTCCGTTTCGAGAATCACTGGACGAATTTTGAGGGCTACCAAGAAGTTGTCGCTGCTGCGTGGAATTCTGTTGAACCTCGGCCGGACGCACTTGCTTCCATTGCTGTGCGGCTGCGTGCCACTGCAAAGGCACTAAAGAGTTGGAGCTCTAGATTCCAGAGCGATTTGGCGCTGCGGGCGGCGATCACAAGCATCCTCATCCAGCTGCTGGACCAGGCCATGGACAAGCGATGCCTCTCCTCGTCTGAGCTCCAATTTCGGGCCATGCTTAAGATGAATAGGCTTGGAATCGCTGCGATCCAGCGATCGATCTGGCGCCAAAGGGCACGTATTCGTTGGATCAAAGATGGGGAAGCCAATACCCGCTACTTCCACTCCAAAGCCTCGGCCCGACGCCGGAAAAATCATATCCATAAGTTGGTGGTTAATGACGTTGTGATCACGGATCAAAGCGACAAGGAAGAGGCTCTGTTCGACTATTTCGATTCCATGCTGGGCACACGTCGTTCCCGTGCTGTTTCTCTGAATCTTGCCGAGCTTGACGTGCCTTCGCATGATCTATCTGACCTGGACACGCCATTCACGCCGGAGGAGGTTAAAGCGGCAGTCTTCGAGATGGACCCGACTAAGGCGCCCGGGCCAGATGGGTTCACGGCCATGTTTCTTCAGAAGAGCTGGGTTGTGATCAGCGACGACATCATGGCTGGCGTCGAGGCCATGCAGAACCTGCGCACTGTAAACCTGCACAAGCTGAACGCGGCTACTCTCATCTTGCTGCCCAAGTCACCTGACGCTGTCTCCCCGCGCCAGTTCAGACCGATCAGTCTTATCAGCATTTTTGCCAAACTTATGATGAAGCTACTAGCGTCGCGTCTCCGGCCGAAGATGAATCAGATCGTGCGCCCATGTCAAAATGCTTTCATTGTTGGCCGTGCCCTGCATGACAGTTTTGTTTATGTCCGGAGCCTGGCTAGAACCTTTAAACAGACTAAAACCCCTGCCCTCATGATCAAGCTGGACATAGAAAAGGCCTTTGACTCTGTGTCTTGGGAGTTCCTACTGCAGTTGCTCGAACGGCTTGGTTTCAGTACCTTTTGGCGTAACAGACTGACAACCCTGCTCCGAACAGCTTCTACTCGAGTTCTTGTCAACGGATCCCTCACGGAGGAGATTCTACATCAACGAGGTCTACGCCAGGGCGATCCCCTATCGCCGCTCTTGTTTGACATGGTGATGGACTGTCTGGCGGGGGCTTTCTCAGCTGCGGTTCGCGCTCACCTCCTTGCCCCAATTGGCTCTGTCAACATGCCTTTCCGCACGTCGCTCTACGCGGACGACGCTGTTATCTTCATAAACCCCCTCTTAGCCGAGATCTCCATTGTCAAGAAGTTACTCAATCTGTTTGGGGCAGCGACTGGTTTGCACACCAATTTTGACAAAAGCTCTATCACTCCGATCTGCTGTGATGCTCTGGACCTGACGACGATCCTGGCTGAGTTTGGTTGTCAGCAGAAGTCCTTCCCATGTACCTATCTCGGCATGCCCCTGTCTGATTCTAGACTGCGCAAACAAGATCTGCATGTTGTTCTAGACAAGATCCACAACAAGTTCACTGGCTGGCATCACCTGCATTTGTCCCTTGGTGATAGGCTAATCTTGGTGCGCCATGTGCTGTCGGCAATGCCTGTTTTCCAGATGATCGTCCTGGAACTCCCAGCTTGGCTGCGCAAGGCGATCGTCAAATTGCTTAGAGCCTTCCTTTGGGAAAATAAAGAAGTTGCCACGGGAGGCAAATGCCTGGTTAATTGGAAAGTGGTCTGTAAGCCAATGAACCTCGGCGGGCTAGGGGTGACTGATCTTCAGGCGCATGGTCTGGCACTACGTGCGAAGTGGCTTTGGCAGGCCTGGACTGAACCTGATAAACCTTGGCAAGGGTTGTCTCCTCAAACTGACGCTAGGGTGCGTGCTCTCTTCAATGCTTCGGTACACTTTCACCTCGGCGATGGTGATCGAATCAAATTTTGGACAGACCCGTGGCTGCACGGCATGTGTTTCTGCACCCGCCTTCCGGCTCTCTATGCCGCCTGTACCCGACGCAAACTGACGGTCAAGGAGGCGCTGTCGCAGCACAAATGGACGCGTCACCTGCGCAGGTTCCTCTCTCAAGACGCAGTCATTCAGTTCGTCGAGTTGTGGGAACTGCTCAGCCAGATTCAGTTGGACTCCGATAGGCCGGATTCTGTAACCTGGAAGTGGACTCATGACGGCCGTTTCTCTGTTGCCTCTGCGTACGCCATCCAATTCCAGGGAACACTGAATTTCGCTAGTGCTCACTTAATTTGGAAATCGGACGCCACTCTACGCTGCAAGATCTTCTCCTGGCTGGCGATTTTAGGCAAATGCCTCACAGCCGACAACCTGATGAAACGGGGCTGGCCTTGCAACCCCACTTGCCCTCTTTGCTGGCTCGAGCCCGAATCGGCAGTGCATTTACTAGCTGGATGCTCCTTCACTCGCCAGCTTTGGACCCTGATGCTGAATTACTTCCGCCTTCCCCTCGCCCTGCGGCCCGGCCAGGATGTCACTTCCCTCTCAGATTGGTGGGCATCGTCGGCGGCAGCGATGCCAGCCAAGAGCAGGTCCGCCTGGAGTTCAATTGTGCAACTTATGTGGTGGACGACGTGGAAGGAAAGAAATGCGCGTATCTTTCGTCAGACGGCTTCCATACCGAAGGACGTTCTCTCAAGGTTCTGCGACGAGCTGCAGACCTGGCATCACGCAGGGCGGGTCAAATCGATGGGTCTAACAAGAAGACCAAGGGAGCCGGACTAGTTTCATTTCAGGCTCTACTTTTGGGTTCAGATGCCTTCGTCTGATCTTTTGCTTTCCTTTGCCAGTTTTTCTTGGTTTTTTTCCTCTTGTTCCCGTTTCTTGTTTGGATCCCCTCCAAACTCTGTAACTCCCTAATCTTAAATAATGAAAAGCTGCGCTGTCAGCATTTTCGTCAAAAAAAAAAAAAGCGGTTGAAACTTTTCACGCGTCTCGCCGCGGATCGGATGGTATTGGTTGCGTGTGCACCCACCGCGTGGGTAGCAAATTCACTCACTGAACACAAAACCACATCATTTTGCGGATTATAGACCAAAATAAAAAAGATCCTAAAGATTTTGCAAACACTGAGAACTCGGACATAACTCGCACAGAAGTTTCCAGCATACGCATATGATGATGAAAAAAAAACAAGAACTCAAAGCTAGTGTGTGGCATGGACCATTACTTACAAATAATACTTATGGTGTGATCTGAGGTATATATGTGTGGTGTATACATCGTTCACATTGACTACTGATGTCAATGAATAGAGTAGCCTCTTGTATACTGTGTTTTATGCATCCCTAACTACCTTGGGTATCTTAACGGTAAAATTGATTACACACTCATGGTGAAATGAAAAACAGTGGTGTTTCTAAGAATTCAATCATCTATACCTAATAATAAAAGCGCTAAGACTTCCGCCATTTTATTTGGTGTAACACTAACACTACCCCTGAAGTTGTCAATAATTACCCACCAATGCCACCTATAAGTCAAAAACGCTTCCGCCGTTTTATTTGGTGTAACACTAACACTACCCTTGAAGTTGTCAAGAATTACCCACCAATGCCACCTATAAATCAAAAAACGGTTCATGTCTGTTTCATGGGTTTGATCCGCGTTGGTTTCCCGCATGTATGTTGACCCAGTCCGTTCCGCTCCGCAATTCCCTTCCACGTCCTCCGGCACGAAAAGAAGAGCGAAGGAATCCAAACAGAAGGAAACAGGAGTCGAATCCAATCCATGCATGCACACACACGGTACGACATGCAAAAGATGGGTCTGGCCCACCTCTTATGAGGATGTTTAATACGTGTTGAACTGGTCTTTGCATATTAGCTGGATGAAGTCGTGCAGCATACGTGGACTAATCAAAGTGTATGTATATTCATCTGAAGAAAAATTACTTAGTTCTCAGTGCCTCCTCTAGGAGTACAAGCTCCAGCCGTACCACACACCAGGCATTGCCGCAGTTCCAGTGTCCATGCACAACTTGAGGCCCTTCAAGACCGATCCACGGAATAATCTTAATTTGTTATTATTTGCATTATTTTTTAGATAATTACCTATGCAGCACGCATGCAAGCAAGCAAACTCTTTATAATAAAAATCCAAGCTACATATCATCCCTAAGGGAGGGGAAAACCTCTAGCGCACGTCTACGGTGCACTGGTCGAAGCGGCGGGCAGAGGAGGCAGCGGGCTACAATTCACTATGGACGTTTAATTATAGGACACGTCGAGATCTTAGCAATAAAAAAATAATTTGTGCACCTTCATAACGTATATTTTTTTCTATACCGTTGCAACGCACGGGCATTTTTGCTAGTACAAATTAATGGTGTTTCTCAATACCAAAAGCGGCACGGCAAAACGCGATCCCTTCTAGTCACCACAAATTTCTATAAATCCAGCGTGCAGGCTATCTAGCGTGCACGGTAGAATGTTCAAGTAGATTAAGGTGATGCTTGGACGCGCTGGCGGTCCCCAACAAACCGCTTCCAGTACCAGTGGAGCTCCCAGACGGAGCCCATGGACTCGAGGGGTACGCCTTTGGTCTCCGGCAGGAAGACGAGGACGAAGGCCGCCATGGCCACGACCCAGCTTGCGTAGTATGCGAATGTGGCGTACTTGAGGCGGCACAGCAGGGCGAGGAACGTCTGCGTCTGCACGAACGTGAGCCCCAGAGTCGCCGACACACTCACCGACTGCCCCGCCGATCGTATCTCCATCGGGAAGATCTCGCCGGGGATGACCCAGATGAGAGGCGCCCAAGACATGCCGAAGCCGGCGCCCTGCACGCACGTGAGCACCAGCAACGCCAGCCCGTACGCCCGTGGCAGCGCGGTCTCGCCCCTCTTCCCGCCTTGAGCTCCCATGATCCACGCAATCGCGACCTTCAAACAAAAGGTGAAGGCACGGATTGATTAAACAGCACGCGCGTTTGCAATCGACCATGTAGATGTGGATACTTACCTGGCAAACGACCATGATGACCGCGCCGGCCATGACGAGCACCTTGCGGCCGTAACGGTCGATCACCAGCGTGGAGAGGAAGAGCGAGCCGAACTTGACCGCGGCGAGGATGACCGCGCCCATCAGCGCCGCGTTGCTCCCGAAGCCGGCGATGCGGAACACCAGCGGCGAGAAGAAGGTCAGGACCATCATGCCGCTCAGCTGGTGGCACAGCGGCATCACGAAGGCGAAGGTCAGGTGCGGCTGGTACTCCCGGCCCGCAAAGAGCCTCCGGAATCCGCCTTCCTCGCTGCTGCGCGCGGCCTCCACGGCGCGCGTGATGTCCTTGAGCTCGGCGTCCACGTCCGCGCCGGTCCCGCGCACCCGAAGGAGCGCCGTTCGGGCGAGGTCCGCCTTCCCGCGCATGATGAAGCTGCTGGGCGTATCGGTGAGGAAGAAGGCGCCGACGATGATGACGATCGCCGGCGCGCCGGCGAGGCCGAGGGAGACCCGCCACCCCCACGTGTGGCGCGCGGTGACGTAGTTGACGAGGTTGGCGATGAGTATCCCCAGGGAGAGGAAGAACTGGAAGCCCCCGGTAAGTGAGCCGCGCCACCGCGCGGGAGCCATCTCGGCGAGGTACAGCGGGGTAGCCTGGTTGGTGAACCCGACGCCGAAGCCTAGCAGCATCCGTCCGGCGATGAGCATGGCGAGGTTCACCGCCCCACCGGTCATGGCGCCGCCCGCGAGGAAGAGAGCCCCGCCCGCCAGCATCGTGCCACGCCGGCCCAGCGACCTGGTGACGCGGCCAGCGGCCAGAGACGCGACGAGACCGGCGAGGTAGAGGGACGACGTGAAGGATGTCAGCGCGTGGCTGTCGAAGATGCAGTACTGGTTCTGCTTCGCGTCCGCCATCCGCCTGAGCACCTTGGGGAAGAAGGTCTCCAAGAATGGTTTCATCTGAGAAACGCCGCCTGAACTTGACATCAGTTAGCAAGAGATCAGAAAGGCATTCTGCACAAATCATGTGTTGTGTTGTGCCTGTACGTGAACCTGACCTGAGATGCCGATGTCGTAGCCGAAGATGAGGCCGCCGGACGCCGCCACAAGGCAGGTCATGAGCACGGAAAACGTCAGCTCCCCGCCGTTGACTGGAACGGAGCCATCGCCTGCCTTAGCCACACCTGCCGCCATTGCGCTTGTGGTGTAAGATCGAACTGTTCAAATTTTGTGGTGCTACGGGCCGTACTATCACTGGTCCATTTAAATAGAGTGAGAGCTCACTAGCAGCAACAATATAATAAAGCGACCACTTGGGATAAATCTACCAGATCCCTAGCGCCCCTAGGATGGCAATGGCCCCGTTCCCCGTATACCCGTGGAGAATTCATCTACTAGGGGATAGGTATGGGCAACTTTGATCCCCGCCATGTAAAACGGGGATGGGGATTAAAAGGTCTCCCCATCCCCGTTTCCCGCCATTCCCCGTTATATACACGTATACATATAAATCAGTATACTTTTATATTGAATATGTTGCATTATTGTATTTAGTGTGCTCTGTTTTAATATTATTCGGCATATCATACTATTTTTTTGTCATTTTACCACATATGTGATACACAAGTTGCATACATTTGTGTTTTGAGAGTGTATGATCATGATATTATTACAATATCATTTGAATTTAGCTACTTAACGGGGAACCCGATCCCCGCCCCAAACCCAGCAGGGATGGGGATGGGAAAAAATGCTCCCCCGTTGTTAAATGGGGATGGGCATGAGAAGGCACTCCCCGGCGGAGAGCAGACCGTTGCCATCCCTAAGCGCCCCGTCATACCAGCCTAGCACCATATTTGTTTCTGGTAATTTGAACGTGCATACCTTCCAGTAGTTTGTATGCAACGGTCCCCAGGATTCCCGATGTGCTTCCTTAAACTAACTGCGCCTAACAATTGTTGAGATTTTAAGGAACACGCGATATGAAAGGTAGACACGAGAATGGGCATAAGATATATGATCGGGCTCTCTCTTCTCCGTGGAGAATAGATTATAGATGTGTACTCCTTACTACTGTACATGATAGGCCGCTAAGGTGTTCCTCTAGGGAGTCCGAATCCTAAGTTCCTAACACTCTAACGGTGGAGACTTTTTTTTTTTTTTGCTCCCGAGCACCAGTGCTTCCTCCTGTTGAAAAAAATCAAAAAACATATTTATAAGTTTCAAAAAATTCTGAAAAAAAATCCACATATAGCCAATGATATATCCCAATAACGTGCAAAATTTCAACTTAAAAAACTTTGTATTATGAGCTACACAAAAATGAAAAATCTGTAGATCTGAAAATGTATATTTTCAAATCTCTAAGTTTTACTGGATTTGTTATTTTTGTGTAGCAATATAAGGTATCTCAGATTAAAATTTTACACGTTTGTGGGATACACCATGTGCTGCATCTGGATTTGTTTTCAGATTTTTTGGAAACTCACAAATATGATTTTCAAAAAAATTAAATAAGAGAGATCACTGGTGCCTGGGATCACAAAACACTTTCCGCCTAACACTCCCAAAGTTAGGTGGACTCGGGCTTGGGAACATAGTGCTTAGTCGTCAGGGTCGTCTTGAATTTGACCAGTGTTTCTATGATGCCGCATCGTCTCGTGGCGGATTCTTGGCCCTACGTCTCGGGAAGGAGTGCCTCGAGTTTGGTGGCTTGCTCGCTAAAAACCTTGCAGCCATACCTCGAAGATTGTGCGCTCATGCCAACATGTAAGCACAAACACGATATTTACCTAGGTCCGGGCCCTCAATGGGGAAAAACCTACTATGTCTCTGATTCTATTTTGGAAAACAGGATGGATTAATGGGGGAACTCGGCGAGCCAAAGGGCTAACTTGTCGAGCTGTGGATCGATCTAGGACCTAAGATATTTGGTGTATGTTGTCGATGGAAATGGTGATCAGCACAGAAAACGACAGCTCCCCGCTGTAAACCGAAGCAGAGCCATCACCTGCCTTAGTCACACCTGCCGCCATTGTGTTCCCTCCTCTGTTGTGTGTGTCTAACGTATCACTAGTTAAGTTACTAAGACTCTGAAAGTGAGAGCACACTAGCAGCAACAGAAATAATAAGGGTGTGCTTGGAAGTCCTCTAGCTTCCTGTAACTCCAGCGTGGAGCAGTACCGCCATCTTCGCGGATCTAGCTCCGCAAAGATGGCCTAATTTGTATAAAAACTATCTTACAACTATGCAAGTGTGATATATCATAATATTCTCTTTGCTTTGTTTAGGAAAGTCTTGTCTTGTATATGCTGGTTATCCTAGCAAGTTTGCATATCTCGCACCACTGGAGAAAGTATCATGTTCCTGACTTCTACGGAGGTTCAACGCCAAATACTCCTAAGGAGAAGTTCAACGGGATCGATCCACTCGTCCAAGTGCAATTCCGTTGAGAGAGCCTTCGAAGTATAGAAGATGAAATGGAAAAAATTCTCACGATGCCAAAATACTTCATTAAAACCTTGAAGATGATTGTTGTTGTGACTATGACATTGCAAGATTATTTTCAACCCCATGAAAACCATTTTGATCGATGTGATATGATTCTGAATTATGCCAGAAATTCTGAAACAATATAGGCGATATGTAGTTCCTCCGGGTGCATCAAATTTATCAACTCCATAGCAAGTGGTACCGACATGGATGCGGTTAGGGATCAAATAGCTACCCTCATTGCTCAAGGACGATGATGTTCAGGGCATATTAAATATATATGTGCTTATCTTGATTTGCAATACCGCGTCAGCCAATCGATGGCATGTACTTCACCGAGTCGCCGCCCGTCGGTTTCTTTGCATCGCCGAACCAATCGGTGACGCCTCGAGCTCCTGAACCTCCCGCGGCCGGCTACACACCGTCACCGCGCCAACTCCTTTCGCCGCTGAGCAGAAACGGAAGCGGCAGGGCATCCACGTCGTCCCGGGTTTCGGGCCCCTTCCGACCGCCGCCGGCAAGCTCCCTCCCGCATACGGCGGTGCCAGCTTGGGTGTCGCCCCCGCATCGGCGGTAGCGACTGGGCGGGCGAAATACCAAGCCATTGGTCCGAAGAAGGCGAAGAAACTGGCTGCTCGAGGGAGTGCGCCTCCTACATCCTCTCCGGCTGCCGCTGCACATGGCTCCGCCTTCAACACCACCGGTATCCCCACCCCGTTCGACGAAATGTCGAAGAGGTAAAATTTCTCCCCTTTCTCCCTTCTGGTTCCGAATTGGGTTTAATTTCTTACTTTCTGCATTTGATTGTGTAGCCAAAACTTGCATACCGTCTTACGTGGACATGTTGGAGGAGAATGAGGTAGACATCTTGTGTGCTCCACTTGATGCATTCGAGCCCCAAATGGAACCCAAGGTCGAAGCCGAGGTGGATGATGAAGTAGAAGAGGTTGTGGAGGAGGTCTTTGATGCTAGCCAAACATCAAGACTTGGAAAACGAAGTGCCAATTACTCCGAGATGGAGGATACTTGCTATGTCTGGTGATGGTGCCGATGATCTTGGCAACAATGGTGTCACTTGATTTTATTATCGTCTAATTTAGTTTCATTGCGCATTCTTTTGGTTATGTTTAATTGTTCATAATGTCTAATGTTAAAGACTAGAGATACCGCCACTAAAAATGTTATTGTTCATCAATGTCTAATGTTATGTTTAATTTGCATAAATATTTGCTAAGTTGAGCGACAAATGTTTCCCTCTAAACTCACACAAATCAACAAAGCTTGTCATTGTCAACTCAAAAAAGCTCTCTGCTTAGCCTGTGATCTCCCAAAATCGTAGGAAAAACACAACTCGTCCTTCCGACCGAATGGGCGGTCCAGCATGCCAAAAGCCCGCCCAGACATGGGACAGAGCAAAACATGGGATCTCACCTAGGGACGGAGCCAGGAATCTTATAGGAGGGGGGCAATGGAAAAGGTAAAATGTTGAAGGGGCCAAAGATACAAATTTATAACATTTTGAGCCAAATTTATAGGGATGCTTTCAGAAAAATATTAACCATGGGGGGAGCCATGGCCCTGGCTCGCCCACCCCTAGCTCCGTCCCTGGTCTCACCCGATTGGGCCGGGCTGGAACGCCCCATCGCCAGCATGTCGGGCATCAAAAATGGGTTGCCAGCCAGGTCGAACATTGGAGTGGCGAGGAAGGCTCTCAGCTCTTATCAAGATGTTGAAGTCACCCCGGAAGCTAGATCAGTGGAGTTTTGGGAAGTTTGACGACTTCCTAACAAGCCCTAAGCCTTGTTTTCGCACTGCCGCGAGAAATCGGCAAAACGAGCGGCAACGGCGGCGCCGGAATTTTTAGAAACTTTAAAATGATGATTTCAAAAAAATCAAACACCGGGCTACAAAATGACTATGGGGTCCAACCAGCCATTTTAGAGGTCCTTCGTGATTCCATTTATAGGCCCGGATAGGGCATCTGATTGAGTGAGTTTTACCTTCCAGACTCTAAAATCGTTCAAATTATGGAGGCCCGGCTGATTTAGGGCATCAGCTAGAGTTGTCTTTTATGCAGAACAAGTGGAAGCGACCATCTGCCCTCAAACATATAATACTGGACTCGTGTTTCTTTCCTTTTCTATTTTGAACTCAGACTCCTTGTGTTCCTTTTCTAAATCGCTCTGTTCCTATCCCAAGTACTGATTGAGTGATTGAGCTAATCGTGGCCAGTTGTCAAAATGAAATGGCAAGACCAACAACCGAAAACGAGGATTGGAGAGTTGGGCTTCTTGAGAGTTGAGCATTGTCTATCATATTTCTGCATCGAAATGGGCAGAGCACCATGTAAAGTCAACTGATGGATGGGATCATGCACAAGTTATGGTGGATTATTGATATTGTTACGGCAAATCATGTTTCTAGCGACCAATAGCATTGCATACACATGCAGCCTAGGTGAATGCCTCCGCATTCCAAGCTAGCCTTCCTGAACCAACTGCTTCAGTAACATCTCTTCACCTAAACCAGCACCATGGACTCGACCAGGACAGCCCGATGAAAACGATCATGCTGAAGAACGACAAAGAAGCAGTCTTCACCCATTCCATTCAAAATGAGTAAAGCAGTACGTTAATCCGAGTCAGATGGACACTGCCTGTATTTTATCTCGTCGTTTTTAAACTTTATAATAATGCATCTTTTGATGCAGAGGGGAGTTGGGGAAAAAAAACTTAGGGGACACTGGCATTACGATCTGAGTAAGCGAACAGACCATGACCAAGGGAAACCCCGTGAGTTTAGATACACAGTTTTAGCTCATATAATAAGAGCAGATGCTCCTATCGAGGAAACTACATTTTAAACGTATTTCAAAAAAAATTAAAAAATCTTAAAAACATCGTGTATTATCACCACATTCTATGTGACCACGGAAAAGTTTCATGGAAACAATACTTTTTGACAGCCTGTGTAAAAATACAAAAAAAAAACGCACATAGAATGCATAGATGCAAAAAAAATAAATTTTTAATTGTGTTTTTCGACAATATAAGCATCCTACTAGCCAAAATGTATATCATACTTCTGCGTTTAAGCATTTGACTGCATTTACAGACACACATAAACATTCGACTGCAATAATGCAGTCACCATTCTTGTATGCAGGACGATTCTACTGTGACTCAGTAAGATCAGTGCCCCGCATCAGCAATTCTATTGTTCAGTCTTATAACGAAGAGCAATCCAAAAAGGTACACAAGAATTTCTGTACTATCCATAGTTTGGAACGAGCTCAGTTTATGTACACAAGATCACCGTTTTTATCATATCAATGTTCCAGACACATCGGAGTTAACAACAGACATATGAACTGGGATTATCAGATGTCATGACCTGGGTAGGCAGCAAATCATTGGTCAACCTGGTGGCAACAGTGAATTTTCCAATCCACATTTCATGCTTCTAAAGATCAGCACCAACAGATGTGAGCTGCAAGATCAGGTGCAATTTCAATTCAGGGGCAGTTAATTTAGCTGGAACAAAATATAACATCGAACAGGAAGACAGAGAATAAAAACAGCCAGCTCTTAATTAATGAGAATGGAAAAAAATTATCAGTAATTGATGTTTTTTTCCTGAAAGACACAGGTACTTATGGAAGACAATACAGCAACTACGGGTACGTTTGGATCTCGGGCAAGCCTAATCCTAGCCTTGCTCAGCTAGGATAGCCGTTTGGTAGAGGAGAAAAAAACTAGCTTTGTCCGGCAAGCTAGCCTGCGTGGGCTAGAAAATCATCCTCATGCGAGGCGAGCCAAAATCATCCTCATGCGAGGCGAGCCAATTTGGCTAGCCTCCGTCGGCAAGAATTGAGCGCAAGTCTATTAAAACAGTAACTGCTCATTCATACGTGGTTTAGTGGTGGCTAGCCAAATAAGAAGCATTGCCTCTACAGGCTATAGCTCGACCGAGTTAGAATTTCCTTGCCTGGCTAGGCACATTGAGCGAGAGATCCAAACACACCCTACATGTCTAGCAAAACTTGAAAAGATGCCAATAGGATACCACCATCGAGGGATGCAGATTACTCAACTATTGAAATACTGTCACCAGTCATTAGAAACAGGAAATATACTTCTAAAGTAGTCTAGACTATAGATTATTGATGGTCCAGTCCAGGTTGTCAAGAAATGTTTGCGAGCCAAAAAACCTACTCTAGTGAGCAGCAGTATATTGTATTAACGGGCAGTAACCAGCACGCAAAAGAGCGTAACCCCAAGTCACAAAGTGAACAGGTGCCATGGTGGAAAGAAGCCAAGAGTGACCGCCGTTCCAACAACATTTCTGGACTCAGCAAGTTTATCAAATCATATAACCACTTCCAGAGCATGATTAGTTTATAGCTCAATATATTTATTAGAATTCAGACACTACTGAGCACATCCATCCGTCATACAAGGATGGTGACTGTATTAAACAAATTACAAAATTCTAAGCCCATTGAGACATTATTGGCCGAAATGACAACATGAACGTTTTAAAATGTAAATGTCATGCATGAGATTGCTGTAGTGATATTCTCCAAAAATACCAACTGCAACAGTATACCTTCTAGCCAAATGCATAAGGGTCTTCAGCATATGGATTCAAGGAGCCCTCAGAAAATAATTCACCGATGTTTGCAGGATGGGGATGGGATCCTGGAACAGCCTGCAGAATACCAAGACTTAAGTGTCAAAAGAAATGTTTGTCCATAGATCAATCGCTGTAGAAAAGCAGACCATGAGCTCATGTTTTAATTTTGTACTTGGTGCTTACTCCAAGAAGATTGCAAGATAAGTGGGAAAACCAAGAGAACATCGGTGATATCACGAGAGAATAACAAGGAAACAATGAGTATGGAGACTATCTGATAAGAAAAACTCTCCAGCACCTCGAGAATGCAACATTTTCCCCAAATCCTATCTGATAAGATATACTCTCCGAGACCTTAAAAAATACAATATTTTCCCCAGATTTGAATAATAGTTCTGACTACAGTCAAACTATACAACCTACATATGCCGTGGGAAATCAAATACATTATACATCTCTTTGTAACAGAAACGCAGTGAGATGTCATTCTTGAATAATCAAACAGTACATATAATTATTCAAAAAACTACTACTCCCTCCGTTCGGAAAAGGATGTCACAAAAATGAACTATAGATAGACCATTTTTGTGACATCCTTTTCCGAACGGAGGGAGTATTATATTACAAAGTAATCTTAGATTTAACTAGGATTACTTTATGAAGAAAACCTTATTAGGATTGTATATAAAGTATGTAAAGCATCCATATAAGCAAATAACTCCAAAGATCACCACTAAAATATTGATTTTAACCTTTACACATCAATATTGGGAAGTTAAGGTACACAGTTATTTATATTGATGACCATCGTACCTTTCTTGTTCTTGTAACATCCTTTTCAGCAGTATTATGCAATGACTTCTGAGTGTTTGGTTCCTGAATGGGTAAAGACAGTATTAAAATGAATGGAACAGGCAGACAATCAAATGCGAAGGAAAAACAGGAAAAGCTTGTACCCCAAACATAACAGTGCTCTTTGTTGTTTTCCTGCGCTTTGTGATTCTTCCATTTGCTGTTTCCACTTCATATTCATGGTGTGTTACCTAATTAAAGGAATGTCCGAAAAAATAGCAATTAAATATATAGCATGCAAACATAATTTTCATAATAATTCATTCAAAATGAAAAATGGTCCATGCTCAAAAACAGATGAAAAACAAATGACCTATATGTAATACAAAAATTACCTTCTGTGATTAGGAACATCCTGAGTTCCTTTCTCTACCTTTCTCAGTGCGTTTGAAATTGGTGATTGTATAATTCCAGTTAATTTTACATCCTGAAACACAACATAAAAACATTCAAGTTTGAAGTTTCTAAGGAGTACTCTTCCTAAAATGCAGGGTAATCAAGTTCATCATAGAAAAGAGAAGATATCTTACCTTCGTTTGGTCTCAGGACCTGCCAATTGAACCTGACTTTCTTTTCTGACATATGAATCTCTCCTCTTTATCAATGAAACAGAGAATTCATAATTAGTGATTTATTTCATAATGAATGTATAAACCTAATTATGAGATGGATTACAAAGGAAACCAGCAAATGGTTGACATTAACAGGAAAACGGCAGGAACATTAGTCTATCTAGCCCCAATATGACCAAATTATGATTAAGAATTTTCAAGTGTGAACATATGGAGCCATGTTTTTTTTGCTTAACACTTAGCATGTTTTACAACCCCAAAAAAATCAATACATGCCATATACACATTGCTTAGCGAAATAGTAATATACAGTTACCAAATAGCAAGTAGAGCATGTACCTTCTTAGAACTCACTTCTTGATCAACTTGTTGATTTTCACCCATCACTTTCCACTGTAACTGTAATAATGCTCTTTGCTTCTCCTCCTGCACCAAACACTGTTCAGCCTACTTTCCAGTCACAGGCTAACAGCCTTCAGAACAAAGAGCGTCAAGAGTCACTACCTTTGACTTCTGAAGCTCCAGTTCATCCTGAAGTTTCTGACAATCTTCCTCATGCTGTATGTTCGCTGAGTTCATTTGAGCTTCATGCTCTTGTCTGAGCGACGACAGCCTCTATAATGTTGTCCAGATTTCATTAGTAACAAAAACTAACACAATCAAAACATATGGTTCAGCTTGCTTATGACTGACCTCCTTGAGTTCATTCTCAGCCTGTGAATGAATGCGCTGCAATTCTTCTTTGTGATAAGCTCGAAGAGTTGATTCCTTAAGCTCATTATCCTGTTGAATTCTTGCCACCTGGATACCAGAAACAACCTAAACTGTAATTTCAGAAGAACAACAACTCTATTGTACATCTCCACTCTGTAGTATGCACTGCTTCCCTGGTACTGACAAGCTGACACCAACAAACAGCCTTTTGGACAAGAGTATACTGGTGATACAATGAATGATTCTACTGATATCAATATGATTTTAAAAGCTCCATGATTAACAGCAACATGTTTTTACATAGCTTTTCTCTCTGCACAAATACTAAATAGCATCTCTGGACTGCCGTAAAACAAATGGAATGTCAATGTTCTATACTTGCATTACTACAGAAATTTCTAGAAAGTGGTCCCTGATGCATTTTCCCCTTCAAACATCAAATGGCAATTTGATTGCTTAAGAAGCCATTGGTGCTTAAATTAACCAGCGTAGTCTATAGATCTTTAGCAATGTACATTGGCGAAAAATAGTGTGGTTCCAGACTTTTCATGAGTATGTTACAGCCAATTAAATAAAAGATGAAGGTGATGGAAATGTTATCCTAAAGCAGCTTGAGGATACTTTGAACTTATTAGTTATCAATGGGTGTTTCCATATAACTTCCTATACAGTTCTACAAGTCAAGTCTATTTAGAGCAAGGACCAAAAAACATACCAAGAAAAATCAGTAGTTCTTAGGTAATAATGCCTCTTCAGCAGTGAGCATTGTGCATGAAAGAACTTCCTTGGAAGTCTGACATGCAGTTATTTACCCATACTATCTGTAGCTGTTCAGCTTACTTTGTTTAACTACTCCAGGACAAATATATTTCGTCGAAATGGATACATGTACAGTCATCAGAACTAGATTGTCCTTCATTTGTTTCAAAATAAATGTAGTGTTTATTGAGAAACCGAACTAGTTGTACCTACCACTGTGCCATGTTCCTCCTTAAGGCGTGTCAAGCACCTCTCTGATTCTCGCTTACTCTCAAATATCTTTTCGTTACATTTATTCTCCATTTCCTTTATGAGCTTATCCGCCTGAAATTTTAAACAGGGAGTAAGAATCATATCATCATACCAACTATCTAGCATACAGAAAGTTCTTAATGAAAAGAAATAAATTTACCTTCTCTTTTTCAGCACTAATGATCTCTACCTTTTCTAATTCATATCTCTTACGGATGTCATTGATTGCCTGCAAAATCATTTGCAAACTGTCATTTGTGATTGAGAAAGAAAAGTGCTATACAATTAATAGAAATGTGATACCTGATCATTTCTAAGTGACAACTCTTTCAAATGCTTTGATAGCTCTATCTGTTTACCCACGAGCATGAGATCATACTGTTTTTTGGCCTCGGTAAGTTGACATTCTGTTGCAGCAAGTGATGCTTGAACCTGGGTAGGAGGTGAAGGTTATATGTTGTCTACAGATCATTACATCATGAGATTTACGACATAATAACACAAACCTGTGACTTCTGTTCCTCCAAACTCTTTTCTCTCTCCATAGAAGAAACATACAACTGTTCCTTTTCATCAAGAAAACTGCGGAGCTCGCTGATCTGTTTTTCAAATGTATCAACCTGAAGGTCACGATTAGCGATCTCGTGTTGCAAAGATTCTGTGTCATTAGATTTCTCATCCAAAACTGACTGCACTCTGTCTAGAAGCTCCTGATTATCTGATTCTAGCTTCAAAATCTTCTGTATCAGCTCTTCCTGCAAAATTTCAATCACATGGTAAGGATAGCATACAGGTTAAATAGCAACTGTTCATATATTCTTAACCGGCTAGTTCACGAACCTTTTGATTTTCAGCAAGGCTAGAATCCTCAAGTAACTTCTGAACTCTCCCTTGTAATTCAGAAGATAACTTTTCTAAGCGACTCACACTGGAGGCAGATATTTCTGCTTCAGACTCCAATCTTCTGATTTTATCTTCAGCCACTTGGCACTCTTCTACATGTTGAACCATAACAATTTCTTGAGTTTTCTGTAACTCTGTGATTCTGGACTTCAGTTCCCCAATTTCAGTTTTGAGACCACTGTTTTCTGATGTCAAATCTACAAACTGGTTTTGAAGATGTTCCAGTTTGTCCTGGGCAGATCTTGTTATCAGCAATTTCTCCTCTTGGACCATTCCATAGTAGTTCTCGAATGAAGAAAGTAATCTAGAGACATGGCTTGACAATGATGCATGCTCTTTATCTAGCTCAGCTACTTTAGCCACAAAACTGCTAAGCAATGCAGTGGCATCCTTATTGTCCTTGCACAGTCTTTCAATTTCCAGACTATATCCCTGGTTCCTAAGCTCCAAGTCATTTTTGTCTTTTTCAGCACTTGCAAGGTTTTCTTTCAGGCAAGTGCAAACATCTTGTTTAAGCTTCAACTCTTGCTCCATGCACTGCAGGCGGGAGTCAGCACACAACAAGCGGGCTTTATTTTCTTCAACTGAAACCTCCAACCGTTTGATGAGAGAATCTGCATTTAAAAATCAAACAGAGCTTATTGTTTGTTATTACTACTATTGCACTGAGGGCATCTTAACGGTACAAGATGGAAATTGTTCGATGGAGTAGCATATGTCAACTTCCCAAACTTCCCCAACAGCTTTTACAATGAGATAACTTGGGGCTTGCTTATATGACTTATCACCTTAGTGACGTTCTAATGCTATAACAACTTGCCAAGACATACTCATAATGCAATTTAAGCAGATGGCCAATAACATCTTATTCGTAAATTGGTACAGATAAGCTTTGTTTTTCGAAATGGAAGCAGTGCCCCGGCCTCTGCATCGTGATGATGCACACAGCTGTTTTATATTAATAAAAAGAGTAGTATCAAAAGTGTGTAGGAAAACTTATTACAATCATGGATCGGCCAAAGTTGCCACATGAACCAGCCACCGAAACAAAGCATAAAGAATGGTACAGATAAGCTAACACGTACCTTTTTCCCTTGCAGTAGTATCATTTGCATAGATCTGTTCTTTGTAACTCCGGTCCATTTCTTCTTTCTCTTGTTTAATCCGCAACATCTCCTGTTTACCTGAGTTAATAGGACAGTTGACAATGTTATCATGTTATTATGTAAATATTTAGCACGGTGCTAATTATTCTATTTATAAGCATATCATATAGATAGGCATGGAGTTGCAAATGACATTAGGGTCTAGATGACATAAACAACAGCATAGCAGATGGGGGTACCCTAGATATGCAGAGTCTGGCGGTGAGTTAACCAGTTGTCGGAATTCTAGAAGATTAGTACGACATGTGAAGTGATAAGAGGCAAACCAACCTGACATGATATTTTGTTCTGCACATTCCAGTTTTGCAGAGGTATCATGCAGCAAGCAGTTGAATTCATCTAAAGCTTTGGAGTTCTTCCCAAGTGTCTCCTCAAAAACCTTCTTATCTTCCTCAGCTGCCATTGCGTTGTTTTGACAGTTAGATGTGAACAACAGGTGTGCATGACAAAACGCCAGTAGAAACATTACCTCTTTCTGCTTGACTTGCTAACTGCTGCAGAGTTTCAGTCAACTGATCGCACAGGGTCTTTGTTGAGGAAACTTTTGAATCTAATCCTTGCCAGAGCTTTGAATCTTCAGTCCGCTTCACCTTAAGCTTCATGTTTTCATTGACAGCTTGTTGAAGTTTTGCTTCTAGCATATTTATCTGTTCGGTTGCTCTTTTCAGCTTGGTATGCTGAAGTTACACAAAGCATATGTATCAGCAATAAGATATTCAGTGCGAGACCAATATAAGATGTTGCTGCTGCATGCTGATAAATTCGTTATGTACTTGAGCCAGTCTGCAATACATAACCACAACAATAGAACATCTAAACAAAGAAAGACGACTGTGTTGAACTGGTAGTGAAACTTATCATACATATACCATTCTGAACTTAATAGAACTAGATGCAATAAGCTTACAAGTCCCTTATTGTAACATGGTAGTGATTCTAAAGGACAAGTCCGTGTTTAATTAAGTTCAGGACTATCCATTTCGACGATATTAAAGAAATAAGCCCATTGAAATAAGATAAATGACGAGTGAGAAATTGGACTTTAACCGACAGAGGGCAATATGTCCCATATTTTGCAAGTGAGGAGATACAGAGCTCTGTCGCAGATATAGTTCAACGTTTTAAAGGATGCATACTGCCAGAAAGAAAAACACTGTGTGTACCTCTGTTGGCACTATAACATGTCATAGGTAGACTTTTTTAGAAGCACAGATGCATATATGTAACAACTGGGAAAATAATATGGAGTCTAAACACCGCATAAAGACGCGTAAAATCATGAGGTTGGACTAACGAAAACACCTGCAGCCCCAGAATGATACGGTTTTATATTTGTGTGCTGCCTATTCTGGTTTAACATTCTATTGCCATGTTGACGCTGCATACACGATCACATGATGGTCTATACGCAGTTCATTTGTTCTGCCCACAGAGTAGTAAAAATACCACGGGATTCCAAGACAAAACCAGAAACAGAAAAGTACCCTTGTGTTATACAAGCAGAATGATACAACTGAGACAGCCCTGAATAACAGAAGACTATGCAATTTCGGCATTGATCAACCAGCAGACAACTCTACTTCTATTGGCACCACCGAGACAGATACCAGACCCAAATGTATGCAGAAACCTAAACCTAAACAGTGGCGCAGCGACATGATGTCTGGCTAAATTTCCGGAACAATGCGCAATCCATACAGCTGAATGATAGGAATCCGTTCGGCCAAGTGCTCGACAGTCACAAATAACTGCACAATGTTCAGAAATATACCGTCATTTCGAGATCAGTCTTCACCGATGCCTGCTCCTTGACTAATTTCTCTGCAAATAGACCATTATCGAGAGAAATCAGTGCATCGCGCGAAACAGACAGCCTCCATAAAGTCAAACCAGGGAGTGAGTCGGGGGAAATCAAAGCGGTAGGTACCTGCCGTCATCTTAAGGTTGGCGAAGCTCCCGTACGTGCCACCCCCAGCATCCGACGAGGGCTTGGGGTTCGCGGGCTTCCCGGCCGTCGAGTTGGGCCCCGCGAGGAGCGGAACCCATCGAGGCTCCTGAGCCCCGAGAGCCCCAGCTTCTGCATCCTGTCGCGGAACCCTAGGTTTTGCCGGAGAAGGAGCGGGCGGAACTGCGGCGAGAGACGGGGGCGGATTTAGATGCTGCGCCCGAAATTCTGGAGGTCGATGGGGTTCAACTAATCACTGATGACGAACTGAATGGTCGTACCTCGGAAAGCAGGGGCCGAAATCGCGGACGGGGTTGAGGCGGCAGGGACGCGGCGGGTGGAGCGGGAACGGAGATGGCGGGGGCGGCGCGCGGGAGAGGCGGAGGGTTTGGAGGGCGAGGCGGAGGCGGTGGCGCGGTGCGAGGGCACGCCGCTCGGGTGAGGGGGAGGAAGAGGGAGAGAGGTGGAGGAGGGAGAGGAATGGAAGGTACGGGACGGCAGAGAGACGGTGGGGCAGAATGGGATTTATGGAACTCCGTGCTATGGGGGTTTCGCGCGCGGCGCCGCGCCGCCTTTTGGGGGTCTATTGCTTGTGTTTTCGTTTCGTGGGCCTTTTTCGGAATGCATTCGTTTCGTGGGCCTTTTTCCCTAAAAAAATGCTATAAAGCATACTTTTTTTTGACGATGCACGCCCATAGGCATACGTATTTGTATTGATAATAGTACGGATACAGAGTTGATAGGAATACAAGTAACAAAAAATATGATGATACAAGCGATTGTAATGCTGCATACCGCACTCACCGTAACTATCAAGCACCCACGTACTTCGCCGTCGCCGAAGAGCACCAATAGTTGATCTCATATCTTGACGTTGAAGAAACCCCTTGCCATGAGGTGTTAACGAGCCACGATAGCCACTAGCCCCGTAAGGATGGATCTAGCCCGATAAAAAACATCGACCGGAGGAGCCCTCAAAACTTCTTCAACCCCGGATCCGGGGTCAACGCCACCTCGCCCTTCAACAGGCGGCCGGATCCCTCACCATTTTTCGCAGATCCGCAACAGTCAGCACCGCCACACTCCAAAAGCAACTCATCCTCGCCGCCACGCCAAGAGACAATGCCATATCGAAGTCGCTCCACAGTTTGGACTCCACAAACCTCTCGCCAGCGCTAGCAACACCTCCGACGAGCAGGAGCATAGGCTGGGAGACCATTATTCCTACTAGCACCATCAGCATCTGCCCCATCATGACGCCAACGGAGGAAACTCGAAAACCTAAAAAAAAACTATAACTAAACACACGCACACACACGAGAGCCAGACCCCCCCCCCCCTCCCCTCCTCCTCGCGACGCCGGGACGGCGATTGGAGAGGAAGGGGAGCAGTGGAATCACCGGCGACAGACTTGGTACTGGCAGGTTGGGACCCACAACCTCCTACGGTTCTAGCGCTGTAGTTTTACGTTTTTTGCTGTAAAGCATACTCCTACATCTTAGCTGAGGGAGAGTTTTAATATACGGTGATAAAAAACAGAGAAAGAGTTTCTCTAAAGAAAAATTAGGGGGGGCATAGTCCGGACAACAACAAAATGAGCATGTTGTGAGACGCCACTCAAAAACATAAAATGCCGAGGAAGAAAACCGTGGGGTGTGGCATTTGACAACTACAATATTTATCAAAGTATTATGTTATATTTAACTAAAAAATAATCCTCCTTGTAAGATCTAGTTATTCCCACAACAGGACTCCCCTTGATGGCAGTCACAAAAGTCCTGGTCGTGGCTTCGGGTTAATGTCTGAGTTTTTCAACGTAGTTTCCTCCTCTTTTAGAGATCCATTTTGCCGCTTCTCCCGCGGAACGTCATTACTCCTTTTGCTCAAAGAAGTCCTCGGAGTGTAGTTGTTGGGAAGTTGGAGGAGTCATCTTCTAAAATGGTGAAGGGACAGTGGGCCCTAGAGCTAAAATTTAGAATCCATGCAAAACTTCGAGACTCTTGGTTGCCTCTCTATCACTAGAGTACTCTCTGCACCAAAGGAATCGACCTGCTCCGTGTACAAACATCATATTCGTGACATCTTCTTCAACTTTGATCGTTGTTTGATCTCCTCCACCCTAGTCGTTGTGCCATCGTAGGCATAGTCTAGGATTGCTAAGTGATCTAGTTCACCAAGAGATGTCTCTCCTTTGACTTCAAGCATGCGTATCTCTAGGCGATGTTGTTGAGCTTTCCTCTATATCCAATCATCAATGTAATATGTGGCGTCGCATGTGCACCTCCCCACCAACTTCTACCACCATCTGAGTTTGTGGCGAGCACCTGAATTGTTTGCATCCCCCTCCCCTTGCTCCATAGTTCTTTCCTCCAATCATCGTTGTTTTCTACCACAAAATCTGTGGGCTAGGAGATTCAGTCCATACAAGCAAACTTTTTATGTGCTAGAAGCATCCTTCGCCTGGTGCTCAAACGTGTAGTATCATTTTTAAACCATGTCGGTCGTTGTGGACTTTTGACAGCGAGTGTCTTGTTTGTCAGTTGTTGATCTCGACGCCAAAGGCGCGAGACAAGAGCACGTGGTGGAACTCGTATTTTAGCCGTGGCATCGAGCCACCGTCTCTGTCGTTGCTAAAGGAGGAAAATACACCGACGAAGGAGGCCACTCGTGAGTGGCACAACATAATGTTTCAAGAGAAATCGTGAACATAGAAGGTCTAGTGGTGGGTGTCCCCGCTAAACGTACATCGTGAATTTTACTATTAGTCCTCCAAACTCAGGTCCTGGATTAGTTTGGCCCAACATTTGTTTGTGGTGGACGTGTCCGATTTGAACTCTCGTTTATACGTAGGTACAAAATTATCCGGTTTGGTTGGACAAACTATCTTGTTCGGATACACTCATTTCCACCCAAAATATGAGCTGAAAGTGCGAATTCTAGTACAGACATATCGGGGCAAAGTGGATGTCCCGTTAGATAGCTTTTTCTTCCTTCTCTCATTTCCGGGGTTTGGATAAATAGGGGCAGGGGATCCGGTTGGAGACGCTATTAGCCTAAGTGAGAATCATGTTACTGAACCTGTTAGATACTTCGATGGGTTTGCAACTTGATGGATTATCATGTTCTCACGCGCCAAAGTTTATAGAGCCATAGAGCATTTTCCTCTCAATTTTATATCGCAAAATATACAGTACATGGTCAAACCTATCGTCTCATCTACCACCAATCATGCCAGGGAACGATCCGAGCCATCCATCCAAACACATCTCCTCCCCTCCCCACGCAGCCAGACTTTTTCTCTCCACCATCCTCTACCTTTCCTCTTCTTCCCCGATCCAGTCCTCTCCTCCCCCACGCTGCTCTCATGCTCATGCTCTGACCTACCCAAGCTCCAATCCGAAACCCAGCGAGTCCCCTAGAGAATCTCTCCTCTACTCCACCCACCACCGCCGTGCCCTAGAGCTCAGTCCCACCGCCGACACCGCACGCCCTCAACGCCTCCGCCTCTCGCGCGCTTCGCCGCCATCTAGATCCGCCCTGGCCTCTTCGGCGGCCGAGAGGAGCCGCTCCGGGCTCGGTTCAGGTCTCCGGTACCTCACCGGAGCCGCCACCGGGTGGTGGGACCGGTGGATGGTCATGGGAGCCAGCGGCTCCAAGCTCGAGAAGGCCCTCGGCGACCAGTTCCCAGAAGGCGAGCGCTACTTCGGCCTAGAGAACTTCGGCAACACCTGCTACTGCAACAGTGTGCTCCAGGTCTTTATTTCCTATCCCGGAACCATGTAGCTTATTAGATTTGCTGCGCCTTGCATGCTGATTGGTAATCTGACACCTGTAAGTCGTTGGATTAGGTGTCATGTTTGATAGCCCTGGAGCCGCCCTTGTTTGTTTGCGGTTGACCTTAATATGCTCTTTGTTATTTTGGTATAGCTTAATGCTCACTAGATTCAAGGTTCTGTGGGTATAATGTGGCATATATATGTCGGAAATGCAACTACACAAACTGTTCCATTTTGGTTCATTTAGGCTACTAGAAATTTTCATTTTAGTTCATTTGGGCTTCTAGAGGTAGCATTGGTGAGCTGAAACCCGTGACGAGTTATATCATACAAAGACAAGTATATTTTTCTGGTTTTCCCTCAGTGAAAAAGTTATGTCCCTAGGAGGTGGCATTGAAAGCTGCAACCACAACTCATTGTTTGCAATATCTCCGACTGTTTATCCACTTCAGAATGTTCGTGTTACTTGACTCAAGGTTTTGTCGTTTTCTCTGTTATTGAAAATTATGATCAGGCTGACTTGGATTCTAATTATTAAATGGGAAATGGAGGACATAGTGAAATGTGAAGCTGTGTTGTGTTTTGATATACAGTGAGGGGCTGAGGGCCTGTTGTTCTGTTATACCATGTACACTATGCTCCATCCTAACTATTCATTTGATAGAAAGAGAAATGGAGGACACAGTGAACTAGTGAATCTTTGCTATATCTTGATAGAATATATTGCAATAATTTACTGTCGTGTGGAGTAAATACCGGTTGACCCACTAAAACAGCAAGGGCCTCTTAGGTACAATATATTGCAATTTTTTTACTTATTGCCATTGCATAACTAGGCCGCAGATTATTATTCCAACACTTACTATCTGTGATAAACCAAGCAATCTTATTGTTCACCAGCGAGGTGTACTTGCCTTTTTTTATACACTGGTACTCCACCATTAATACACCCAAAGTCACTTTTCATCACTGGAGAAGTGCCCTAACTATGTTCTGTGTAAAATAGATAGATACCTCCAATACTGCTTTGGTGCATATTGCAGATGTGCAGGTAGGATTGACTATATTTTTAGCTATCATTATCCCCATTCTCCATGACATAGAGCAGATCCAGCAGTAAAATTTGTCTTGTTTAATGCCTTTTCGTGCTTGGAAAGAAATCCCTTTTGTGTATCGTCTATTCATGCATATACTATCTTAGCACGAGCTGCATGTCCACCTTGCTATTTGTGCTGAATGCCGTAGGTTTATAATGTTATGCTGTCTGGCTAGGATGAACTTCCACAATGTGCTAGTTTAGTTTTTCAGGTAGGTCTCTACTGTTTGTTTATCTTTTCTGTGACGTGTCAAAGCCTGGTTAAGTTCTATCCTCTTTTTTGTGTCATAGATGTTTTGTTATATCCTGCTCTTATTACATGCAGTTGTTTGTTAGGCCCGTGCAATTGATTGTTCTAACACATCTGTTAAGTGCATTGTTTACATAAACCTTACCTATACTTTTGTTTCAG
Organism: Poa pratensis; assembly: GCA_947311845.1. Classification (NCBI taxonomy): domain Eukaryota; kingdom Viridiplantae; phylum Streptophyta; class Magnoliopsida; order Poales; family Poaceae; genus Poa; species Poa pratensis. The sequence continues at coordinate 32,090,358 of CAMZMU010000046.1, read as the reverse complement.
GCACTTTATTTTTGCACACCGTTCAGGGAGCAATTACTGGAATATTATACGAACAATAAAAATCCTGGAGATGCAGAAGAAAATCTTTTGACTTGCTTGGCAGATCTTTTCATGCAGGTAAAGTGGACAAAAAGAAACTTTTGACCTTGTTATCTAATATGTAATTCAGTAATTGTGTTTTAGCATGCTGCTACTTTGCAAATCGACTTGGAATGAATGGAAGTTTGAAAACTGAATCTGCAGTTCTGCACATTCAGTCTTATGCAATCTATATTGCCTTTTGGCTTTCCGCTCTCTAGATATTGGATGTCTTCCTTGGAGTGATGAACACTTAAGGGACTAAAATCCTTCATATCAAGTTGTAAACCAAAGATCGAACAGGTGTCTTAGCCACCAATTCATTATTACACTGCATCCACACACATCATTATTAGTTTTAGTGGAATGTTTATGTGACATGAAACTGATGGCAGGATATTTCCGCTGGTACTGAATTAATGACAGCTCATTATATTTGCGAAAGTAATGATAGCTCATAATAAATCATGCAGGTAAGCCAATCCAAGAAAAAGACAGGCGTTATTGCTCCAAAACGTTTTGTCCAAAGAGTGAAGAAACAAAATGAGTTGTTTCGCAGCTACATGCACCAGGTAACGTGACACATTATAGTAGTACATGTCTAATGTCTTTGGTTGAGCCATGATATCCTCACACGGTGACCTGATTTATGCAACATGAGGCAACCTTTGGATATATATTTGATGTTAAATGTTCCAGTTATTAGGTCCAAGTGATGGAAGTTTCTGTATAATATTTTTTGATTTTTTTTACGGCAATCTCAGCCATTTTATAGGTAATATTCTTTGTCCTCTCATGCGCATGCATTTAGCTGCTATTTTGCTTTAGTTTAACCGTGCTACCATCCAAAACAGTCTCTTAGAAATAATCTTCAAACCTGGCATTTGGTAGTATTGAAGAATACAAAACCAAGTAATATTTTGGAATGGATTAAGACACGTATGCAGGCAATGTGATACACTGGAAAGAATTGATGTGCTAGCCTTTTCTTTTTGGGCAACCTTCAGTTTTGCATAAAATCTGAGAATATCCTGGGTGTTCTCTTTAGTAACATATTTGTCCATGATTACTCTGTAGGATGCACATGAGTTCTTAAATTTTCTGTTGAATGAGCTTGTTGATATTCTGGAGAAAGAGTCTAGTGCTGCGAAGGACTCACCCCAATCATCATCTCCTGAAAAAGTTCCAAATGGGCTAGTTCAACCTTTGGCCAATGGAGTTAGGAAAGAGCCACCGGTTACCTTGGTCCATAAGAATTTTCAGGTGACTGAACTCACTGAAATTGACATAGAAATTATGTCTACCTTGTTACCTCCCTTGAAAGTCCAATTTATCTGTTATCTTTATTAATTTACTACAACCTACACAGGGGATACTGACCAATGAAACCAGATGCTTGAGATGTGAGACAGTAACTGCAAGAGATGAAACATTTTTTGATCTGAGTGTTGATATTGAGCAGAATAGTTCTATTACAAGCTGCCTGAAAAATTTCAGCTCCACAGAGACTTTAAATGCTGAGGACAAATTCTTCTGTGACAAATGCTGCAGGTATACCATATTTCTTTTCGACTGCTTTTCTTGTCTTCACCATGGAGGCATGTAGTATGTATGGTCTGCTTTGATATATTGATTTGTGTTTTACTCCCTCCGTTCCACAATATAAGAAATTTTAGGTGTTTCACATGTTGTCTAGATTCGGACTAAAAGGAGTGGACATATACACTAAAACATGTCTAGATACATGTGTATATATGTGAATGTGGAAAATGCCTAAAACATCTTACATTGTGGAACGGAGGGAGTATATTGTTCATCTCCATTTTCTGTCTTGAGTGCCTTTTTTCTGGTATATGTGGGCAACATTATAAAGCCCTAAGCGATCTCTTTTCTTTCATCCCTGTGTCAAAATCCACTTGTTGTGCTCTAGATCCATGGGAGGAAACATTAGCTTAGCTTAATTTGCTGAACTTCATTGTTCCAGTTTGCAAGAAGCACAGAAGAGAATGAAAATCAAGAAGGCTCCCCACATATTGGTGATCCACCTAAAGCGGTTTAAGTACATTGAGCAGCTTGGTCGGTATAAGAAACTTTCATATCGGGTTGTATTCCCCATGGAGCTGAAGATCAGTAGTACATCTGATGATGTAGATACTGAGTACTCTCTCTTTGCTGTCGTGGTCCATGTTGGAAGCGGACCCAACCATGGGCACTATGTCAGCCTCGTTAAAAGCCACAACCACTGGTTGTTCTTCGATGATGAAAATGTGGAGATGGTTGAAGAGTCGACCCTGCAAACATTCTTTGGCTCTTCACACGAATACTCAGGCAACACAGATCATGGATACATCTTGTTTTACGAGGGCCTTGGTGGGAAGAGTTAGGTTGATTTTCTCCGCCTTCCCTGTTTCCTTTTTCTTTTTCTTTGGAGCATGCAAGCCAACTGTTGTATGTACACAGCTATTTCATTACCTCCATGGAAAATTGTTGAGCTCAGAGATTGTGAGTATGATGAACCCTGAGGATGCCAGATTTTTGGTGATTTTAGTGTACAGCGGAAAATGAAACCTGCTCCCAGTGATGGAATAAGGCGTAAGTCATCAAGCACGCCCCAACCAAAGAATGTAACATTGATATTTGGTTCTGTATATTTGATTCTAGCTTTGAATTTTTGATGCATTAGATGTAGCCATTTCCTAGTTCTGATGTACTAGCAGTTCCTATATGGGAGGGGCCTGTAATCATATGCTCAGCTAGAATTCTGTCGAATGTTTATTTTCAATACAGTATATCTAGATGATCTTTGATTTTATTTAGGTAACTTGGCTAGTTGAGGTTGCTTTGAATCCATGTTATCTGATGTATTGCTCCAATGAATACATGTTACCTTTCTTTTCATTCACTATCTTGTCGCCGAGAAATTTAGTAGTTATACAGAGAGGCTTGACCTCATGTGCTGAAGTGAAGAAATGTTATTTTCATTGGTTGATGCATCACGCGTGATGAAATATTAACGTTGATTTAACCACATCGTTGCCTTCTTGATGATCGTCGCGCAGCAGATTTGTTTGTGATATTATCAGAACGTTGGAGGGTAAGGATCACAGGTGGGAAAAAAGGTGAAGAAAAAAACAGGTTCCCAAACGAGGCGAGAGGGTGCCGACGGCGAGGCCACCAGCACCGGACTCGGCTGTGCAAGGTGCGCTTTCTCCGTCACCCCACCAATTTGCTGATACGCCGATATCTTATTTTCCCCTAGAGTTCAGCTGGCTGGATCCAATTTTATCTGAAGTGGACAATCATGTGGTGTGTTGGAAATGCGATATAGTATAAGGCAACATGAACGGCGGCCCCCATTTGGAGACACTTGTCTGCTACCTGCTCGCCCGATGCACCCAACGACGCCCCCAATTTTGGGTTTGGACTGTTTTTTTTTTCAGCCATTTTATTTATTGACATACATAATTATTGTTAGCAAAATTTAACACTCAAATAATTATACGATAATTAAAATATTCAATTGAAATAGTTCACATAATAATAAAAAAATAAAAATCAAATGACAGCAGTCCTAAAATTCGATAAATTGTTCAATATAAGACATCAAATGGGAACTACTCGCTTCCTTTGTGGATCCGCATATGCTCAACTGAATCATTTTTTAAGGGAAGAAAAGCCAAACTTAGCAGTAGCATCTTTCTTCAATTGGAAGTAGTCATCATGAGCTCACTCTGTCCAGAAGACGTATGAACACATGGGTAGACATCTGAAAGCGTCGCCGAAACCTATCCGCTGGATAAGTTAGCATGTTCAGATTTAAGTAGTCATTGCGAGAAGAATATGACAAGCGACCATGTTAAGATCGATCACCTCATGTCCGATGTGGCTTGACGAGCCGGCCAGACACCGACAAAGAACGAACGGGGCGGACGAGGATAGTGTCCATTTGGTCCCAAACCATCCCCAAATTTGGGGCCGGTTTGTGGGAACGGATAGGAGTACGGTGATTTGGAGGACGAGCTCCACGGAGCTCGTTTTTTTGAAAAAATCAAAAATGATATTTTTAACTTCCCAAAAAATCTGAAAAAAATCCTAGACGTAGACCATGATTATGTCTCCCATCGTGCAAAATACCAATGCGAAATATTGTGTATTGTGTTCTGTGCAAAAATAACAAAATTCTGGATCTGAGATTTGATTTGAACATTTTCAGATTTGTCAGTATTTGTCTTTTTTGTGTAGGACGGAATACAAATTATTACGGGTTGCAAATTTACAGACTCGTAGAATAGGTCATTGTGAACGTCTAGAATTTTTTGCAGCATTTTTAGAAACTTAAAAATATCAATTTTATTTTTTTCAAAAAACAGGCTCCATGGAGCTCGTCCTTCAAATAAACTTTCCGGAACGGATAGTCCATAGACAAATTGTTTGGTTGAGTGAGCTCGTTGGGGCATGGTTTTTGGGCCGCGGATAGAAACATATGGGGAAGCGGGGGGCGCTGTTGGAGTTGTCGTAATAACTCTCGGTTCTGCTCCATGGCATGTCCAATGCTGAATACTTTGGAAACCGAAATATTCACGGAGATAAAAAAAAAGGCAAGAACAAAATTACAAGAAGAGTAAAATACACCGCAAGTTCTAAAACTATTTAGGGGTGCCAAGTTAGTCCTAATTGTTAAAAAATGTATAGCCCAGTCCCAATTTGATTTTAAGGAACCACTAGTGATACACTTAAAATTAAATTGGGACAAAAATGTGCGTTTTTAAATAATTAGGACTAATTTGGCATTCCAAATAGTTTTAGGACTCGGTGTTCTTTACTCTTACGAAAATACTACTCATTAACTGCTATAGATTGGTGATTACTTTACTGTTGGCACTATTTGATCTCTCTAAGGCCCCGCTTAGAAAGCCCGTTGATTTTTCCTCTCCGTAATTCCGCACCCCTCCTTACCTGTAAATATACGGACCTGAACAGGTCCGGATTTTCTCCCGTCGATTTCTGGCCGGAAAACGCTGAACCAAGCGGGGCCTAAATGGTATGCTGCCGTTGACGACTCATACAAAACAGATTTTTAGTTGTCAAGTTTTCCAGTCTGGGATGGGCTTCAGGACGTACTTCACATAACATCCGCCTAACCTGCTAAGCCTGATTAGCCTCATGCATCGTGCCTTGCATGATTACAAAGCATATTTCGGAAAAGAAGGAAAGAAGGAAAAGAAAAAACTTGCAAATCAGGACGCGTCGTTCGTCCAACGTCATAGTGCATTCTGCGTGAAGTTTCTGCTGCACTTCAAACTGTATGAAAGCTACACTTCTTTCTGCCGCACTTACGGGAGCGGATGTGCGGGGGGACCTCGAACCTAAAACAGTATACAGTCGTCCTAGGTAGCAATGCTCAGTGGAGCATCTCGTGATCGGTAGCTCCCGACGCACTGATGCTCTCGTCTCCTACACCGTATATATTCATCGCCCATCTGTCCATTCATCACATCAAAGCACATTCTGATAGCCTTACAGCCTTTCACTGTCAAATAATAAGTCCACGCATCTCACGGCTGTAGAAAGTCAGGCCAAATATATACATTCTGATCGCACAAAACCATTTACAGTAATGCAACTGACAGAGTAGTAAGTAACCAGAGACTTGCCAATCACACTGGGGAATTTACAGGTATAACACGTAATATCGCACCCCTACAAAAACCCTCGATTGTCTCATCGATAATACAGATCCTTCTTCGACAAACTCTAACAAAGCTATATCACACGGCCATAGGTTTCTAGAGGATTAGATTTACACAAACTAGTATCACGTCCAGCAGGAAGACGCCTGCCTTGCAATGCTCCTCGGTCTATAGACGAGCAGGTGGGGGTGGGCAATTTACATGCGAATTCCCTGCGCCGGGAAAACCCTAACCGATGAAATTTGGCTGCACCGAGTTCTCCACGTCCCTGCCTGTTGTCCTGTAATTCAAGATTCAACGGATAGCAATTAGATCATACGATAATATTTGTAATTAAGAACCATGCACGTTTGTAAATGGCAAACTAACAGTGTTGCTGCAACAATGCAAAATTTTAATGAGAATAGCATGTAGGCTAAGGAACAGCCGAACAACTAAAGACAGATAATGAGAAACTCACTGTTAATACAGAAATGGATGCATAGGGAATTTTATGTAGTGTGAATCCATATGTGAAGTGATCAAGAACATCATAGAATTGTGTGTTTGGCTGGTACAGCAGTCAACGCTACCCAAAAAAATGTGTGACATTGCTTCTGGCTGTCTATGCTTTGGGGAAGGTTGGTATGGCAAGAACATAAGTGGAAAAGGGCAAAGGGGCACGCTCATGCCAAAATAATGGTAACCATCCAAACAAAAGCCAAAAATGTTGGACATGTCCAAACAATTGGTGTGGTAGATTAATACCCAAAGATCTAAAACATCGAATAAATGTACAAAAGAAAGAAGTTACTAGATATGTCCAAACAATTGGTGGGGTAGATTTATACCCAAGGAAGTCACCCTGTGAAATGTCAAGTTCCAATTCCACAGATACAATGAACTGGAAAAAGGGTCATGCACAAGCTGAGGTACAAAATATGCTGTCTTCCTACTTAAGTTTTTTCGAAATGGGTGAGCCCCGGCCTCTCCATCAATCGATGCATGCAGCCTTTATTAATTCTTCTTACTTTAGCTGATTTAGGAATTGAAATTTCTTAATGATCTATGGCACTCTAGCGGCTAGATTCCTTAGCTTAAAGAACATATGGTCCACACCAAACTGAAGATACATATTAACCCATATACTGCTTGATGTTGAAGTGTATATGTGGATTGTATAGCCCTTTCCATCGGTTCGGACTTTTGGTTGCGTTGGCTAGTGCATAAAACATGACACTTGATACATAAAACATTATTTTTATATAATTTTTAGTGTTCCGTTTTTGCAGGGAGATACTTTGTTAGCATGAAGTACTACTAATGTAATCTTCAATGCTATCCTGCCTTCCTGAGAAGTTACAAAATTGCAACGCCACCACAACATCAATGCAGTTTACTGAGAACAGTGAGTTAAGGTGTGTATGACTTACAATGGCTGTGATAGCTGACTCCAGTTCATCATCAGGTGCGACTGAGGATGCATATCCAAATAACTCCTACTAGAAACATCAGCTTCATCAGCTGCATAAGTTTCGGAATGGCCTGACGCTGCAGGAGGCGACCAGACTGGGACCACACCACCTTCTCTCCCAGTCCAGCTACTCGACGCTTCTGACACAGATGTCTCAAAATAATTTCTCATGCGATGCTGAGGTTGCTGAAAGTTATTGTGATGGTGAATGCCATTGGTTCTAACAGCATTGCCCGTTCTACGTACCATCTCCTCCCTCTCAGTTCGTGGCTCAAAATGCATGTGGGATGGTACCTCTGCCCTACTATCCCCGCTATTCCCCATATCAGCAGAAATTTCTGTTTCAACCCTGTTCAGTGAAGCTGTCATGGTAGGCACCATCTGATCCTGACGTCTCCGCGTAGTTGTGGGCACATTGGCTGTTACCTGGGCTGGTTCCCTATGAACTTCCATCTGTAAATCTTGGGGAAATTCAATTGGTGGCACATCCGAGGAGTCGCCCAGGCCTTCCTCCATTCCAGTGTCCATTGCGGCCCTGGATGCTGCCTCAAGCTGCCACATTTCTGATAGGGCTTCTTGTAGCCTGGCTTTGGCTGCATCTAGCTCAACAATGGGGAGAGGATAGTTGGAGCCTAACTCAACTCCTGCAGCTTGCAGCACAGAGGCAGGTGCATCCCATGGGTGGTGTATCCATTCTGTTGGCAGCCTTGCAAGTTCAGGAAGCCACCGTCGGACATATTCCCCGTGTGGATCGAATTTGTATCCTTCGAGCTGAGGGTTGTCAATGTGGTCGAGCTCTCGGCTATCAGGGAGAGAGCCAGAAATGTACTGCCAACCTAGTGCATCACTCTCAAGATCAGCATCCAGTAAAGTGTCCCAAAAGTACTTCATCCCCCATCGCCATGGTAGTTGAAGGACCTTGACGAAAAAGCTTGCCACCACCACACGTATCCGATCATGTAACCACCCTGTCGCCCACAGCTCTCTCATGCCGGCATCAACAAGAGGGTAACCAGTCCTTCCCTGGCGCCAAAACTTGAAGGTGCACTCATTGACGACCCAGGGGAAGAATCTGAGGTGTGTAAGTAGGGGCTTCTCATGGCTGGATGGATGGTTGAAGCAAAGATACCGTGAGTACTCCCGGAGACCAATGGATCGGAGGAACAAGGTGCAGCTCTCCTCGGCTGCGTGGTTGCCCTCATTGCTCCAAACGAGTTGCTTCATTAGAACAAGGTGGAAGACCTTGCGCACACTCAGCTCACCAAAATGCAGGTAAGGTGATAGGAGGGAGGTGTTTGCGCTATCTGCTTTCTTGCGGTTCACTGAGTAGTCGATCAAAGGGCCATTCAGGAAGGCTGTTAGCGCCTTATCTGCGTTCTGCCAGCCCGGTGACCATGCTCGTGCAAGAAGCGCATTGCTTCCCCTCTCGGACTCATCCTCAAAGATCAGATCGTCCGATGGGCACATCGACAAATCACCTGTTGAATTTGTTTGCCAGTGAATGAGTGAGAATCAAAATATGAATGGTACAAACACAGAAGATTGAACATTCTAACTCTCTGAATTAAGATTAGTAGACTTTATGGTTGCAAAATTATACTAGTACTGTGATTCACCATGAACCCAAGAAGTGACTGGCACACTTTCTGAGGTCCTATATACCATAGCATTTCAAATTGCGGAAGCACCTGAATTGATCTTCTTAGGGGGCAGCAGTGGCGCGGGGGATCATATGGCATGCTGAGGCACCTGTTCCAGAACGGCATGAACATGTTGAACGGGTTGCCTTCATCATCGTTGACCTCCCATGGATCATACAGAAGGTCCGCATTGAAAGATTGCACGACGATGCCCTCCGCCGTCAGCATCTCCTTCAGCCTGTGGTCCCTGACCAGCGAGATCGGGTCTGAAAAGATGGGCATGACACGGTAATTGCTGAGTTAGATGAGGGCATGATGCCTTGTGAACGGGAACAGACCACTGTCAAGACAAGCAATAAACAGACAAGCAATAAACTGGTACTGTAGTAGAAGTACAGCTGTGCAAATGCCTAAATGAAGAATATATCTAAATAAGGATGGTGCCTCATTGAATTGGTTAGTTAGTGGTTGCAAGAGCTTTTGGCAATTAAGGCCAGAGTTGCCGAAATGTTCATAGTTTACTAAATGGGGAAAGCGTAAACGCAGGTTACCAAATTGGGAATCACTACCCCAAGGGAGGACCTGTAGAGGTTTGTTAGAGTCAAGACTCAAGACCATGACTGCCACAGACTGGGAAGGACGATAAATTAAGACCTGATATGATAATATGGTAGAACAGATCTCGTTTAACTTGGAGCAAATCAGACGGAAGCCGAAAAAGGTAGCTGAATGGAATTCGTAACAAAGATAGTTTGCTTTTTCATCTACGTAGCTAATTAAGCTAAGCTCAAGCAAAGTAGCCTTTTAAATCATCACGGAATTTGATCATCAGCAACTAGAAGGAAAGAAAAAACTTTGCAAGAAAGGAGATCTTGGAGGAGAAAAGGTATTTTTGTAGATAAAATATTTTATACTAGGAGCAAACACAAAGAATATATTTCAACCGAACGGAAGCAAACCGTAGAGATGGTTGAAGAAGAGGTGCGTGGCGCCGGTGTCGCGGACGAGCTGGAGCAGCGCGACGACGGCGTCGGGCGACCTCCGCGTGACGAGCTTGCCGGCGCCGAGGCGTTGGAGCGAGGCCTCGAGGTGCTTGAGGCTCTGGCCGAGCCACCAGCGCGAGACGCGGCCCGGGAAGTAGGGGCCGTCCTCCTCCGGCGACCAGACGTAGGCCGGCACCACCTCCCCGGCGGTGCGCGCGGCCGCCGCCAGCGCCGGGTTGTCCTCCACCCTGAGGTCCCTCCGGAACCAGACCACGCTCTTCATCCCGGCGGCGGCGGCGTCCCCGCCGCGCATAGACGAGGACGAGACCGACATGGCCAATCCAGTCCAATCCTATTCTCCGATCACAAGGGGACGTACCTCCGAGGAACCATGGAAGAACCTGGTAGCTGCGCTGCGCTGGATTGGATTGGGTTAGGTGATTCTTTTGGCGTCGTCGGAGCGAGCGCGTACGCGCCGGAGCTGGTGCAAAGGAGTGATTTTTTTCCTCCTGTTTTTCCGTAACTTTTTGGGACTGAGATCCAGTGACTTCACTATGTGAAGTCACCTTGCGCCTTTAGCACTCTTAGAGCCATCAGATCTCCATCCAACGGCCCGTATTTGAGATAAAAATTCAAACTTTTCAAAAAAAATCAAAAAAATTCCAGCAAGTACTACGTGTCCCGTTGTATATTCTAATTTTTTTTTGGCTTCATTTGGATTACTATTTTATGAATTAATAGCTTCCTAAGTTTAAAAAATGAAAACCAGTTTAACGATAAACCACTCATCCAAATGAAGCCAAAAAAAATTAGAATATACAACGGGACATGTAGTACTTGCTGTAATTTTTTCGATTTTTTTTGAAAAGTTTGAATTTTTATCGCAAATATGGGCCGTTGGATGGAGATCTGATGGCTCTAAGAGTGCTAAAGGCGCAAGGTGACTTCACATAGTGAAGTCACTGCATCTCAGTCCAACTTTTTGGGAGTATTATTTGATTGTTTTTTTGTCTGGTGTTGTTGCGGGTGGCGGGTCTTGGCCCTGCACTTCTGCTCCAATGGAGAGGGGCGACTGCGGATATCGGGATTGCTTGGCTGGGTTTCGTCTACCCTTTCCTCTCCATTTATCTTTCGTAGCCACTCCCGCCGAATAATATTTCTTGGATTTGTACCTATCTTTATCATTTGGGATCGATATATATCTTGTTTGCGAGAAATCACCCAGCAAATAAGATTCCAAACAAAATCCGACCCTCCGATGATTTAAGGGGCTAACAGTGATAGGGCATCACACTCACATCTACCAAATACAGCCGTTCTTAAAAGGGGATGCTTCCAGCCGATCATGAACAGGTTCACCAAGAGGCTTACCCATTGGAACGAGAAATTTATGTCTCACGCGGCCAAGGATACCCTTGTTAAATCTGTTGCCCAAGCCCTGCCGGGTTATGTGATGGGTGTTTTCAAACTGTCTTCTGGCTTCTGCGAGCAGTATGGAAAACTGATTCGCGACTTCTGGTAGGGAGATGAGCAGAACAAAAGAAGGGTGCACTGGACTCACAGGCGGAGCCAGTAGGGGGTCGAGGAGGGTCGACCGACCCGGCTCAGTTTTGGCGAGAGAAAAAAACACTTCTAGATATACAGGCATATACCGCTTAGTCGCGTACAACAAAGAGGAAACCCTCCCATCCCAAATCCCAATCCCCTGCCTGCCCCGCTCCTCTCCACGCCCGTCTCGGCGGTCGTCCCCCGCCCCCGCATTCAAGGCGGCCCGCACGCCGGCGCCGCGCACCAGGAGACTGCCTGCGCCGCGGACGGCCCACCTCGCCCCACAACTGGCTCGCCCCGTCGCCCCCCCCCCCCCCCCGCGCACAGCTGCTCGCCGCCTGCCCCAGCCCCAGTCCTGCTTTCAATGGACATGGACTCCGACGAGGAGGCTGCCTGGCTAGAAGAAGAGAAGGCAATAGAAGAAGAGGAAGCAGCTAAGGCAGCTCTGTTGGTTGAAGAAGAGGAGACAGCGCAGAAGAGGGCACACCTAGAGGTTGATTGTTTCCCTTTATCTTCAGTTTTGATGTCTATTTGTCTAGTAATTAGTAGTGTGTAATTAGTAGCTGTGAAATCTTTGCTCATAGTTAGATTTTGTTTTCAATGTTGTAGGCAAATGTTCCAGAAATTTTTGATCTAGCAAATGTTGTTGCCGATCCTGGAGTTCAGAGACCAATTGATGAATATGGTTCCCCTGAAATTAGAGATAAAATGAGATGGGCATATTTGTCTAGAGACAGTACTCGTTTGATTGGACATAATTTTCCCAAAACAAAATTTGGTCCAGATTGGCGGTCATTTCTAGATGCATGGTATACCACCTATGATTGGTTAGAGTATAGTGTGGAGAAGGATGCTGCATATTGTTTCCATTGTTTTCTTTCTCGACACTTTCGTCTTGCCAATATGGATTCAACTTAATGGTACTATCTTATCAAAATGTAGCACTATTTTTTATGTAGTTTTCTTGTTCTTTGTAGTCAGTTTGTACTTGTGCTTGATGAAATATTAAATTGAATCTGTTTGGACCTTTCTTGTGTTGAATACACTTGGTTTTCTACCTAAATTTTTTTAGACCTTATTTGTTCGACCCGTCTCAGTTCAATTCCTGGCTCCGCCACTGACTGGACTGCTTGGGACAACCTCACCAAAGCTAAGGGTAGAGGCGGGCTGGGTTTCAGAGACATGCAATTGTTCAACCAAAGCCTTCTTGCAAGTCAGGCTTGGCGTCTGATCCAAAAGCCTGACAGCTTATGTGCCAAAGTGATTAAAGCACACTATTTTCCCAATGGTAACATTTTGGACACTGTCTTTGCAACTAATCCTTCTCCTGTCTGGAAAGGCATTGAGTTTGGACTTGATCTTCTAAAGAAGGGCATCATCAGCAGAATTGGGGATGGGAGGGATACACAGATCTTCCATGACTAGTGGATTCCCAGAGACAAAGGCCTCCATATCACCGCTGTAAAGAAGCGTTCATGCTTGATATGGGTCAACCAACTGATCAACGCCGACACGCACAGCTGGAACACCCAACTCCTAAACCAGCTCTTCCATGATCATGACGTTCAAGCAATTCTTTAGATCAAGTTGCCGCTTCTGAACTGTAGTGACAGGATTGCGTGGCATTTCGAGCGAAATGGAATCTTCTCTGTCAAGAGTGCCTACCGGCTTGCCCTCTCTCTAAAACATCAGAACCGGGACAACTCAGCTAGCAGCCTCGTTCCCAATGGCAACAAGTCGATCTGGAACAATATATGGAAAGCTAAGGTGCAGCCTAAAATCAGAACTTTTGGCTGGAGAACAGCAACAGACTCGCTCGCTACCAAGAGCAACAAATGGAGAAGGAAGCTGGAAATCGATCCCCATTGCTCCATTTGTGGCACCGCTACTGAAGATGCTCACCATGCCGATGTTGTCTGCTCGAAAGCGGTGGCCCTGCGAGATGCATTGCGTGCTCACTGGCCACTTCCCGAGGAATGTCTATTCAGAAACACTGGTAGAGATTGGCTCCTCATTCTGTTAAGCCGCCTTGATGACAAAACCAAATCCAGAGTGCTTCTTCTTCTGTGGCGTTCATGGCACTTGAGAAACGATATCATCCACAACGACGGAAGGGAGACGATAGCCCGGTCAACTACTTTCCTGCTGGCTTACGACACACCCTTTGAGCACCTGCATTCGCCCAGCGACATCAAAGGAAAGAGCCCCATGGTCGAGTGCACCACCTCATCCTCGCTGTATATTGCAGACCAAAATCCTACTTGTTGGACTGCCCCTCCCCAAGGCTGGATCAAACTAAACACTGACGAATCCTTCATCGACAGAGATAGCAAGGGTGGCGCTGGAGCCGTGGCGAGAAACCACAGAGGCGATGTCATTGTCGCCGCTTGCTCCTTCATCAACCCATGCGATGACGCTGAGGAGGCTGAAGCAACGGCTGTCCTTCGCGGTGTGGACCTCGTTGCCAACCAGGGACATGATCAAATCATCCTGGAGATGGACTGCACCTCGGTGATCGCCGCTCTGCAATCTGAGGCACCCGACAGATCAAAGCTGTGGACAATCCACGAAGAGACGAAAGAGAAACTGAAGACATTCAGAGCTGTTCAGATCCAACACACCAAAAGAGAGAGCAACAGGGTCGCCGATGCTCTTGCCAAGGCTGCTTACTCGCTTGGCCACTACACCTGGACGACCGCGACTCCGGACTTCATCGATCATCTCGTAACAAACGACGCGCCGCTGAGTGTTACTACGATGATGTAAAGCTCTCCTTTATTCTCAAAAAAAAAAAAAAAACAGCCGTTCTTAAGCTTTTCAAGATGATACCATGTTGCAAGATTTTCAAATTCGACCAAACCACAACCCCAAAATTTGTTACTTTTACCCGAAGCGCTCTGAATTTCACCTGGATATCTTTGTTGAAGGGTCATTTGTTTGGTAAGGCCAATGGCATATAGCAACCAAAACCCTATATCCTAGTTATTGACTAGTCAAATGGAGTAGCTAATGTGAAGCCCAACTCTCAATGAAAGGGACAAAATATTTTGGCAACCACATTTTCGTCTCATGATTTGCTAATTCAGGTAGAACTAAAATTTTACCTGTCGGTGTCTATTTCTCATAGTCAACTCTGATGTAATATGAAAGGAGCATCTGCGTCAATAAAATAAGCTCTCAAAAAAATAGAAACAAGGAATCGTCAAGTTTAGTATGAAATTAAATAAAACATCATCAAGAGAGGTGACATCTAAAAGCTCATGGAATCGATTCGATCAAGGCACTTTTTTTTTATCGGAGCAAGAGATTTTTTTTGAGCAGTGGAGCAAGAGATAAAGAGAACCATGATGATAAATTTTATGATCCGTTGCTCATTTTTCTCCTAATTAAGACGGTTACTTGTCTCATACATAACAAAATAAACTACAATGTACGTTATGTTCACTAAAGGGGTGCCAATCCGTTATTTTTCTTGGACACAAACAGTTTGTTATTTTACGTTGCATGAGTTTGCAAGGCAACATAATCCATGGCAAATACTACATTTGCTATTTTACACCGATGCCTTACCACTGCAAGTCTGCAAGACCAATGCTAATAAGTACCACAATTTTGGAACCCGAGCAAATAGGCCTGCTCCACTGACAAAAAAGAAAACGTAAGTAGAGGAGTGTGAAAATCGTTTTATGAAGTTTTCTTGAGGGTAGGCCCAGTGAAGAAAGAACAGAAGGTGGTGAATTTAGCGACCATGAGAGATGTCAAATTGTCAATGATGTAGAGCCTGTCTAGCTCCTGGATCGATTACACAGTTTACCTGAAAATCGTGTGTCAGCCTTCTGTTAGCTGCCTACTGGTAAGCACCACACCTTCTTCCAATAGTCAAGTAAACCTTGACACGCATGATAAACTGAATCATTGGGTCTCCTTTTGAGCCACTGCTTGGAAAAGCAAAGCTGTGGGTTTTGCTTTCGATCCACTGTTAGGAAAGCAAGTTGTTGATCATCAAGCGACGCGCACTGAACCAGAAAAAGCTGTGAAACATTTCACACAGTCCTGCAGTGACGAATATATTCTGTGCAGATGATAAGATGACCAATCTTTTCTGATTTGCTATCTGAAAAACTTTTCTTGGCGACCTAGACGATCGTCACGTCCATAGGAGCAGCTGAGCACTGTGAAATATTGTGTGAGACACGAAGACGTGGTTGTACAAGGCGCGTCACAGCAGAAGCAAATTGCTGTGACGAAAGGGTGTGGTCTGCGTGCCGTAGCGTGAGCAGTGTGTTCTCTTAGACCATCCACTATGTTAGGAAAAAGCGAACCAAAGTGGCCTTATGGTTCGGTTACATACATAGTGGTGAACCGATGAATGTTGTCAGACTAAAAAAAAAGCGACTCATTTGTTTAGTTCCCTTCTTTCCTGACACACACAAGCTGAGCGGGGGCATGTGAGAGCAAGGAGGCCTGCTCGTGACTCGTGAGGGAGAAGAGCAGGACATGCATCATAGAAAAATAGTTTTTTTACTGTTTTGTAAGTCTCATTGTTGCATGCAAGCGATGCTCCACATAGCACAAAATCACAACGATTCCAACTTCTGACAATATTTTCTTTGAACCGATTCCACATAGTGGTTGTCTGTAATTGAACGAGACAAGTCTGAATTATGGAATACTAGAACCCAACTCTGCTCGCTCCTCTCTCCCGACTCGTCTTATATTCCAAATCAGGCGCGCGAGTGTGCTCACGTCGCCAGCAATTAAGAGCATCTCCACCGACGTTCCAATAAACACCCGACAACTATGTTGGGCAAGTGTTATTGGAAGCGCCGTTGCCATCCTATTTGTAAAATTATGAGATTAGCGAAATATGTTGGATGTATTATTGAGCCTCATGGGCGAGTATATAAAGACGTACAGGGGATCATCTTGGAGTACAAGTCAAGGAATAGATAGAAACGGATCTTAACTTTATCCTATACTACCATAATAACCGTATACATACCATACTCTAACACTATTAGGACCGGCTGCTCTCACCAGCGCCTCTCCCAATAGACAGTACTAAAACATTTTGACCCAATTTTTTCCGCAAATATAAGACATTTCTATCTCAAATATATAGAATAAAATAATATTACATAGTTTCAAACATATAAAATGTTTCATTAGAAGAAATAAAATAATTAATACAATCATTCAAATTTAATTAAATCGGACACTTAGTTGAGACCGGCTGCTTGTCCTTTGCGTGCTCACATATACACAACTACTCCCTCCGCGCATGAATATAAGACATTTTAGCTATCCAATATGTTGTATACATGTATAGTAATATGAATGCACATACTAACTAAAATATGTCTACATACATCTAGATATATGTGAATGTGGACAAATGCTAAAACATATTATATTAAAAAACGGAGGGAGTAGATCATTTTGTAGTTTGTTGTGAGTTTATTCGCCTCGGATTTCGGCACGCATGACGAGGAAATTGACAAACTCTCCCGAGACGTCTCAACCTGGTCAAGAGAGCTCTGATGATCATACGACTGATCATCGACCAGTAGAGGAACATCATGCTCACCGACGATCATGTTGTGCATTATAAGTTTATAACACAAGTCATTATCACCTACCAAATTTGCTTTTTCGATCAAGTTAGAGCAGGGTACCGAACGATATCAAAGCGAGCTTGGAACACACCAAATGCTCGCTCAACATACTTCATGGCACACCAAAGTTGTTTGTGCACCCGAGCTCCAGGGATCCTCGCAGTTTAAAAAAATTGAAAATAATATTTCAAAAAATTGAGAAAAATCCTGAAGGTAGCTAATAGTGTATACAATGAACGTGCCAAATTTCACATTCAAATACTGTGTATTCTGGGATACACAAAAAATGACAAAATCTGATAAATTTGGAGATTTGAAAATATGCATATTCAGATCCACAATTTTGTCATTTTTGTATAGCACAGAATACAAAGTATTTGAATGTGATTTTTTTGCACGTTCGTTTAATACATGTTTGGCTACATCCGGGATTTTTTGAAACTCATAAATATTTTTTCGATTTTTTTAACCAGCAGGACCATTGGACCTCGAGAGTACAAAATATCCTCTCTCTCTGGCGGTGTCCTTGTTTGCGTGGGGGCTCGGGCCCCAGACCAGATCTGTTATCCAATCAAACCATGCAGGCTAGCTGTAGGTCGACGAGACGCGCAGGAGCAAGTTGGAGCTCTAGAAGGAAATACGTCACGCAGTTTCAAGGGAGAAGCCAGCGAGCGTCTCGCATCGGGCGCCTGCCGACTGACGTACGTACATGCGCGGCGGCGCGCATTCTCTTGTGGCCTTGTGGGGGTGGGCGAGGATGCAAATTGTGTCGCCGTCGCCGTCGCAACCCCGTGGGCTTGGGCGTGGGTCAGTGGGCACGCAAAATCTCTGGCGATCGCGGAGGAGGACGACGGCTTCGCCCGCGCGCGACGGATACGGCAGTCTCGCGCTCGGGGTCCAGCCTAGATTTGTCCCTCCGCCCTTGATGGAGGTCGTCGTCGCCACTCGCTGGACGTGGACCCGGTGCTCAGCTACAGCTACGTTGCGGATCTCTGGGTCCTTTGAAACAGTGATGGCCGATTGCCATTTTCTTCTTTGCAAGGAATTCGCATATTTGGAGGTGCATCGAAAGAACGAAAAAACAAGATTATATACTAGTAGCATTAGGGAGTAGCAACAATTGAGCTGCTCGGCGAACACGTGAGTGGCCCGGTTACCAGGATCGATCGACGTCTTGTGGCCGCGTGACTGTGGGCTGTAAAAGCCCATCTAGCCCAGGCCTGGACTTGGGCCTTATTGGGTCATCTGCGTCGAGCCCATGCAATAGACGAAATGGACTACTTCACAATTTCACATTATTAAAACAAGTATGGACGTGATGGACTTTTCTTCTTTGTCATCTCTTTTAGTCTGGTCCGCTCGTATATTTGGCAAACAACTTTGTGCCAAGTGACGGAGCATATAACTATGTTTACTCAAAAGAATAACAATCGAGTTCCGCCGAGAACAACCGCCAACCTTGTTGATGAATGCGAATCCTAGCAACTACGTGACTCCCCACCTAAAATATTTTTCTAACCTCTTAAAAAAACCTAGAGAACCCTTGCTAGCTTCCTTGAACAAAGTCTGTTTAGGCATATTCGGTCCATTTCCTAGTTACCTCTAAAGCATCACAAGCCAACATGTATCCCCATGGCAAACAATTTCAATTCGGTGGTGGTTCGGAGGAGGACAAGGAGCAGTCCCCTTTTGTTCGTAAATTATTTTTGAAAATGCGATGAGTTCGCCGAGTCCATTTTATTTTTTCAACTTCAGTGAAGCACAGTACGCAGTAAAACTTTCCACGCGGACGGGTAACGGACTGAAGAACAGTACCGCCGCTGTTGAATAAATGGCATTCAGTCGTGCAGCCCGAGCTATTACTACTACTATTCTCCTGCCGGTCGTCGCTGGCACTGCGGCCGAATTAAATTCCACATCGCTCACAAAAACCTGGTCCACAAGGACAATCCCCCATCGCAGCCACCCGTCACGGGGACGGCTCACTTCGGTCCATAGACCCGGTTCTCGGAGCGACCAAACATCTGTTTGTTCCGGCCCCCAGAAAGGCAAGTCAAACCGGCGCGCCCACCTCCCTCCTCCCACCAAGTCCTTAATTTCCGCACCCAACGACAGCTCCTGACGGTCCGGCCCCACCTTGGTGGGCCCACTAGTCTGTGAGTGGGGCTGAGTTTTCACGCTGACGACCATCAATTACGACTGCCGCCCGTGGTTCCCCGCTACGACTCCTCTCCACACACCGAGTCTATCATCAGAGCCGTCGATCATGCCTGGAGATACGTCCTCTGCCTCTTGCGGTGCATGGACCGGGTGCACGTACGCGTGGGCCAGCCGTCTGTCCCCCCTGCCGAGTGTTGACCCCCGGAAAGGCCTCCCCATAGACTTCTTCGTCCCGACGCGCAAACCTGACGGAAGAAAAATACCCAAAAAACGGAGAGCAGCTCAGCAGCTCCGACCGCTCAAACCTCCGGCCGCCGAGCTCCTTCCACCTTCTTCTCCTCGAATCTCCTGGGTTCCTCGGCCGCTGGATCGATCGGTGAGTTGATCTGCCTCGCTAGAGAAAAATTACCCTTTTTTTGGCGGCCGTTTCTGCTGCTGTGTTATTCGGCTTCTGGATCTGATGTGATCGATGTCTTCGCTCTGTTTTTGCCATCAGGTGCCAAGTTCCATGAAAGGGGCGCGGTTCTGGGCCCAAAGAAGAACCTCGTGGTCGTGGTGTCCCCAGACGGGGCTCGGTGCCGGCGGGGCGCTCTGAGTTTCTTCTGTCCCTTCAATCGTTTTATCCTGTTTTGGTTCTGGTTGGAAGATATGTCGGGGTTTTGCTGCTTCGGTGCTGGTTATTCAGAGGTAAGTCTAATTTTAATCAATTGCTGTAGTAGTTTTCCCCCACTATTTACATGTTTCTCTGTGATTTTCTTGTGAGGTTGTTTGTACAGAATATCCTGTAATTTTGCTAATTAATTATAGGGTTATCAGTTGGTCCTCTGGAGATTTTTCATAAGTGACCAGAGCTGTACTTACTTCGCAGCTTTCACTGCCTTGAATACTTTAATTTTATAATATGGTACTACTAGAAAATTTCACTGCCTGCAACCTGTACTTTCGTAGTTATTATTGGTTGGTTCATCATCTTTCGACATGGTTTTTGTTACAGTTGTTGCATCCAAGAGTAAATTGGTTCATGCAAAAAGCGTTTAAACTGAACTGTTGGAAACTCTTGAGTCTTGACGGATGCATTCTCTATTGTATTACCATCTTAGCACTTCAGCTACATTCCTTTACTCTCGTTGACTGTTCTGCTTTAATGTAGAGGACGGGGAATTCATCGGCCTCCTCTGGTAAAGGGAAAGGCTGCCATGACCAAGTCAAGGTTAGCTATGGGTTCAGCCTTGTACGAGGAAAGACGAATCATCCTATGGAGGATTTTCATGTCGCGGAACTCGCCGAAGTGAAAGGAAATGAGCTTGGTCTTTTCGCTATTTATGACGGTCATTTAGGAGATACTGTTCCTGCATACCTACAGAAAAATTTGTTTTCAAATATTTTGAACGAGGCAAGTTTTATTTATGTCTGTTTCAATATGATGAAAGTGCCCCAGTCACTAGCATTTGCGGTGATCTTATTTTTATCGTGTCATTCCAGGAAGAGATTTGGACACATCCGGACAGAGCACTCACAAAGGCTTATGAAAAGACAGACCAGGCTATCCTTTCACATACTCCAGATTTGGGGCCAGGTGGCTCCACTGCTGTAACTGCCATCCTTATAAATGGCAGGAAGTTGTGGGTAGCTAATGTTGGGGACTCTAGAGCCGTTCTTTTGAAAGGCGGTGAGGCCATACAGATGTCAATTGACCATGACCCGAATGCCGAGCGTGGCGCTATTGAAAACAGGGGTGGTTTTGTTTCAAACATGCCAGGTGGGTCACTAGTTGATTGTTTTTCTAAACATGTTGCCTTAATTGAAATTGTTGCTACAACCAAGTCGTTCATCTGATATTCTGTTCACTGATCTTGTTGTGGATAATCAGGGTACCTCAACATAGTGAAAAGTTATGTGCCAGTAAAAGTTTTTAGTGATGTAAAAATGATAAAGATGTCTGCTATGTACTTATTACTCTTTAGGTTAGTGATAGCTATGCTTCTACGTTGTTGTTATTCTTTATTGCTAAAAAAATTATATGAAAATGTTCCCCGCGAAAAATTATGTTCAAATGTTAGACCCTGGGACTTCATGTGGTTAGATCATCTTAAATCGTACAAAAATGTTATAATTTCTACCCCTTTGATTTTATAGAGATTTATAGCAAGTGTAATACCAAATCCCAGGGTTAATATTGAACCAATATGAAAATAACATGTAAAATGTCAGTTCTGTGATTTTAGTACAACCAGTATTACAACATGTATGCACCAATATTTTTGCAATTATCTTAAGGTTATGATTGAACTAAATAATGCTATTATAACCTGCTCTATATTAGCTTTAAGGTTCACAATCGACAATATTGAACTACGTACTCCCTCTTGATTTTATAGAGACTAGCAAAATGCCCGTGCGTTGCAACGGGCCAAAATTTGGAAATCCATACTGACATATCAAAGTACCCATGATTTTCGTTCTCTTCCACTATAGATCTATCGCGAATAGAATGAAAAGAAGTATCCGCAACTTAGCGTACCAACACACAAGAAAAAGAATGTGTTGCCGGCATCGAACAATTTTACTGCATGAAGAGAATATGGGGACTTCGAAGTAGCTATTTTCAACTCCCACACGAAGTAATTCGCGAAAAAAGAGCAACATGTCGTCAAATGAGACTGAGTCCCTACTCCTTAGCCACCTCCATGTCCAGAAGCAGACAATGGAGTTGGACGGATAGCAAGTGGAATCTAAACCCCATGGTTAATATTGAACCACATATGAAAATAAGATGTAAAATGTCAGTTCTTTGATTTTAGTACAACCAGTATTACAACATGTATGCACCAATATTTTTGCAATTATCTTAAGGTTATGATTGAACGTGATAATGTTATTATAACCTGCTCTATATTACCTTTAAGGTTCACAATCGACAATATTGAACTACGTATGCTATATAAATATGCAAGTCTAGCCTCCCCATGAAAATAAGATGTAAAATGTCAGTTCTGTGATTTAGTACAACCAGTATTACAACATGTATGCACCAATATTTTTGCAATTATCTTAAGGCTATAAGGTTCACATTTCACATTACCAATTTTTCACCCTTCAACTTCTCCTTTCTCACACTTATGGCTCTTTTTAGTATTGTCCACTCTTGTTTCCCCTTGATAAGATGTTGCTGTTAATGAGAATCTCAAGCCTTCTTTTGGAGAGAACTCCTTGTGTTGATTGTACTGTGAAGTTCTTTATCTTTCATGTAAAACAAAATGGAAGCTAGTATTTGATATAGCTTCCAATAACTTAAAATTTTCAGCATGATGAGATCAATAATTATTCTTTCGTGTGGAATTTCTGTGTGTATTTCTCCTTGGTATGTACACCAACTGACCTACATAAGCAGAACAGTGGCATTTGACAAATCACTTAATTTTCAATCCTGTTAACTCTATTATTTTTAAATGATAGCCTGTTTACTATATGAATCAGTATGTTTTCGTAACTGCCTAGACAACCAACATTCTGTTTGTGCCTGAAATGCAATGCTGTAATTTACAGGGGATGTTCCCAGAGTCTGTGGGCAGTTGGCAGTGTCGAGAGCTTTCGGAGACAGGAATCTAAAGTCACTTCTGAAATCAGAGCCCGATGTAACAGTTGAAGATATTGATCACACTGCCGAGCTAGTTGTCCTTGCGAGCGATGGAGTTTGGAAGGTGTGATTTGTTATTTATGTATGAGATTTGTCCAAATTGCTGGGATAAAACCCATTATTATATTGGTGAATGTGCGCTTATTACTTGTCTTGTGTCAACCAGGTAATGAACAATCGGGAAGCTGTTGATTTGGTGAAAAGGTTCAAGGACCCGCAGACAGCTGCCAAACAATTAATTGCTGAAGCAGTGAAAAGAGACAGTAAAGATGATATATCATGCGTTGTTGTTCGGTTCAAGATGTAAATTGACTGCATGCAACTCCTGTGAAGGACTGGCACCGAGAGCAAAAGGAATTATACAGCAAAACATAGGCTGCCTGACAAAGGTAGTGGTAATGGGATATTGGCTGTAAATGACGTGTTAGCTCGCTTGTAAGTTCATATATAAATATGCTAGAATTCTTTGTTTGGGGATTGACAGGTACACGCGAGAGGGTCCAAAGCTATCCAAATAGCTTTCTTCTGTAAATAATGGTTTGGAGATATTGGAAGTTCACCGTCCTCCATTGTGAGAGTAGCCCTTTGGCTATCGTCGTCTTCCAACATGGGGTCTATACTTGTTGCACATAACTTCCAGGGTAGTGAAATCCTTCCTAAAAATCAATGCGACAGAACGCATTGGCGCATCTTGTGCATCTTTGTCCACCTTGGAGTTTTCGATAAATCGCACTGTTTCTGAAAGATGTATATCGAATTGGCAGGTTCATACTTTGTCTGACAATGACCATACTATATCTTCTCGGATCATTTCAAATTTTAAAATGCAGTTTCAAAGACGAATAAACTTGAACAAGCAACATGAAACTATTGCCCAAATAGCTTGCGCTGATGTTCAACAATATCTTCCGGAAGCCCATCTTCCATTCTCAGGTACACTTATGTTCCTACGAACTCCAACGAGTGTGCCAACATAGTCATACTCGTAGTTCACCCCTAGCCTCTCTCATCCTTTATGCTCATGTTGTGCATGTACCCCCCCCCAAAGGCACCATGGTGTCTGTTTCCTAAGATGTTCACCCAAAAACGAGCAGGACCTTGAACAAGTGTAAGCTGAGCATGCAACATACTAAAATCTACTTCAATGTTTTCCGACCAGCTTCTTGAGTCTTGGCAAAGTGAATTGTCTTATTACCTTGAGGTCTTAGAATTACCTGGCCAGGCAGGATAGATCCTATCAACTAGACTTCCTATATCATAATCATGGTCATTGACCGTGAAGTTGTATGACATGTATTTTTAAGTTTTCTCGAATTATTTTCTGTCATTGTTGGGGCAACTGCCCTAGTTTCGATGTGTGCTTTGTAAGCGTTTTCCTTGATTAATATAATTCAGATGTTTAACCTGAAAAAGTTCTCTCGCAAAAAAAGGGCAGAATGCCAATATGGTGCATTTTTCTTGTGCGGTTCTCTCCTAATATCGGAGTGCTGCGTTTTACAGCTAGAGCTACACATATCTCGGTATTTTGACCCAAAAAAAAATCAAAACTTGATTATAGAGTTTAAAAATTCTAAATCCTAGATGTAGTCAATGACGTGTACTACAAACGTGCACAAATACTTTGTATGATAGGCTAAACAGAATTGATAAAAGTGTAGAACTGAGTATGACAAATAGTACAGATTTTGAAACCCTCAAATTTATCGGACTTTGTCATTTTTTTGTGGCCCATAATATATTTCTTTGATATTTTACACAGTTATAGTACAGACCATTGACTATATCTAGCATTGTTTTTATACTTTATTGATACTTTAGAATGACACTTTTGATTCTTTCAAAAGAATGGGCTATGTGTAGCCCAAGTTCAAAAACATTTTCTTCTTAGTATTGACATTACTTGGGCTGATCAGCTGATGGTTGTGGACTGTATTGCATCGCAGTCCGGATGCTTTGACCAGGGCAGGTCCAATGAAAATTTGAGGGTAAATACAAATGAATACAATTTATACTAAACTTTTATATTTTTTTGAGTCTTATTTTCAACATGTTATAATATTACAAGTATTTTTTTTGTTTGTTAGCATAATTTTACTATATACATGCCAATTTTGCTAAATATTAGTTGGTGTTTTTTTGTTTGTAGCGAATTCATCATATCATAGTAAACTGTAGTTTGTAACAAAGTTTGTTCTATAACTATGTTTTGTAATATGCATAATCTGTATAATTTATAAGTATTTATGGTAAGATCCGTAAAGAGTATGATCGAACAAATATGTCAATAGAAGTTTATAGTGTATGATTAATTAAGCATATTTATAGAAACTTGTAGAAGATACTACTTTTGTATGGTCATAATTGTCTATGAAGTCAAAATTTAAGAAAAGTCTGCATGCTATGTACTTAGTATTGAAACAACATTGGTTAGTGTTGGGGATGTACCTACTAGGGGTATCACCAGCATGGATCAATCCGGCTAGTCCAGGGTGGCCCGCAGTGGTGGTGAAGGCTTTGCCTACCGGCGGCCCAGATAGCTGACGACCAAGGAAGGCGGATGCCGGCAAGGAGGAGGCCCAAGAACGAAGCCCATGAAGCCACCAAGACCAAGACGGAAGGCGGAAGACTTGCCGGCTAGGTTTAGGACTCTGTATACTTGCTGGATACGTAATCTCCTTGTAACCCTAGGTCCGGCCGCCTATATAAGCCGGACCACGGGGAGCCTTTAGGGCAACCAATCCATACGATTCAACACACAACCAACTCATTGTAACCTGTAACACGGCTGTTGCCTTATAGTGAGTTATAGCAGCACGTAGGGCTCCGCCACCGCCGTGGAGCCTGAAGCTGGGTAAACTGCCGTGTACAATCCCGACCTCGACGACGTCCACCTTCTTGCCCTACGTTCACCCTCGGCTAGTAGGACCCCGTCTCCTATCTCAGATGCTGATATGACGATAGTTGGCGCCCACCGTGGGGCCTAAGGCGTCAGGCGTCACGTTCCAGGCGGGAACCCTAGGCGGCATCGGCGAAACAATCGCCGTCGGCCGCGCCATTCACTACGGCGACAACCACTACATCAGCTGAGACGAGTCCTACATCCCCGCAGACGACTACATTGTTGGATGCGGAGTTGTGCCGTTTGGCGGCGTCGATGTATTCATCGGCTACACTTCTGAGGCGTATGGGTTGCCGTGAATTTATTCACCATCCCATCCGCCCTATAGTCAAGACGGATCTGAGTTTGCCTCCCCTGAGGAGTCCACAGATTCAGATCTACACTTTGTCGGCATGACGGGACTGGGATCCGACTCCCAGCCCAACAGTCAAGATCCCGAATCTATTCTTCCTACACTCCAGGATGATGCGATGTCGGATGCCGGATCCAGATCTACCATTCACGTCAACATAGATTCTGACTCCGAAGAAGACGCTGCAAGCATGTTCGAGCAACGGGTCAAGCAGTGTTTCAGTACACCCGAGCCTCCGCCTTCTGAAGCGGCTACAGGCTCGTCCGGCAACATGCATCAGGTTTTCGTGGCGGATGTCACCGGTGCAGCCTCAGCGCAGGCGGCGGCAACTGACGCCGCCAACCTGGGGACCCCGGCAACCGATCCATTGTTTCCAGAGCCTCCTGGGGCTCCAAAGAAGAGGATTCTAGAGAAAGGCGAGCCCAGCAAGATAGGGAACATGGCGGCTCTGGCGGAAGTTCTGCACACGCCGGTGACCGACAAAACCAATCCGGCTGATTTGGAAAAGCTTCGAAACACCTTGGTGGAGCAAACTGAGTACCTCAAAAGCAAGCAAGCAGAGGTCCAGGGCATCCTCGACGAAGCCAAGGAGGAAAACGCCAAGATAACTGCCAAGTTAGACCCCAAGCGCAATCTTTTCACCACTACTCCACTGCCCAAGCCGGCAGGACCTGTGGCGGACAAGAAAAGCAAGAAAGGTAGGGATCCTGACAACTTCAAATCCCCTGCCCAAAAGCTTGGTTTCGAGTGGGCTACATCGCCGCAGCGTAAGGACAAGAACGGGGACATCATCCTCGCCACCCCTGTCCTCAACACTGCAGCCGCCTTAGACATCCTCAACAATGATGACTACGATAAGGACGAGAAGATTTACTACGCATCGATCCTTGCTCACAAAGCTCTAGAGCAGCAGGCCCGTGCTGATTCTCGCGCCGACATGGCGGACGCAAGAGGAGGAAAGTTGGAATCAAAATCCAACGCTTGCAAAGCTGCAGCCGGTGGCAACCCCGAAGATCCGTCCGGCTCCAGTAGCCACGGAAAAGGGAAGGACAAGGAGAAGGACCTGCGCAAGTCACCACCTCGCAAAAGGCAGCGTGACGAGGCGTCTAGAACCGGCAACAGACGCAAGTCCTCACCTCCTCCGCCTAGGCGGATGAAGGCGGAAGCAGGGGCAGCAAGCAGCCGCCAAGGAGTGGCGGCAATCGCGACAACGCCCCGCCGCCAAGAAAAAGCAGGGACCGCACACTATCCCCACCACCAGTGCCCAGGCACGAAGGTGGAAGCCGGGGGCACAACAACGAGCCCAGACATAGCCGGGCAGCGCAGGACGAGCCTCATGCCTATAGATCTGGCAAACAGTTCAGTCCGCAAGACGCGCGACATCGTCTCAATGACATCAAGGCTGGAAAGCAGGATGCCTACCTAGGCCCTGAGTGCTTTGGCCCAGCCATCCGCAACGTTCAGGTACCCCGAGACAGGAC
This sequence comes from Poa pratensis, assembly GCA_947311845.1. Taxonomy (NCBI): domain Eukaryota; kingdom Viridiplantae; phylum Streptophyta; class Magnoliopsida; order Poales; family Poaceae; genus Poa; species Poa pratensis. Next base: position 32,062,822 of record CAMZMU010000046.1, on the reverse strand, counting down.
ATCAGTGTCAAAAACTCATCAAAGGTACAATGGAGCGGACAAGCCAAACTCATGGTTGTCGGACTACGCATTGGCAGTTGAAATTGCCGGAGGCAACGGCCTTGTCGCCGCACACTTCCTTCCCCTCATGTTGGAGGGGACAGCCAGAAGCTGGATCGAAAACTTGCCGGAGAAAAGCATTCATAGCTGGCATGACATGGAAAAGGTGTTCACGCAACACTTCCAGGGCACATACAAGCGACCCAATACATACACAAATTTGGTTCGTTGCGTACAAAAGCCAGATGAAACAGCTACAAGCTTCTTGGCAAGGTGGATTCAGACGAAGGCAAGCTGCGAGAACGTAGACGACAATCAGGCAATCCACGCCTTCACCACAAGCCTCCTGAAGGGCTCAAGTCTCAGGCATAAGCTCATGTGCATGCATGTCAAAGATCTTGGAGTCATGCTCGAAGTAGCAGCCTTGTACGCACAGGCGGATGATGATGCACGCGATGGAAATGGCGCACATGACATGGCGCCAAGCAGGCGAGCAAGTCACAAACGCAAGGCTCCCCAGGACGACAAAGCCGGACCGTCAAACGAGGTCGCCGCCGCCTTCGAAGGCAAAGGCGGCAACCGCAAGTGGAAAGGAAAGGGTAAAGATGGCGGCTCCAGCAAGCAACGCCTGACATATGATCAGGCAAAAGCCTTGCCCTGCCCAATCCACGTGTCCTTAGGCAAAGTTAACCACACATTAGGGGAATGCCGGTTCATGGAAGACTTCAAGAAGGACCCCGAGGTTAGCTGGAAGCCAAAAAAGAGCAAAAAGGCTGAGAAGACAAAGAAGGAAGACGAGGATGGGGCAATTTCCATGTCCGAGGATGAGGAACCTAAGCTGGTGCGCAAAGAAAAGAAATACCCCAAGGTGCATGGCCAATTGGTGTGCTTCTTAGGCACTCCTTTGACAAAGGAAGAAAAGGCGGAGATGCGCAAGCTAAACGCCACAGTGCCAGATATTCCTCAGTATTTAGACTGGTCTGAGGAGCCAATCACTTGGGATAGAGATGATCACCCAGATCACGTACCTCACCCCGGCAAATACGCCCTTGTCGTCGACCCAATTGTCGACAACTTCAGACTCACCAAGGTGTTGATGGATGGCGGCAGCAGCCTCAACATCATTTACGCGGACACCCTGAAGCGCATGAACTTGTCGGAAAGCCAGCTTGACTACAGCAAAGTCAAGTTTCATGGCATCGTTCCGGGAAAGCAAGCCAAGTCAATGGGAAGCATCAAACTGGAGGTTACTTTCGGACCTGAGACAAACTACCGCTCGGAGCATCTCAGGTTTGAAGTAGTCCCCTTCAAGAGTGCCTACCACGCCATCTTTGGACGGCCAGCTTTCGCCAAGTTCATGGCTCGGCCGTGTTACATCTACAGCAAGCTAAAGATGCCGGGACCCACACTAGTACAGAATGACACATCGGATACCCCTCTATGGAAACGGCAGAACAAAGACAACAGTCAGCTTCACGAAGGCAACGGTTAAAATATTGCATGTGACTACCCAGGAATAGATTCGCGACACATCGGCAACGGACAAATATGTTTAACCGTATCCAATATATTTGGAAACGGACGGAAATTTGTGTCCGTATGCAATTAAACTCGGCCCAAAAGCCTGTTTGCACATGTACAATAAATACTCCCAACCCTAGTCCTTAGTTGCACTCGCACGTCTCCTCCCGCAGCCACAAAGTCCTTATCCCTTTACCTCATCCGTCTCACGTATCTCGCTGCTGCCGGCCGCGTGGCCCTCCGGTGACGAGGGAACTCTCCCGACGAGATCGGCTCCAGGAAGACGCCGGAGCGGCGGCGGCGCGCTGGGGCTTCGTGGAGAGCCAGGCGGCGGATCTGGAGCATCATGTAGAGGTTAGTACCGATCTGGATCTTAGCCCGTTTCTCTTTTTTGCTTTGCCCGGATCTCATTTTCTTGGTTCTTTCTTTGTTGAGATTTACACTTTTTTGGCTCGCCCGGATCTTGGTGCTTTCGTGGCCTCTCATATAGGATTTGGTCTCCGCATGCATGCGTCTTTGGAGCGTCGGCGGAGCTTCGCGGAGAAGCAGCTATTCGGGTGTTCATGAGGATGCCTCAGTGGACCTCAACGCCACCAGCTTCGATCCCATCCTCGATCCCTTCACATTCGTACAACCCCATAAGATCAGAGCAGGTAGTAGTTGTCATGAACGAGTGTTTCACATACGGAGCACCGATCTTATCTGAAGTCTGCTAGTTCCTTTGCCTGTACCTAATTCAGTCGTGGCTGTTCAGCTAGTTGTCGCACTCTAGCTGATTCCTTAGGATAGTTATATTTAATTAATGTGTTCATTGGCCGAGTATTTGCCTCTTCTTCTCAATCTTAAAGTTCGTGTTCATTGGCCAATTATTTATATACTTCATTCTGCTCTAGATCTTGATTGACTTTCCTGTCCATGCGGTTGTAGAACAGCTGATGATTCTAAGCTCGTGTTGTGTGTGAGATTTAATTAATATGTACTACTACTGTCTACCTTTTATTCCGATATGTGCAACAGATGATTCTAAGCGCGTGTTTACAATATTTCTTCAATTTGTTTGACAACAGTTCCTTTTATCTTATTTCATCCACAGGTTTTGTCTGAAGAACAGAGCAGTGTGCTCTCAAGAATAGAGCAATCCTATCAAGACTCTCGACAAGCTGAAATCGTAGAGGCTTTTTTTATTCTCTTCGAGAGGACAACACTTGTGTATCATGAATCGTGTCTTGTATATTTTTACCCATATGTCTTGTGCAAGAATATAATTTATATGTATATTATGTGTATCCTGTGCAAGAGTAAAGTAATATGAATTCTCAATTGATTGCGGCTGCCACTGGTGGTAGCCGGTCGCCTGCTTTCTTTTTAATATATTTGATCCACAAAGGAAATAGACAAAATAACCGTTGCAAATAAAGCTCTTCACATCAGTGACAGGAACGGGGACATGGAGGTTTTCTCCGTTGCTATAGAAGGTTTGCGCCCGTTGCCATAGTGTCGTTCTGTACTAGTGCCAACGGTACAATCACCGTCAGTGGCAACTTCAAGAAAGCAAAGGAGTGCGAGCGTGGCAACGCCGCCTTCGCTGAGGCAGTCCTCCATGCAGAGGAATTAGCCATGTTGAAAAAGGAGCTTGATACGTCGCAAATTCCGGAGATGTAAAGACCGCAGAGCCCAAGAACACTTTCAAGGCGTCCGAAGACACAAAGAAGGCGGACCTGGTCCCAGGTGACAGCTCCAAGCAAGTCACCATAGGGGCAGGCTGGACGACAAATAGGAAAGCGCGCTCGTCAGGTTCCTCCGTGAGAATCAGGACATCTTTGCATGGTCGTCAGCCGACATGCCAGGTGTCCCGAGGGAACTTGCCGAGCACTCTCTTAATGTCTATGAAGGAGCCAAGCCAGTAAAGCAAGGAATAAGGCGCTACGGTGAGAAGAAGCGGACAGCAATAGGGAAGGAGATCATCAAGTTGCAAGAAGCCAAGTTCATTAGGGAGGTAGTACACACTGATTGGTTGGCAAATCCTGTAATGGTTCCAAAACCTAATAAGGAAATGAGAATGTGCATTGATTATACCGGTTTGAACAAGTGCTGTCCTAAGGACCACTTTGCTTTGCCTCGTATAGATCAGGTCATAGACTCCACAGCCGGCTCCGAGCTGCTGTGCTTTTTGGATGCGTACTCCGGGTACCACCAAATCAAAATGCGAGAATCCGACCAAATCAAAACATCGTTCACTACGCCCTACGGGACCTTCTGCTACATCACGATGCCCTTCGGTCTAAAAAATGCCGGCGCAACGTATCAGCGGTGTATGCAAAGATGCCTTCACGAGCAAATTGGCCGCAATGTTCACGTCTATGTTGACGACATTGCCGTCATGTCAAGAAAGAAGGCAGATTTGCTTGACGATTTGAGAGAAACCTTTGATAGCCTCCGGGTATATAGGATGAAGCTCAACCCGAAAAAATGCGTCTTCGGGGTTCCTGCCGGCAAATTGCTTGGCTTTATCGTTTCCGAACGAGGAATAGAGGTAAATCCAGAAAAAATCAAAGCGATCCTCAACATATCCAGGCCCAAGGACCTGAAGGACGTGCAGCGACTTGCCGGCTCGGCGGCTGCCGTCAGTCGTTTCATTAGCCGTCTTGGTGAGAAGGCACTGCCTCTCTACCGGCTTCTGAAGAAATCCGACAACTTTGAGTGGACAGACGAAGCAGACGCCGCCTTGCAGCAACTCAAGGACGCGTTAACGTCTGCTCCAATCTTGGCAGCTCCTCGTTCGCAGGAACCAATGCTGCTTTACATCGCGGCAACTAACTTGGTTGTTAGCGTGGTCCTGGTTGTGGAACGCAAGACGGAAAAATCAGACTTGCCGGAACAACGTCCGGTTTACTTCATCAGTGAAGTATTTTCCGCCTCAAAACAGCGTTATCCGCATTACCAGAAGCTGGTCTACGGTGTTTTCTACGCCGCCAGAAAGTTAAGGCACTATTTCCAGGAGCATTCAATCACGGTTGTGAGCAAGGCACCTCTGGGGGATATCATCAATAATACAGATGCGACAGGCCGCGTTGCCAAATGGGGCATCGAACTTGCCGCCTTCGACATCACGTATAAACCCAGAACGGCCATTAAATCTCAAGCCTTAGCAGACTTTGTAGCAGATTGGACGGAGGCCATGGACGAAGTACCTCTCCCTGAAGATGCATATTGGATCATGCACTTTGATGGATCAAAAATGCTTCAGGGCTCGGGGGCTGGCATTGTTTTAAGAAACCCTCAAGGAGACAAGCTTAGTTATGTGTTACAAATTCACTTCAAGGCAACTAATAATGTTGCTGAATACGAAGCTCTCCTTCATGGTTACACATTGCCAAGGAACTTGGCGTCCAGCGTGTCCTCTGCTACGGAGATTCAGACTTGGTGGCGCAACAGATACGTGGTACTTGGGACACAAAGAGCGAGACAATGGCGGCATATCGAGCTACCGTCGACGAATTCGCCAAGTGTTTCCTAGGCTACGAGGTCCGCCACATCCCAAGAGCTCAAAATGAGGCGGCAGATACACTTGCCAGAATGGGGTCTGAACGCAAAAAGGTACCAAAAGATGTTTTCCTGGAACACCTACACAAGCCGTCAATAAAAGGAGCAGACCTCCTTGACCCAGAGTCGGCAGAACCAGTTGAAGACGCTAGCTATGCCGTCTACTGGTAAAGCCGGATTGGACGACGCCATATTTGGACTTCCTGATCAATCAGGAGTTGCCGGACGATGAGGTTTTGAAAAGGCAAATCATAAGAAGAGCCAAGGCATTCACAATAATCAAAGGCGAATTGTACAAGCGTAGCACCACTGGTGTTTACCAACGTTGCATTTCGCCCGAAGAAGGCAGAGAACTGTTGGATGAGATACATGCTGGAGTGTGTGGACATCACGCTTCCTCACGCGCCCTTGTTTCAAAAGCCTTCCGACAAGGTTTCTACTGGTTGACAGCCAAGCAAGATGCAGAGGACATCGTCAAAAGATGCAGGGGCTGCCAACTTTATGCCAGACAATCGCACATGCCAGCTCAGGAGCTTAAAACAATACCCATCACATGGCCTTTCGCAGTCTGGGGCTTGGACATGGTTGGTCCGTTTAAGACGGCGCCTGGTGGCTACACACATTTACTTGTGGCTGTAGACAAGTTCACCAAGTGGGTTGAAGCTAAGCCTCAAAAAGCTAGACGGTGCCACAGCCGCAAATTTTCTGTGGGGAATAATCTCTCGGTTCGGGGTGCCTCATAGCATTATCACCGATAACGGCACTAACTTGTCGCAAGGCGAAGTTGAGGAATACTGTTATAAGCATGGTATCCGCCTAGATCTTGCCTCAGTAGCACACCCGCAGGCAAACGGTCAAGTAGAGCGTACAAATGGTTTAGTCCTACAAGGCATCAAACCACGTCTCGAAGTACCATTGCACAGAGCGGCTGGGGCTTGGGTGGATGAGTTGCAATCTGTCCTTTGGAGTTTACGCACAACTCCAAACAGATCAACCAAGTTCACTCCTTTCTTCTTAGTCTATGGCGCAGAAGCAGTGTTGCCGACCGACATGATGTATGATTCTCCCAGAATTCAAGCCTACGTCCAGGAAGACGCAGAAGATGCAAGACAGGATGGCCTTGACCTACTTGATGAAGAACGAGACGTTGCTCTCGCACGATCCGCCATCTATCAGCAAAGTTTGAGGCGTTATCACAGCAGAAGAGTGCGGCAACGAAGTTTTAGAGTTGGTGACCTGGTCCTCCGCCTAATCCAAGATAGGAAAGGCTTGCATAAGTTATCCCCGCCATGGGAAGGACCTTTTGTGGTCAGTAAGGTGTTGCTCAATGGATCTTATTACTTGGTAGACGCGCGAGACGGATACAAGAAGAAAGGTCGCAAGCGCAAGAGGAAGGTTGACGACAAGTATGAAGAAACCAAGCGACCCTGGAACATTGAGCAGCTACGTCCTTTTTACACTTAGCAATTTCCACATTGTAATAAGTACTATATGATTATGAAATAAAAGTCTGTGGTTTGCTCATTCAGTTTTGGGATCATGCCATCTTTTGTCTTTTCTCGCAATCATATATCTGTTGTCATAAAAGTTACCGAACAAAATATTTTTGCTCCGTGCTAAGGTTCAAACTTTTTGACATTTGCCGTCTGCCGGCTAAAAAAGCAAACAATCTTTGCACCGCCTAATATGCTATCTGTCTGTTTGTGTGTGGGTCGCCTAGTAGTATGTCGTTGGCACCAACATGCTGGCTTTGGTCTCTGAGTCTAAATTAGTTGGTATTGCACCTGGTTGGCTCAGCTAAAGTAACTAAGATGAGGTTCCGCCAACATATGAAACAGCTAAACATGCAAACGAGATACATATTAAGGCGGGCCACTTAAATAAGCCTACCGCCAAGTGTAGCATAAAAGTTGGCCCAGAATATTTACAAACCCAAAATATAAAGTTTTTTGCGTTAACAGATTAACGCAGTGTCTTGTGCTACCATTGCAGGAGAGGACAGTCAAGGAGTTGCCGCTTGGTGGAGGTAGTTGGAGATCCTGGGGGCTGACACCGGCATCCTTGGGGCTGGCTCCGCCATCCTGGGGGCTGCGCTCGTCAGCCGCGGCTTCGCCTTCTCCGCCTCCGGCAGCTTCAGGATCCGCCAAGGAGGGATCGGCTATGGCAACATGTGGATCCGGGTGTTCCTTGTAGAACTTGCGGATGTCAACCATGTTGGCAACCCGGGTTGCATAGCCCCGAACAGACCGCAGCACGTCCTGCATCACGATGGCTTGGTTGTTTTCGTCTCGGTGGGGAAGTACTCGGTGACTTGATGAATATCAGCCTCCGGATACCACGCCGCCGTCATCGCCAACGCCAACTTGGCTCCGCCTCGTGCTGCTGATCGTAGCGCGCGTCATGTTCGGTCGCCGCCTTCTCCAGCAAGTCCGGCAGGCATCAAAGTTGGGGATCGCCGTCCTCGCCAGGGTAGAACTTGGCGGCAAACGCTTTGCCCGCACCGACAATCTGGTTGACGATTTCGCCAACCTTCAAGATACGGGCAAGGCGCGGCGTCGTAGCCATGTCATCGCCTAAGTTAGCCGGCACTGCACAAGCAAACAGTTACACACTGCAGTTTGAAATTTCAAGAGTTCAAGTATCAAAGAAGGATGAAGGGTAAGAGATTTACCCAAGACATGCTCGTGGATGGCGTTGACCTCGTCCAGATGGTTCTCAAGCGTTTCCTGAGCTAGCTGGACGCCTTCGACAGTTCCTGCTGCTCTTTGGCGTTCTTGTTCACCTGGTTGAGGTTGTTGCTCATGGCTTCAAGTTGTCCCGTCAACTTGCTAACCTCGGCGGCATGGGCCAGCTCCCGCTCCTCCAGCTCCTTGGCATGATCCGCCTTCAGCTTTGACACCAACTCAGCAAGATCTGCAGCTTCGTTCATCAAAGCTTGCATGTCAGTGGAGTTCTTGAGAATATCTTGCGCAGTGTTTAGTAATTCTACAAATAGAAAAAGACGACTAAAATACTTGTCGGAAAAGCAAAAAGAAGTCGGACGAAAAGAAGGCAAAGAAAATTTGTCACCTTCATCCTTTTTGCGAGCCTCTTCCAAGCTCGCAATCTGGGCGTCCTTCATCTCCACGTCCTGCTGCAGTTGCTGGCATTCTTTGTTTTTCTTCTCTTGAGCACGGAACAGCTCAAGATTGGAAGCAAGAACGGCCTGCATGCACGAAACAACGTTGTTAGCACTATATAGTCAACGAGACCACTTTGCCGGCTAAAAAATCTTTCAGCCGCCAAAGTGCTCGGGGGCTGCGACTATAGGTTACATTACCTCAAGTTGACCGTGCAGGGTCTCGTGGAGATCATCCATGTGCGCGTACCATTTACGGGTACCTTCGCGCATGGTCCTTAGCGTTTGCCGAGGGTCTTGTAACCCTTTGCCAGATTGAGAGCTGGGATGGGAGGACGATCCGCCTTGGCCAGCCGCCATCTCGTCATCCATCTCTTGCTTCATGGCAATAAATCGAGCGGCATCATTAGCCGAAGCTTCAGCCGTCTTGGAAAAGGTAGGTCCGGCAACCGACTTTTTGCCCGCCATCTTCTCCGTAGCCGCCTCTGCGGTACCAGCAGCTGTGTACGTTCCCTGGCATACAACCACGGGAACGCCAACTGTAGGCGTTGTCGGCGCAGTGGCTGGAGAAGACGTGGTGGCTTGCCCCTACCGGCAGAAATCTTCAGGTTGGCGCGGAGCTTGGGCATGGCAGGCTTGCCCCTGTAAGCAGAAAAGCAAGTTTGTCAGTACAAACTTATATCAAAATGGCTAAGTCAGGGAAAGCAAAAGCTTGCCTACCGCTTGAGTGGGATATTCTCCCCAAGGTCTCATCCTCTGCATCAACAGAGGTGGCCGCTTTCTTCCTCTTCTCCAAATCCTTGGTGGAGCCCCATTTGCGCTTCTTCGACTTGCTGGCACCGGTGTCGTACCAGTTAGGAGCCAAGTCGGCATCCCCAAGGTTTGCAGCTGAAAAGGAAAAAGACAAAACATTAATTCAGTACCCAGTGGACAAAGATGTCAAGAAAGACAAAGTAGCTCTGGCTTACCACTGGGGCTGGGTTATCATGGGTGAACATGGCGACGCCTTCCGCCTTCACCGACAGAGGCTTGACAAGCTCTCTGAGCCGGTACTCTAGCACATCTTGGTCAAGGGTGCTGTTGCCGGCGTCATCCGCCTTGTACTCGCACATCTTCAGTGGGCGATGGCGGAGTGGCATTATCTTCCTCGACACCAGCAGATGACGGTGTCAACTCCGTCAAGTTGCGGAGCCTTCATCGTCTTCGTCAGAAACTCGATCCGCCTGACGGCAATTCGAAGCTCAGCCGACAAGCTGCTAAGGGGCACCTTTGCCGTCCAGCAGGCCTTGTGGGTTGGCGGACCGTTGACAAAAGCAGGCATCCCCTGTGTCGTGCCGGGTGTCGGGATGTCCTTGCAGTAGAAAAGGTGCTGGTCCAGTGCTTCACCGACTCGATGTATGGGATCTTTGGGTACCAGTCGGGTTGGCGGCAGTTGAAGGTTACGCTACCGCAAGTTGCCAGCTGGCCGCCTGGTATGGTTTGCCGGCGGCATAGGAAGCAGTATTGGAATAGCTCTATGGATGCAGCTATGCCTAAATACCCTTCGCACAAGCCTGGAAGCCGGCTAGCACTAGAATGCTGTTGGGCGCTATGTTGTGCGGTTGCAGCCCGTAGAAGTAAGCACCGCCAGAAAGAAGGCGAAAGCGGCAAAGACATACCGCGGAGGCTGTGCGACGCCAACATGACGCACTCGCCGTCTTGCGGGTCAGGGACTGCTCGTCGCCTGGAACCCTCCAGGAGCACTCCGTCTTGGGCGGTATGTAGCCGTCATCCTCCAGCTCCTTCATATAAGCTGACGTCATGACTGACGGCAGCCAATACTGGAGCCAAGGTCCGCCGCCTCCTCTTCATCCTCGGTGTCGTCGTCGGCAGCAGCTTCTGTTTCCGCCGTGGTCAACGCTGGTCGCCGCTAGGGATGGAAGCGGGAAGGTAGGTGTGGGCACTGCGGGTGCCGCCGGAGTTGGAGAAGAAGGAACCACACCGCAGCCGTGGGGGACAGAAGAGGACTCCGGCGCGCTCGCGGGAACCGCCGCCGCCGCTGGCGCAGATCCAGATCTAGGCGCAGCCACCGCAGTCGCAGCCAGCGCCGCCGCCGAATCTTGCTGAGAGGTGCTCGCCATTTGCCGCGGAGGCTCTGCCGTGCTCGCCGGAGTTGAGTACAGGGGAGAGGAGCGCTTGAGAAGCTGAGGAGGCTGCGGTGAATGCGAATGGGGAACAAGTTTGACCCCGTTGTGCCCTTTGGGTATTTATCTCCCTGCGTTAAGATCCGTGCGCAAGATTGGGGGAACGCACGATTCTCCGCCACATGCCCACGATTTGCACGTCGTGGCAACGGTGTCTACGGCCTTCTCCCCGATTTTCATGCGTAGTGGAGAGATAATCATGACGCATGCCAAGTTCAAACTGTCGTGGAGTGCATGACGTCATCGTCAACATTTGACGGGACCGGTCAAATGACAAGACTGGTGCCGGGAAGATTCCTGACAATGGTCAGGCCGTCTTTCCCATGATGGCGACAAATCATCCGACTACTTTAGGCGGATCGCCGCTTATTTTGACTTTGGAATGCTTCAAACGCTTCAGCCGCCTACAAGACAAGACGAACGTTGCCGACAAAAGAAGACGGCGCCTGAAGAACTCGAATCCATCCAGGGGCTAATGTTGGGGATGTACCTACTAGGGGTATCACCAGCATGGATCAATCCGGCTAGTCCAGGGTGGCCCGCAGTGGTGGTGAAGGCTTTGACTACCGGGCGGCCCAGATAGCTGACGACCAAGGAAGGCGGATGCCGGCAAGGAGGAGGCCCAAGAACGAAGCCCATGAAGCCACCAAGACCAAGACGGAAGGCGGCAGACTTGCCGGCTAGGTTTAGGACTCTGTATACTTGCTGGATACGTAATCTCCTTGTAACCCTAGGTCCGCCGCCTATATAAGCCGGACCACGGGGAGCCTTTAGGGCAACCAATCCATACGATTCAACACACAACCAACTCATTGTAACCTATAACACGGCTGTTGCCTTATAGTGAGTTATAGCAGCACGTAGGGCTCCGCCACCGCCGTGGAGCCTGAAGCTGGGTAAACTGCCGTGTACAATCCTGACCTCGACGACGTCCACCTTCTTGCCCTACGTTCACCCTCGGCTAGCAGGACCCCGTCTCCTATCTCAGATGCCGATACGACGACAGTTAGACTATCACCAATGTAAAAATAGCTTGGACGTACTCTAGTATGTTTGCATATAAATTTTTTCTTATTTGATATCATCTTATGTAATGTGCTTATTATCATCTGGTGTACACAAGTGCCGCTAGTTTAGAAAACCAAAATTTGTTCCACGAAATTAAATATGGAAATCTAGTTATGTAGATTTATGTAAAACCTGCAGGACTTATCCGAAAGAATGGATCACAATGGTTTGTTATTACGTCCAAAAAAGCTCGTGGTGTGTATTTTCTTCCACAAGTTAACCATTTTATTGTGTTAAGAACTTAAGATATGGCCTCTGTCCCAAAATGCAAGGCGAGCATGATTTCTCGGCATCCTAAATTCATGTTTTTGACCATTAATAATACCAAAATGTATGTACTCAGATGTTATAAATGGCATCATTGCATTTTGTCTTGTGTATTAATTTTTTCGTATGTATTTTTCTTTTTTTATACATATTATAAGTGAAAATCATAGTCAAAGTTATGGGTTGTTGACCAGAAAAAGCCATTCATGTTTTTATTTTATTTTGTGTGTGTGTTGGTGGGGGGGGGGGGGGGGGGAGTGAATAGCACTATTATTATATAATTTAAAATTTTGGTCCCTTCTCCTCTCGGGACACTGGCGGTCGCCCTTCTTGCCTGGCCTATGCGCCAGCCCTGGCTTTGACGCTATCACTCCATGTCCCAATCCTGGCATCGACAACAACAATTGAACTGAGAGGCTAATTTGAGTGGGATAAAAGGGATGAAAACATTTTTTTCCTAGAAAACAAAAACGTTTTGGGTCAAATTTATGAGAAATTGAAATCATGTAAGAGCATCTCCAGTCGGGGCGCCCAAACGGCCGCCCAAAACCGTTTGGGACGTGCCGGACACAAAATCGCGCCCACTCGCGGCGCCCAAACGCGAATTCGGTCCGGCGCGGCCCAGTTTTGTGTCCGGCACGCCCAACCCACGCCCTCAACTTGGGGAGGCTTGGGGCGGCCCCACACGGAAGGAAACGCGACGCCACGTCGGCTCCCGACGCGCGGGCCACGCCTGGCAGTGAGACAAGAGGCTGCATTAATGCCGGGCGGCGTCTCGGTTTCCCAGTCGGGCGAAGCGACGCGTCGCTTCGCTCTGCGGCGAGGAAGCGTCTGCGCCACGGCGGCGTCAATGCAGGCGAGCCGTTAATGGTGTGGAAGGCGAGCCGTTGGACGGCCGGAGTTAAGGCGACCTCATCCGTTCGCCTCCCCGGCCGCTATATAGAGCGGGTTCCACGCCGTCTCCACCATCTCACACAGCCATCTCCATCCCACACCTAGCCATGGCCTCTCCCCGGCGCACCACGGAGGAAGAGAGACGAGCGCAGACGGAGGCCCGTCGTCGCCGCCGTGACAACCAGGCTTGGCAGAGCGCCATGGCTCGCCGCGGCTGGCCATCGCAGGAGGCAGGCTCGTCGGCCGTCAACGCTCCGCCACCTCCTCCACCGCCTCCTCCGCCACCGGCGAACCAACTCACGGAAGCCGAGGCGCGCCAGCTCGTCCACACTAACACGCCGGTGCCGGCGAACTGCGTCCTCCCCGAGGGATGGGCCACAAACCCAGTGCACGTCCCCGTTGCACCCATGCTGGCCGGCCAGGCGCGGCTCGACTACGTCGCCTCGTGCGTGGGGACGATGGCGCCGGAGCTGCACGACGACCCCAGGTTCGAGCCAAACTCGGCATACTGGGACAAGCAGGTCGAGCTCGAGCACGCCTACCGCCTCCACTCCTTCTTCGCCCCCCGAGCCGCCTGTGGACTGGCTCAAAGACTCCGACGACGACGGCCTCACCAACACCACCGACGAGGACTTCGCATCGGGCATGGAACGGGAGAGGGTTCTCTACGAGGCGGTGGAGCAGGCTCGTCGCGCAAGATCGGAACGAGGCCGCGTGCAACCTCCTCCGCCGCAACCTCAACAAGAGGCGGAGGAGGTCGATGGTGATGATGACGGCTTAGGGGACTGGCCGCCGACGCCGGAGTGGGATCCCGGCCACATGCAGCTCGCCATCGAGGCCGACATAGCCTCTGCCGCCGCCACCACCTCCAGCTCCGCCGCCACCACCTCCACCACCGGCTACCTCTGCTGCCTCTGCTCGGACTGCCGCCGGGGTCCTGTGCTCGCCGCCGCAAGGGCCGGCGCCTGCCCCAACTGCGGGTGCCCGGCGTGCCACCCTACTTACTAGATTTAGTATAGGTCTAGATTTAAATTTGAATGAATTATGTTAGTTCGAATGAAATTTCAATGAAATATATGCATTTTCGTATCAAAATTTCATATATGAATAATGTTTGGGCGTCGCGAGTGGGGAGCGAGGGCGTCCAAATGGGCAAGGCAGTCCGGACGGCGCCCAAAGGGCGCATTTGGGCGCCACGAGTCTCTAAACTAGAGTGGAAAATCCGTCCATGGTGAACCATAGAGTGCCTCGGCCCCCGCGTCGCTCCACTTTCGGGCATCTGTCGAGGACGGCGGCGACAAGAATCTTGATGCTCCACAGTCTGCATGGAGAGTTCAAATTCTCGGGGGATGACCTCAGGAGGGTGAGGGTGGTATCGATCTAGCGGCCGGGGATGCACGCCGGTGTTTTTGGGCCATCCTCCTCGGTTGCGCGAGGGGCGAGGAGGCGATGTATGCTGGTTTCGACGCGCGGACGCCCCCTCGACCTTCGTCGCTAGATCTGAAGACGATTGTCGTCATCCCGCGCAGTTCCTACCCGCCGTGTCTTGATCCAAATGTATGCTTGCCTCATGCGGTGCCTAGGTGGGGTAGCTGGGGGTGGGGGATTTGGTTCGAGGGAAACCTTGGACCAGGGGTGACGGTCATGATGACGGTAACGCTTTATGCGCCGCTCCCCTCCTCGGAGGTCCACCTCTCATCCTCTCCTCCATTGTTTCACAGTGAAAACCTAAATCACTCTAATTGCGCGACATTGGCATTCTGGCGTAGTTTCTTCCTAGGAAGCGTCGCCTTGAAACTGTGGGGAGGTGGAAGAGGAGTGAAGTGGCCAGCTGGTGGCGGCGTGGTTTGATTTGCTGCAGTGACATGGTGTCCTGTTCAGATAGTGGTCCCGCGGACTCGTCGCATCTGTCAGGTCACATGGCGTTCTCGTCGGCGACGCACGCCGCCGCGGCGCGCCCAAGGCCGACCTCATGTTGGCATGGCCGTCGAGCTCGCGCGTTCCCGGACACCTCCCGTTCTTGGTGCCTTCTTGAGCCGGACCGCCGGCAGGCGTCGCGCTGGACGTGCTCCACCGGTCCATGCCCTGCCGTTCTGTGTGGGCCTAGCAGTAGATGCGGGGAGGCGGCGGCTTGCAGAATAGGAGTGTGACAGCCTCGGGTCGGCGGTGGCCATGGCGCGGATCGAATGGTCGCCGGAGGGGAGGAAGAAGACGGTGGGCCGGCCGATTCCGAGCTCAATCGCTTTGAGGAGGATGACGAGGAGGTCGAGGCGAAACTTCTGTGCGGCTCAGTCTGCCGCGGGGGGCCGGTGGCGATGGGTGTGGAGAGAAAGGATGTGGTGAGGCCGAGCGCGACGAGGAGATGGTGGAAGTGCGGCGGCACGAGGGAGTCGGGCAGGGAAGGCATCGGGCTCGGTTTTTCCCCCTTTTTTTCTATGTGGAGGGACCTATGGGTGGAAGGAAAACCAAATTTGCACTTTTCTGTAAGACGAAACACAGCTGGATCTAACAGATGGGCTCCACCACTTGCCACGTCGGCAAATACGATGCTCCACATGCTCCAGTGACCATCTATAACACACTCGTACATATTCGGTGACCGTAACTCGCGTATAGCGATGTACGATGATGACGACGAGTAACGAGCTCAAATACGATGACCTCTGATGGATTTTACTCTGATTTGATTTGCTGCAGTGACATGGTGTCCTGTTCAGACAGTCGTCCTCTGTTCGCTCGGTTTTCCAGCCACGAGTTGTCTTTGTTTAACGGCGGCTCGACACCTCGATCCTGGGCGAGAGGGGATATGATTCCCTCTTTAACGACGGTTCCTTGGTGGCCCGACGAGAGACAATGCCTTTTGCGACTCTGGGCTTTTCATGGTGGTTTTGTTGCCATTTCTTCTTGTCATGTCTTATTTTGGCGACCCCATCCTAAAACTTGTGTCTTGCTAGGTGGTCGGTGCTACGTGTCGACGATGTCCGTGGGTAGCTCGTGTGAAGAGGTTGTCATGTTCGATGCTCTTTTCCTTGGCAACCCATGTCATGTGCTAATACATTCCCTAGCTAGGGTAAGCTATTCTGCCTCCCGACGGTGCGACACCCTTCGACCCAACGAGAAGGCAGGGGCCTTCTTCGAGGTGGAGGCAGATGACACGACGGTAACGGTAAGACCGGAGCCAACGTCGGCGTTATGTTTCTCCGGCAGCGTGCCTAGTTTCACAATGTGTTTTCTCCATGCGTCTAATCGTGTGGTCTCGAGCTTCAAGCTGTGTGTTCACTGTTTCTTCTTTTCGCTTATTGTGTGTGTTTCACAATTTTGTACTATCTGTATTTTTGTTTCATTAATTTAAAGCAGGACTTAATAACGGTGGGTTAGTATTGAGATCGGCGAAAGTCATCACATACGTCTCTGTGGATGGAAACACATGTGCTTTGAATTCTGACTAGAAGAGTTAGGCACGCTTTGCCGCGCCTGTTTGTACAGTGAAAAAAATATGAAAGTTAATGTTCATGATTAAAATCGTGATAAGTTGTGACGAACACACGCTTACTATTCGAGAAATTGATCTCCCAAGTCAATGCAACAGCTCCACTTCTCATCACACCGACCAGTGAAAATTCCTTGTCTCCGGCCAAAATCGGATGTATTTGTGCCTTCTTCGTCTCAGCCGTCATGGAGTGGCGTACAGTGGCAGCGCAACCGAGTGCAAACAGTTGCAAAAAGAGAAGGTCGTGAGCAATTGGCCGAGAAAGCTTGGACGGCTTCGCATGCGTCACCATCTGCGATGGGTGATGCTCCCGAAGTAGGGATTGTTAGGGAGCACGAGCACCAAAAATGTTGGTTGCTCTGGCTTGGTCGGTGGCCACTTTGCTATCGGAGGTGATACTGGATGGGGAAGAACTGTGGTGCCAACGTCGTCCAGGCCTGTGACAGCAGTATGGAGGACCGGTCCGAGATGAAGCATGGTGTCGTTGCCGACTCGTGAGGGGTCAGAGAGGCGGTGTATGATGGACTGAGACCGACGATGTCCTTCTTAATCTTACCCACACAAAATCAACATGTATATCCATCAAACCAAGAAAGTGGTGCTAACACCGACTATGGGTAAAGAAAAATCACTGACTTAGAAGTAAAGTCACACATGTTCATACCTAGGAGCAACCAGATACCTCGGTCTTTAAAGAACTTAATACTTTAAGGAAGAAAATCAAACTCACTTATAGGTGGCGTCACCCACATTCACACCAAATAGTAACCACAAACCTATATTTTTTAGAGCTTGCTCACTTACATCGTGGGACCACCCATGTTTATACCTAGAATCAATCAGAAGTTTAGTTCTTTATTTTATATATATCGACATGATATATCAGATTTCAGATTTAGCAAATAAAGCATACAACTAATATAACTATTGTACGAGCTCTATAAGTTTTCTAAAAATAATATATTTTTATTTATGCAACGCAAAAAATAGAAATAGAAATTTTGAGTAGGAAATGGAGCTATTTTTCCTTTTTCACACCATAAATTTCCCTTTTGTGTAGTTGGAAATATCAAATTTTCACCGAAAATTTGGCAAATATATTCAAAACACGTATATGTATCCAACAATTTATTTTTCTAGGTGTGAATTATAAAGTGTTGTGTATGTACCCAACAATATTTTAATAAGGTGTGAACTATAAAATGATATGAGTGGGGTCCATCATGTGGTGTGGTGTCACTACTCACTATCCATCAAACCAAGAAAGTGGTGCTAACACCGACTATGGGTAAAGAAAATCATCACTTAGAAGTAAAGTCACACATGTTCACACCTAGGAGCAACAAGACACCTCGGTCTTTAAAGAACTTAATACTTTAAAGAAGAAAATCAAACTCACTTATAGGTGGGGTCACCCACATTCACTAAATAGTAACCACAAACCTATATTTTTTAGATCTTCCTCACTTACATCGTGGGACCACCCATATTTATACTTAGAATCAATCAGAAGTTTAGTTCTTTATTTTATATATATCGAAACGATATATCAGACTTCAGATTTAGCAAATAAAGCATACAACTAATGTACCTATTGTACGAGCTCTATAAGTTTTGTAAAAATAATATATTTTTATTTATGCAACACAAAAAATAGAAATAGAAATTTGAGTGGGAAATGGAGCTATTTTTCCTTTTTCATACCATAATTTTCCCTTTTGTGTAGTTGGAAATACCTTTTTTTCACCGAAAATTTGGCAAATATAATCAAAACACGTATATGTATCCAACAATTTATTTTTCTAGGTGTGAATTATAAAGTGTTGTGTATGGACCCAACAATATTTTAATAAGGTGTGAACTATAAAATGATATGAGTGGGGTCCATCATGTGGTGTGGTGTCACTACTCACTACCCTATTGGAGGAGATGAGAAGCAAAGAGAAGCCAAGAATTCTATTGGGATTGTATATGTAGAGATGGATTAGAGGTACAGCCATCCATCTAGCAATCCAACCACGGGATGACGGGAGAAACATGTACATAGCCGGATGAGTGAGCGACTAGACTGACCAATAATAAAAATCACGGGGATCGCTCCGTGAAAAAAAGGATTCAGAGAACAACAAAATATGTAGTCCGCTGCTCGGTGCAGCGCGCATATGCACGGAGCAGAACAAGCAAGTTCCATGGCCGAAGCAAGCCTCGCGCGTGGCGTGTACACTTGTTAGCACCGCATGGACTGCCTGATGGCCATGGACGCCACTGCCTTGGCCCACGCGACCAGCTCCCGCTTCATCCTCCCCTCGTCGTCCCACGGCAGCGGCGCGTCCATCGCCATGGCGCTCCCCCGCAGCACGTCCCCTTGCTCCGTAGACGAAACACCGCCGATGTCGACGCCCGGCCCCGGCCTCGTCGCGCCGACGAAGTCGTCGGCCGGGTTGGCGCAGGCGGCGTTCGCCGGCAGCCGCAAGGTCCTGCCATCGAAAGCCATACGATCGATCGATGATTGGTCTTGGAGACTTCGAAATCTCAGAGCAGAAGAGCTTTGCTTCGTCGAGCAGATGGGGAGTTGAGCAACGAGAAGACAATGGAGGCTCTATATATACTCCGGCGAGAGCAACGAGAACACAAAATGGACATGCGCTGCACGAGCAAGCATATGGATAGTCAATCTCGTACTACGTGTTTACGCGCCAGTGTGGGATGATACGACGTTGACACTGCTCTCGCACAGGTGGCTGGGAAACAGATGCTGAAATGAAGGTGGTTGGTTGGACGAGACGGGATCGATTATGATATGTTCATCAGGTGCGAGGTACGATCGTGTTCTTGACTGGTCGGGCGGTTGGAATCATCGGGCACGCGTGACAGTATCGGCGCGTGTTTTAATTAAGGATTTAAGGTTCATTACCACGTGTCTGAGCCGTGACATATATGGCCCAACTACTACGAGTATATGGTTTGATTTGATCGACCTTGTCATCATCCAACTACGCGTCCTGATCGATGTGAGCAAGTGTGTGTGAACTCAGGGCGTTGGCTCTCGTTGAAATAGCGGTCGATGCTGACATTGGGGATAATCTTGCTCTAGGGTGTCGCTGTTTCCCCCACACATCCACACACAATTCTCGTTTTAAGTTTTCTACATGGAAACTTCTTTCTTGTTGAGAAACAAACTGAATGATTGCAACTGCTCTTTATTCCAAGATGATTCGGGTTATTTATACATGGTGAAGGGACGTGGGGACGCGAAGGAAGTCGGTTCCGTAGGCAACCGACATAAAGATTTACAAGGGAGGATTACAACTTAGTTACATAATTAATTAATTCCTAACACTAATCATCCTTTGGAATCATCATCTCCTACAAAAACCCTGTGGAAAAAATAGAGAAAATACACAATATGCCATGAAAAACTCCTTCTAAAAACCCTGTGGGGGAAATAAGGAGAAATCGACATATATCGTCCATGCCTGTACTACTATTGCCTCATTAAAAACCTTACATGAGAAACCTTCAGGAAAACTCACAAAGGAAAATAGTGCAATACCGAAAATCTCATAATTTTCAACAAGTTATAACCTAGGAGATTTCTCCCCCTGAATTTTGCAAATCACGAAGTCTCCTCATACCAATTCCCTTCACATATTTATTGAACAAAGAACTTGGTAAGGACTTGGTAAACAAATCAGCGAGGTTATCGCATGACTTTGTTTGCAAAATACTTATTTCCCCATTCTTCTCTAGTTCATGGGGATAAAATAGCTTAGTAGCAATATGCTTTGTAATATTGCTCTTAATATAACCTGTCCGCATTTGTACAATACAAGCAGCATTATCCTCGTAGATAATTGTGGGAGATTTCAATGAACCGATCCCACTTGAACTCTGGATAAAGTTCATCATCCTTCGAAGCCATACACGTTCCCGTGATGCTTCATACAAAGCAATTATCTCAGAATGATTAGTGGATGTAGCCACTAGCGTTTGCTTTGTCGACTTCCAAGAGAAGGCCGTACCTCCATGTAAGAAGACAAAGCCAGTCTGCGATCTGGCATTATGGGGATCTGACATGTATCCAGCATCGTAATACCCCACCATGGTTCTCTCTTAATTTTTCTGATAGAACAAACCAAGATCTTTGGTGCCTTGAAGATATCTGAGAATATTCTTCACACCGACCCAATGCCTTTTCATTTGTGATGCGCTGTATCTAGCTAGTAAACTAACTGCAAACGATATGTCAGGTCTAGTACAGTTTGCTAGATACATTAGTGCACCAATGGCATTGAGATATGGAAACTCTGGTCCCAATACCTCCTCATCGTCATTCTTTGGGCTAAATGGGTCCTTTTCTCTTTCAAGAGATCTTACAACCATAGGTGTTTTTGACGGGTATGCTTTATCCGTACTGAATTTTTCCAGTATCTTTTCGATATAAGCAGACTGATGAACAAGTATTCCTGAAGAAACATGTTCAAGTTGCAGATCAAAACAAAATTTGGTTTTACCCAAATCTTTCATCTCGAATTCTGTCTTCAGATGATTACTTGCCTCATGTTTTTCTTGTGTAGTTCCAATGATATTGAAATCATCAACATACACAGAAATTATACAAAATCCATTAGTGGACTTCTTGATAAACACACATGGGCAATCATCATTGTTAGAGTAACCTTTCTGCATAAGGAACTCACTCAGCCGGTTGTACCACATTCTACCCGATTGCTTCAAGCCATATAACGACCTCTGTAGCTTTACGCAATACATGTTGCGATTAGCCTTAGGATCCGGAATTTTAAGTCCCTCTGGAACTTTCATATAGATATCCGTATCTAGTGAACCATACAAATATGCAGTCACCACATCCATTAATTGGATATACAAATTCATTTGCACTGCCAGCGATATCAAGTATCAGAACGTGATTCCACTCATCACAGGAGAATATGTCTCATCGTAATCGATGCCGGTTTCTGTGTAAACCCTTGTGCTACTAGCCTCGCCTTATACCTCACCACCTCATTGTTTTCGTTCCTCTTACGAACAAAAACCCATTTCGCCCCCACGAGGGAAACATGCTTAGGAGTAGGTATTACTGTAGTTAATACCCTTCTCTTGGCAAGTGAGCGCAATTCATCCTCTATTGCGACCTTCCAGCTGGACCAGTCTGAGAGTTTCATACACTCTGCCATGGACTTAGGTTCACGGTCCAATGCTAGGTCCTTTGCAATCTTTGAAGAGAAAAATATGTCGACATTAGTAGTCTTTCTGTTGAATGATTCTCCTGATTCAACATAGTTTATGGAAATTTCTTCAATACCTTCTGACTCATCGTGATTTCCCACAACAATTGAGTCAAGATGTTCCGATGTCCCAACACCTTTATCTGTGTGCACATTCGTATTGGGCTCTGGATGTTGAACATCCTCCAGGTGTCCTTCAACACTAGGGTGAATGTCAACTTGCGGTTGACCTACATTTACTGTTTGAGGGTTTCTGACTCCCCACGGACGCTTTTGAGAAGCCTTGTCCTTTTTGTCCAGTTTTCTCCCCCTCATGGGCGGTTGAGCGGTCTTTTGAGTTACCTCAACCCTCTCTGGAACATTCATAGCGGGAATATGAGATTTAGTGACACCTTTATAGTCAGTAAATGCATCTGGCAGGTTATTTGCAATATTTTGCAAATTAATAATCCTTTGAACTTCCAGTAACGAGAACACAATGGACATGCGCTGCACGAGCAAGCATATGGATAGTCAATCTCTTACTACGTGTACGCGCCAGTGTGTGATGACACAACGTTGACACTGTTCTTGCACTCGTGTCTGGGAAACACACGCTGAAATTAAGGAGGAGTAGGTGGTTGGTTGGACAAGACGGGGTCGATTATGATATGTTCATCAGGTGTTAGACTGCTATAGGTAGGATCGTGTTCTTGGCTGGTCGGGCGGCTGGAGTGCTTGGAATCATCGGCCACGCGTGACAGTATCAGCGTGTGTTTTAAATTTTTGATTAAGGTCCATTACCACGTGTCTGGGATGAAAAACTTGCTTGGTGATTTGTAACTTGGAGCAGTGGCAATGGCAAGAGAGGGCGACAGCACAGGAGATCAAGTTCAGAGTCCAAACTTTCAGGATGAAAACCTAAGGTCTGGTCTTAATTGGTTGTGCCTGGCAATGACCTTGTTGAAGGTATTGCTTTTGCGAGTGTGGATTTTCTTCAGGGTGAAAACCTATGATCTATGATCAGAGCGGCGACGGAGCTATGACACTGTTCCCTTTTTGAAGGCGTCGCTTTTGGAGAAGCTATATTTCTGGTACTGTTTTTGTTGGTGTTAGGCCTGCTGCTATAAGGAATAGATCACTGTAGCGGGACTTTTCTTTTTATAATTCTTCTTCTTATTCTGGACTGTGTGCATCCGTGTTGTCGCTAAGACAATGCGTTGTTGCAGATGCTGGATGTAATTGGTATCTTCGCAATATTAATATATACTCTTTATCAAAAAAAAACCAGTGTTTGGGGTGTGACATATATAGTACAACCACTACTATATGGTTTGATTTGATCGACCTTGTCATCATCGAACTACGCGTCCTGATCGATGTGAGCAGGTTGTGTGAACTTAGGGTGTTGGCTCTCGTTGAAATAGTGGTCGAGGCTGACAGTGCGGATAATCTTGTTTTAGGCTCTAGGGTGTCTCTGTTTCCCCACACATCCACACACAAAACTCTCGTTTAAGTTTTCTACATGGAAACTTCTTTGTAGATGGGAAGGACCAATGGTAATCCAAAAAGTTTACGGGTCCGGAGCCCTCAACTTCAAGGCAATACCAATGGAAAACCAAGATTATTTAATGGACAATGTTTAAAACTTTATCATGTATGTCAAAAATCTGAGGGGAACTTGGATGCAACAAGTGAAATCTCTCCGGAGAAGGAAATTCTAGCAAAGTGCCCGCATGCTGCACCGGATTTTAAAATAAACTATAATAGCAAAAGGACATGTCCCTTCATCCATTTCTAACATTTTTTTTAAATCACATCTCTTGTTTTTTATGTATTTTACCAGTCTTAATTTCTCCGCCCTATGAGCTTAACATCTCAAATTGTACAGTTTATAGTACCAAGCAAGCTGAGGCGGGGTAATTGCCAATCTTATTATGTTCATGCCCGTGATACCAAAGTAACAAGGTTCAACAAATAACCGGTGCAATCTCTTCGGATAAGGAAATATAACTTACATTCGGATTCCATAATTTTCCAAAAAAAAATAGTAGGTTTTGAGATATCTATCTATTTTTAAAAATTATAAAAAATTGGAAGTTATCTTTATGTCGTACTGGACATGAAGACGAAAAACCGGAAGTGAAATGAAAATCAGGTGGAACATGCGTGGGTCGCACACTCGGTTCCCAACTGTGTCTAGTTGTACCCCATGATGAAACTTTGACCAATATATTTCTAACCTAACATATTTTTTTTACGCGATCTTTGTTTTCGATCTTACGAGTTTCAGATCTTGTTCATGTTTTCACCGTGTCATCTTCCAATTTTGGCAAGAAGGGCAGGGAGGAACGCAAAGAGAAGAATACGCCTTTTGGCAAGAGCAACTATGAGATGGAAGAAGGCAAGATCCCACGTGAGGAGGAGAGAAGAAAGGAGGAGAAATAAGATGAGCTTCTAGAATCCCAATAGAAAGCATAATGCTCATTTGAAATCTCCCGTAGGCGGAACCTGGCAATGGTGTCTACCAGTGGTGAAGTACCTAGACACACACTATATTTGAAAAGGTATGACAATCCTGTTGCCAACCTCAATTGTAGACAGACTATGAAAGTCCTGCACTTGTTCCTTCATGGAGAGTGTGGTTGCTAACTGCCTAAAACACTAGTGTAGAACCTCACATTAAAGATGCAAGAACAGATGAGATAGTACTAAATGGAGGCACAAACACAAAGAGGAAAAAACCGAGAAGGTAAGAATTGTAGAGGGCTCAAAAGGAATTTGAAAAAGCATGTGTAGCTCTCATGAAGAAGCCGAATGCAGGTGACAAGAAGCCTTCTTCATCTGCTCCACCCATAGTAGCCGGAAACGGGGTCGATGCCGCGTTCCACGACCCGAGGTCGATCGACCCAGTTCGAGGGTCGGGGACGAAAGTGGTTCGACGTGGGTCGGTGGCCGGATCACGTTCCAGATCGATAGATGCTGACCCACACGAGTACACAAAATTGCAAGGACAAGAGTACATACATACCAGGCATATCGCCGCCCCGCGCGCCGTCAGTCGAGCTGCCGTAGCACCGTATCTCCATCTCCGTCCCGCCATGATGTGTACGCCGGCGGCCGGCCGGAAAGCCTCACTCGCACGCCGCTGCCGTCGCCGTACTGCGCGCTGCATCCTCCTGCTGGACTGGAGTTGGATCCATGGTTTCGTAGATGGATGGATTTAGGGTCTTGTACTTCATGGGGAAGATGCGAAGAAGACAGATGGAGATGCGAAGGTCAAAGGACTTCTTTTTAGGGACGAAGGTCAATGGACTTGGTAGTGGGCTGATCTATCGACCGAATATTCTTTACTAGATTCGAACGGCGCGGCTCGCCGCGCGGCGTTTTTTTCTTCTTTGAATTTTTGCCCGTGGTTACTATCATTTATACAGATCACTTAAAGTACATTTATATCCATATGAATTTGATCACAATTATTATATAGATTTGGAAGCGTATCTTTCAGATCATATGAAATGAGTAATTAGAACATCATACAACCAAAGTCCTAAGCATTAGGAAGATTAAATCTCAGCTTTCTTGGAGTTTAATGAATTTATATAGAAATTGACACCACACTGACATAACATAAGATGGCTTCATGAGAGTCTCATCTAGGCATAATATTTTGCCATAAGAATGACATGTTCTACAGATTATAAAGATGGTTAATATCCAAAAAAAGATTGGCTAAACAGAATGGTATCATTATGCTGGTCATTACTATATGGTGACATATTGGTCTAAGCACAAAGTTCCAAGATCCAACGGTTATTTAAAAAAAAGATGGACAAAAGAACAAAAATGATAAACCAAATCTAATTAGGACATAAGGAGGTTCAGTCCAACATAATGGCACACCGTGGTTGTCACATTTATACAGATTATTAAGTAGATGGTTAATATCCAAATATATATAGCAAAACAGGATGATAATAGCAATGCTGCTGAGAAGGTGTTACTTGCAGCTGTAACATATTTGGTTTGAGCTAAGAGATCACACCGTTACTTACAGAAAGTTCATTAGAGGTCTATACTCTATACTATGAAATCTTGTATGTTGTATCACATGAAATCACCAATTACCACAGCATACAATCAGAACCTTCAAAAAGTAGTATAGAAATTTATACAGCATTGACATAACACAAGTTGCATCTAGATGTACATAATATACATGCACACATGGAAGTAGCTTAAATATGCAAGTTCTAATCAGTTCACTAATCTGAACTGGGTAGGGGAAACATGATCTCAAACACCTAATGAATTTAGGAAGCCCGCGCATCACCTGTTGGTTCAAAATATGGTTTGCCCATAATCCACATGTATCATATAGACTACTAAGAAAAAGGTTATACAAAGGAAGGAATATAAGCTATAAGGAAATAAGTAAATGCACACACATATTAAGACAATGTTAATAGAACTGGTAGCATACAGTGATTGCATATTTATTTACACAGCTCAAGAAAAGCACCTAAAAGCATAAAGAGGTTCAACAGATCCATAGGTACAGAAGTACTCAATTTAGGGAGCATGCCTTGCCACGCTCCACACCTTTGAATATAAAAATTATCCACTGATAGTTCTCACCTGTTGTAAACATTAGTAAATCCAATATGGATACCAAACTTGGTATAGTGGACAAACGAAGAAGCATCATCAAGAGGGTTCTTCATGTGACGTAGGGGCGAGGTACTTCCATAGTATTAAGGGAACTGAATGCCTCTGCTTAAATCGGGTTCGTGTCAGAGTGATATTTTCCCAATGTCCTCCAAGAGGATCCAACTCGCTAATTAAGGGATGCAAACGACTAAGCATGACACACAACCTAAAAAACCTGCAAAAACAGAATACACTCAAACGAAAGGAAAAAGATCACAACAAAATAGAATGGACCACTCTGGCACAATCATAATGTATCCCTGGCCTATGCACCCAATAATGCCAGCAACCCATTTTTTGTTGGGTAACCAAAAATGACAAAACAAAATGGAAAAATGTAGAAATACCAAGAAATTAATTGTTCACATGGATGGTGCACTCACATAGTAAGCAAAACCAACCAGAATATTCAGATTATTTCCACATACCGAGAAGGATAAGCATGGATTTTCCACTGTACTTTCTGTATAGAAGACGCAAGAAACAATTAAAGTGTGTCAGCACCTAACATACATGTAAGTGCTTGCCCTACTATAGTTACTACAGAACCTAACAATGAGGGATGTGGATGCAACTATACTACTATAAGTTAGAGAATATAAACTATCTAACCATACCCAGCGAATATGGTTCATCTGGGAGAGAATGAAAATAATTATGAGCATCCTCAACCCTAAAATTTAGATCTAGCTTAAAAAATACTCAAGCACCTCTGTCATTAACAAATCTTGCTTTTTTATCATTCTATGCAGATTTCCGTACTAATGAATTTTAGTGGCAAGCAACCAACCAAGTTCAGCTGCTTTCTAAATTGTACATTCTTGGTAAAAAAATGTATTTAAATTCAGCGATGAGCATGTATACACATATACAGAAGAGAAAACACATTATAAAGATGTTACTCACCAGAAATAATCAATGCTGAAAATGCATGTTCTTATTTACAGCAATGTAAATGGATCAGACACATCCTTGCAAGGACCAGAAGGCATACTTTGTTCCTTTAGGCTGACTGAAATAAAACATATATATAACCAATTACATTGGCTCAAAGCTGAATTATGGAAAGAAGAAAAGCTAGCCTGTACAATTCTAACAATGAAAATACATATCATTTGACAATATTCTCTAAGCAAACAAAATTGACCTCGAAACCAATTCCCCTCCAATTACATCAATGTGAGATAACACATCTAAATCCTGATAAATCAGATTATTCACCACACCACTCCATAACTACAAACAAACAAAAAACACCAGACAATTTCGTCGAGCAATAAGCGCATGCAAAGAAAAGGTTTCTCTGAACAAAGAGAAAGATCCATATATTGCACTACGGTTTAGATCTGAAAAAGTTCTAATCATTACATGTAGAGCATGAAGATTCGGTAGAACTTCTTCTTTCATAACACGTCTAAACCAAATCAAATATATATATATATATATATATATATATATATATATATATATATATATATATATATCTGACAATCCTAGAACAGACCACATTTCATAGTTGGGTATTAGCAGATTTAACCCCCATTCATCATTCATAGCACACCAAATTAGGGCGAATAGCCTGCTATTTTCAGATACACGCAACACAGCAGAAGTTGGGACAGAGAGCATGCACATCACCTTGCTTGCTGCGTAGGACATGAAAGAGTGGTTGGAGGTTAGTAAAAGAAGAAAAGCTAGCCTGTACAATTCTAACAATGAAAATACATATCATTTGACAATATTCTCTAAGCAAACAAAATTGACCTCGAAACCAATTCCCCTCCAATTACATCAATGTGAGATAACACATCTAAATCCTGATAAATCAGATTATTCACCACACCACTCCATAACTACAAACCAAAAAAAAAAACACCAGACAATTTCGTCGAGCAATAAGCGCATGCAAAGAAAAGGTTTCTCTGAACAAAGAGAAAGATCCATATATTGCACTACGGTTTAGATCTGAAAAAGTTCTAATCATTACATGTAGAGCATGAAGATTAGGGCCCAATCTTCGGTAGAACTTCTTTCATAACACGTCTAAACCAAATCAAATAGATATCCTAGAACAGACCACATTTCATAGTTGGGTATTAGCAGATTTAACCCCCATTCATCATTCATAGCACACCAAATTAGGGCGAATAGCCTGCTATTTTCAGATACACACAACACAGCAGACGCGCGGCACTTGTTAGTTCATTAATTTATTTGCCCGTGGTTGTCTCATTTTATACAGATTATAAAAAAGCAACTTGTTTTAAAAGGTAAAAACCCGCTATTTCATTATACTATTGACTGGCTAATATTTGAGAAGCTGATCTTGGCATGATAAAAATAGTGTATCGAATAATCTTGCGATGAACATCTATTATATGCGTAAAATATAACCTAAGAAACCCCTTCAAGTCAGTATGTAAGTAAATTCTTTTAATCAAAAGGCAGCCATTCATTGTTGCTCTGATTTTAAGCAATAAAAATAGAACAGACAAAAAATAGAGATGTGGCTTGGTTTTTAAAACAAACCAACAGGGAATTTAATAGAGAAATTTATAGCACATTGAAATAACATAAGATGGCATTATGGGAGTTCCATCCAGTGGTACATAATATATATGCACACATGAAAGTAGTACCATATACATAATTCTTGGTCAGTTCGGATATAATTCTGCATTTTTAGTCAACCATTAGAGTGGCACTGGCAATTTCTACCCTTGTGCGCCACAAAGCATTGGGGTAGAGGAAACAGTATAATGCCACAATAGGATTGGTAATGCAATTGAAAATATAGGAACTAAAATGACTGGCTAATGATTGAAACTGGTTCAAGGACCGACCATCGCCAGGTGGATAATCGTACAATCGTCGGTGGGTGCAAGTACTAAAAATATATACAGACCATATGCTACCAGTATTATGCAGCAAGTGATTCACTATTTTTATTCAATGCATAAGAAGCTAGAGTATAATCTATTTTCTGAACAAATGGATAGAATCTCAATAAGCATATGTATGTTAAGCCTAAGAAGGTTTTGGGTCTCTTAAGTCATAATAACAGTGTAAATTAAAAAATATCCCTAAACCCACGACTGAAATGGAACCACAAAATCTAGCAAGAAATCGATCATATAACATATTAATTTTCACCTAAATGGCATGCTCAGCCTGTATATGGTCCAGGGCAAGAAAATAATTTCATAGGCACAATGTCAAAGGGAAGAGTATAAACAAATACTCTATATCTTCCAATACAATAATGTTGCACTGCCAATGATATACTTTTGGAGAAGAAGCAACCATATCTGGAGTATGGCATGTAGAAGAACTTTGACTGCCTAGTGGTAATTAATAAGTTCAACAACATACAACATGGCAACACTTTTGACATGTCTGTATGCTCTAGTCGGCGACCCGGACATCCTTCCCATATGTCTTCAGCTGCAAACACGCATACGTTTTGTAAATAGAAGAGCAAAACAGAGTTGTAAATCAGGTGTATCCAATAGAATCGATGCATCATATAGTCATATACAAACACTACAGAACACATCATATATATATAAACGTTATAGTAGCATTCTTGTAAGAGGCAAACATGCGTACCATAATTACTCATACATAAAGTCATCATGAGAAAGAGTTCAAAATTTCTATTATGGATAATTGTGCCAAGTTGATGTTAGCTGCTCAAGATATTTACAACACTATCGGAATATCATAACAATACAATAATTTATTTGCTGGTCATCATTTTATCAGATTACTTTCTCAAGGATATTATCTTCTCGCCGGTAACCTGTAAAACATTAGCAAGATTGTTTATGTGCTCACTCATATTTTTTCTTAACCAAAATAAGCAAGCTGACCTTAATCAAGGAATCAAAACAATATAAATGCACCTAGGACTTATAGACCAAGAAGCCTAATTGGTTAAACTCCCTCCTGTAAAATAAAAGATCCATTCAATCTGTAGACAATAAATCAGAATATAACGTGTATTTGAAACAATACCGACCCACCTACAAAATAAATGCATAAACCAAATAAAACAATATGTTTGGCTGAAAACACAAGGTGCAATCCTTCTCTTGATAACATAGGAAAATAGATGATGAAACTTGACTGACTGTCTCCTGTATCATTCGGAGGACAGAAGAAGCCAAAGAAAAAATGAAGCATCAAATGTATTCATAGTCATTTCCAGACCAAAACCTCACATGCAAAATTTCACCACATAAACAGAACTATTGGTTCAGCATATTTGCATAAACTGTGGCTGCTGACCGTTTAAGGAAGATAGGAAATTGAAAGCGAGGCAGAACCGCAGAAACAAAGAGAGGTGGGTTTACCTGCGTGAGGGCCAAACACGGCAAGGTTGAGCTGAGGCTCCAGCGGTTCGCAACACTCGTGTTCGGTTTGGCAGCACTCTTGTTCCTCCTGTAAGAGCCGAGGAAAAGGGAGGGATAGAGCCCCAACCAATCAGTTTATCAGGTTTAGAAATCAATGTGTGTTTGCTGCTCGAAGAAAATAAAAAGATTCCTAAAAATAACTGACCAAATATTCCCCTAAAATATTGTGCACATGAATTTATTTATTGCGCACATAAATTTTGCTAACATAGGTTCTGGTATATATAAATGTATACTTTGACCAAATATAAGCAATGCATAGCCGGCCATAAAAAATTAGGCAATTGTATATTCCACCTTCTAGGATAACTCAAAATAGTACCATATATATTTTAACAAATGTTAAGGAAGATGGAGCAGAGCTAGGAAGGGAGCAAACCTGAATCGTGGAAGTCCACTGCAAGGTTTCTGCTAGCAACCAAGGAATCATGCATCACCTGCATGGAAGAGCATTAGCAAGCCACAAGTCAAACACAGATCAATGAGGCAGGCATGTAACGACTGTGAAATAATCTGGAAAGACAAATCCCTGTATGATTACCTAATTGGCAGTCAATATACTACTCTCACAACATAATTAACTATATCCACCTTAGGATTGTTCTATAATTTACAGAGCTAATAAAGCATATATATGTATGCTATTTATCTTTCCTGAATTTTGAGGAGGGGAATAAGAGCACCTGCTGGATATCAGGAATGCAGCAGCGCCATCGTCCAATATGCAATACATGATACCTCCAGATAAGCAGTCAAACATCTAACAGAATAGGATAAATCAGGTCGCTAGTAAATAGAAAAAAAGCTGAAAAGAGAAGGTGAAGCGCAAGAAAGTAGTACCTGAAACAACGTGTCCCCAACCTCTCTTCCGAGCACAGATCGGCCGAACCCTGCTGTAGAAAGAGGAAGGGCAGATTAAGAACACTTCCGGTAAGAATAAATCTGTTTTTAACTCTTGATTGCACCGAATTCTAATGTACTGTACAACCCCACATCATTTTGGACCAGACTTAAATTTTATCATGGATGGCAGCACATCACATAATAACATTAGTGTAAGCAGATATAAGACCAAATTTACAAAGTCTATGGGAGGAAAACAATCTCTTACCTATGTATGTGAAAATCTGGAACATATGCGTGAAAACCTTGCTAGTTTGCCTAATTTTTTGCATCCTGCTCAAAAGAAATTTCAGAAAAAATATATATACAATTAGCTTGGCTGGGCTGAAAACTTGAGAGAAAATAAGTTGCAAACTTGAGAGTAGAATTGGTATTTAAGTAGGTAAACTTATTTTTCCATCATTTGCACAAAAAAGACATCCAGATATATGCACCTTATTGTTGAATGGATCGTAATGCATGGCATATTTTAAGAATGTAGTAGAATAAGCACAAGTAATTGGTGAATATTGCAAATCAACATCAATAAGTACACAACAAATCAGTGCCCTGCGGTATAAGTTCAAACTGAAACAATTGAGAAAAGAACAACGTTCATTCACCTGAACTTGCCATCCCGACCCAATCTGAGGATCATATGACCAAATGGCCAAACTATTATCCACATAATACCACATATTATTGATGGAAGCCATTTAGAGAGCAGACCTTGTCATATATCAATTTAGGGCCGAGGTCAACAGAGATAAAACAAGCTATTGCTTTGCCTGAAAAAGAATTTCAAACTTTTAGCTGACAAAACATAGATAGGTGACATGGATAACAATTTGTGAGTATATATAATGTGAGGATGCTCTTGATACTTTCTGAAAAAAGAACCAAGCACATCGAATAATACTTCTAGTACGGGCAAAGCTGTACTTTCTATGCAAGATATTGAAAAATCTAAGAGAACACAATGTTCAGTGTCTCATTACCAATGCACCATCAGCTTCAAACATGAAGCAATATAGGAAAAGAAAAATACATGTTCAATCATATGAACTTGAAACTTAAAACGTAGTACGCTTCTTTGAACCCACTGTCCATTGAACCAGTTTGTAGATAATCTAGGCTTATCTTTTTTCTATTTGAAGTCGGGCTCATAATATATAAAATACAATTTTGCCTTTAGTGTATAGTTTACGTCCTGCGTAGTCACCAATTTTAATTCATGGTCTCGAGAGTTGTAAATACCAACATGCTTATCTTATAATATATTTAACTTTGCTTGTCATCTGGTGTTGCTTACACAGTTGTGGCATGCCTTTTAAATTCAACAGTTCATGCGAATAGACTACTAAAAAAAATTGTGGATTTGAGACAAATTCTTTCTCAATTGGAATCCTTGGTGGATATATTTATAGTATAACAATACCTTTTTTTCGCTGACGGGGAAACAAACCCTTGAAAGCAGTAGAAACAAATTAAAAATCTGCTACATCATAAATGGTAAGGTTTGAAAGTGTTTTAATTATAGTAGACGAATACAGGACTGCAAATCAATAATATTTATAACTACATAAAACGAAGAGCTATATACCTGGCTTTGCACTGGCCAATTAGTTACCAAATAGCAATAGCTGCAGCAATTGGGAAACCATGCTAGCCTCCTGGAATCGCTATCACTACTACTTCAGGTCTAAGCTGCTGATTGCAGCTTCACAATCAACACTGAACTATGACATGCTGCATCCTTGTTCTCTTACTCATGTGCCTTCTTGCTTTTTGATTCCTCAGATTAACCAATACCAAACATTTACCACCAGCCTAATTCAATTTCAGAGTCACGAAACTGACATAAATATTAGCCTGCAAAATGAACATGAAACTAATTCAATAGTTCAGCTCTTTAAGTGTTCAACCATATTACTAACCATGCAGCAATAAACCAATGTCCTCTGATTTTTTGTGATGTACAGGTCACTTATTAATAAACAAAAGAGAAATGTGACTATGTGAAGATAAAAAACCATATCGACTCACCTTGCAGCCTTCCTTCCTGGCTATAGTGCTGTAGTGCAGGATGAGTAACCTCATCGGGATAAATAAATCAGCAAGTTCTGTATGAAAATAAATGGAGTGATTACACAAAAATAATTATGGAACATTATAACTGAAAATGGAGTGGTTAGCTCGGAATTTATTTGATTAGTACCTTCCCTACATAGAACAATCATTTCATCGAGGTGCACCATCTAAAATATTGGATTGAGATCAAACAACATGACACATATAATGTTCTGAAGGAATATATAAAGGAAGAATTTTCATATGAAACTGTGAATTCAACGAAACTAAAAGTATCAAGACAGTAATGCATATAATACAACATATGTTGACTGTAGGAGGAAAGGAAGAATAATTAGAGTACTTCTCTTACCACCACATATGCATGTGCTCCCCACGCTCGCCAACGCACGGCCAAATGCCACCTCTGCTGCTCATCATGGAGTCGGGGATGCGCCGTCAGCCTGATGCAGTCGCTGCTGCTCGCCATGGAGGTAAAAAATCACTTCTCCTTGAAATAATAACAAATAAGTAGAGGTGTTTTTTCTGAAACTTTATCCATCAGGTGGGATTTAACTTTCCTACACAAACGTTCTTTCAATTGAGACATGAACACAAACAGTTGCAAGGCCAAGATAACACGAACAAAATATGGAATCACTATATTTGTCAAACAGAAATCTAACTTCCCCATTCTTTATCGTTCAGAGATACATATTTATCTGGTAATCTCTGTAAACTTCCCCATTCTTTATCGTTTTATATTTTAGATGCAGCTACTATTTTCGTCCTCTACGGATGTGTGCTCTGGCAGCGTGTTATTTTATCACATCACAGGTAACAGCTATATTTATTTTCACCCTTCCTAGCTCGAAACAAAGCAAACAAGATGGCTATGGATTCATATGGAACTTAGCTACAAATAACTCCTACTATTCGAACTCAAAATATGGAGTTAAACAGGTCATAACCAGCAGATACTACTCTGCTGCCTCCAGTTTCAGAATATCGAGTAGGTACCTTCAGAGATGCATAGAAGCAAGAATACTCATGGGAATTAACCGAATCCTTTTGTATTAGAACATATGCATCACATACAAGCTAGGAAAGAACAAAACTTGAATTTAGATGAAGGTTGGCGGCTCCTAAAGCCCACGGGAAAACGTTATCCTATGCTGTCTGTGAACTTTGGACAGCTGCACTCAAATACGAATAACCGGAGCTCTACAACTCCGACTGGAACTTTTAACCACCCAAAACGATCGTGGGAACAAGGGTTACAAAACATTCCATGGACCCAACCTCTGATTTTGCCAATAGGGTACTCGAAATTGGAGATTTATGTTGCCCAGAAACGAAAATATTGAACTCTTTTCACCTAATCTCTAATAGAATCTGCTCATCCCTGCCCTAGGAATCATGGAATCACCATCTGCAGCATGTGAGAAGCTCATAGGGAATGGGGAAACTCACCCTTGAGGCGTGGCAAGAGAGATCGGACAGGGGCAGGTAAGGGTCGTCTCTCCTTCTTCTTCTTCTTCTTCTTCTTCTTCTTCTTCTTCTTCTTCTTCTTCTTCTTCTTCTTCTTCTTCTTCTTCTTCCTTCTCTTGGTACTCCTCTTGTTCTTTCTTCTTCCTCCTCAAGATCTGGTCCAGCAGCTGCCCCTGGAGGAGGGCTAGGACGTGGTGCAGGTAGGGGAGGTCAGGGGAAAAGGAGGGAGGCAGGGGAGATGCATGGAGGCAGCGCCATGGTAGGGGAGAGGGAGCTCACCGTGGGGGAAAAGGAAGAGGAGGTGAGACGGGAGAGAGAGATATCAGAGGTGTGGAGGACGGAGATACCCACCCGCCGCCGTGCCTCACGCCCACGGACACCCCATCTCCGTCCTTGCGGCCGGATCCCCGAGAGGGCAAGGGCGGAGACGACCGCCGCCTGTAGGGGCCGTACCCGGCGTCGCCTCGCCGGTCGCCACGCGCGTACGGGCGCCGTCCCGTCGCCATGTCTGGGACGCGAAAAGTCCGTTTTGCCCAGAGCGGCGCCGTCGGAATAACGACACTGCCACCGCGCCGATTCGCTGTGTCACAGCACACACGGGAACAACACACGACGGAGGATGACATGTGGGTCCAGGAAATACACGGGGCCACCCGCAGCGAGACAGAGCGGGTCCAGGCGTGTAGAAAAGCGCGGGCAAATGTGGTTGGCTAGGGAATGGATGGCCAGGATGGATCGAAGCACAAGATCGACGGCCCAGAATGCCTAATCGCTGAGGAAGGCCCTAGCACCCCCATGATTATACTCTTTAGATTCTGACTTCTTTGCACAAAGAAAAAACTGCCGAGTTGGATGTTGGCGGGATATTTCCCTCCATGGAAAATATGGGGGTCATAATAAAGGCCTAGATCTTTGCCTCCTTGTTAAGTAATTTATGGAAAATATTCTCGACTAAAAATTTGTAATTGTACCACGAGTCCACGACCACGACCCAACTTGTGGTACAGGATGATCGACCCAAAATCGTGTGGATCCTGACCCATGTTCCAAATTGGCGTACCGAAGATGTATACTCCTTATCGAACCTTGTTCCCTAGAGTGTCGATCCTCGACCCGCGACCCCGTTCCTCGACCCGGACGATCCGGATTTCTGGCAACTATGGCTCCACCACAAGGCTTATACCATTGTGGTCTTTGGCCTAAGCTTTTCCCAATCTCGAGGGAGGTTAAGAGGGGAAAATCACGGGGACCCTAAAATATAATGCAGTGGTTCGGCATAAGATGCGCACCTGGGCCGTGCTCCTCGCCCACGTGATGTCGGCATTCAAGCAGATCGACGACGCCAACGAAGAGCTCAAGGACGCTACGAAAGCGGTGGAGGAAGGCGCGGAAGGTGCTCCGGCCCGTCTCAAAGCCGTGGTGGAGGAGCACGAGCTCGTGTGGGCGCTGCGCGGGTCGACGAGCAAGCAGTACCTCAGCTTCGAGTAAATCGGCCGGTGAAGAAGAAGACCACCCATCTAGTTTTATTTCCCATTTTCAGTTTTATTTCCATGTAAAATTGCTCGGTGTGTGATGAACTTGTGATAAATCTCACACGAACTCGTCTGTTTAAATTTCCAGTAAGATTATCGTGAATCTGTTCTGCTCGAACTCTCTCCATACCGGAAACTAGTTTTCCAGGTCAGGCGAAACTGGTTTTCGAGGGTGAGATTACACGGGATCTGCTAGAGATGATGTAAGGTTTTACCCTCTCTCCCCTCTATCTCTCTCTCATTTTGATCTCCGGAGATAATAGATGTGTGCAATTTTAATACCCTTACCCATATAGTAGACCTAAAAAGTCAACTGGAGTAGAAATCCAAACCCCTTTGGACTTGGAGAGCGGAAATGGTCTGATTCCTAACAGCTTGGTGATTGGATCGATCGTGTTGCTGTTCGGATGCTTCGCGCTTCTCATAGCACTTGGCGTTGCTACCGATAAGGATCAAAAAGCTAGGTTCCAATCTGATGATCATCACATCAAACTCCTCTCTCCGCATTGTTCTGCAAACTTCTCTCCGGCTGAAACTGAGTGGCTAATATGTGTGAAATAAAAAGGGCACGGGAAATCATTGTAGCTTCAGTTATCATTCCTTCGTTGCAATAACATGTACTTACACGCTGAATGATCGAGCGACGGATCAAAATAAATAAACATCACGGCACGGCGATCGCTCGGTGGAAAAAGGGTTCAGAGAACCAAAAGGTCCACTCTCCACTGCTCGGTGCATCGTGGACATGGACGAAGCAGAACAAGCAAGCATCCATGGCTCAACGAATTCCTCGCGTTGTGGCGTGCACACCTTAGCATCGCATGGATTCCCTGATGGCCATGGACGCCACTGCCTTGGCCCACGCGACCAGCTCCCGCTTCATCCTCCCCTCGTCGTTCCGCAGCAGCGGCACTTCCATCGCCATGGCTCTCCCCTGCATCATCGCGTCACCCCCCTCGGTAGACGAAACACCAGCGCCGTCCCCCAACCACGGCCTCGCCGCCTCGACGGCCGGAACGGAGCCGGCTGCCGGCTGCGGCAAGGCCCTGCAATCCAAAGCCATATGTCCGATGATTTTGGTTCGGACTTCGGAGAAGAGAAAGCTTTGTAGTTGGAATGATTAGTGTGGATAGCTTAGTGCAGCTGGGGAGTTGAAGAGAGGACACACTGCACGCTCAATATATACCGGCGAGTGGCACGAGTAGCATATGGGCAAATCGATCTCGGATGTGTGTACGCGCCAGTGCGTGACGAGACGACGTTGACACTGCACAGGTGGCTGGGAAACAAATGCTGAAAATTAAGATCGTGTTCTTGACTGATCGGGCAGCTGCGGTGGTTGGAAACATCGGCGGCCACGCGTGACTGTACCGGCGTTTGCGTTTTAATTATGGTTCATAAGCACGTGTCACTGCCGTGACATTCATATTTCTATTATATATAATATGGCTTGAGAAGGTGTTGGTACGTCATTTTTTTTGCCGATTTTGCCCTCCACAAATCACATATTTACCCACCGTGCCACCGGTAAGTGAAAGAAAACGGTTCGATTTATTTTTTGTTTCACCCTCTCTCTTTCCGATCGACAGGCATCCTCTGGTTTTCTCCCCCGCAGCTCCATCGCTGGCTGGCCCATGACGGCATGACCCCATCCACCGGCATACACCTCCATGGCTCCTTGCCCCCAGGGACCCATCCGTGCGCCGTCGGCCGGCGAGTACGGCGCGGCTCCAGCGGGAGCGCGCTCGAGCAGCTACATGAGCGCGTGGTCGGCCAACTCCGGCCCAGCCCGGCCGCGTTCCGGGCCGCCGCGGACAAGGCAAAGCCTTGGATAGGATTTGGAGGAGCGGAGGTAGGACGAAGGTAGAAGCGAGCTCTCGGCGACGGCCATGGTGACGGGGGCGTCGAGGATGGATTGCTGGAGCGGCCAGATGCGCTCGGGATGGAGGCG
This sequence comes from Poa pratensis, assembly GCA_947311845.1. Lineage (NCBI taxonomy): Eukaryota > Viridiplantae > Streptophyta > Magnoliopsida > Poales > Poaceae > Poa > Poa pratensis. The sequence goes on along the minus strand of CAMZMU010000046.1, from coordinate 32,024,420 downwards.
GAGCCCGGAGAAGGTCGGAGCCGAACGAGGCGAAAATCGAGCAGGAGCTCGCAGCCCGGTGCTCGTCGCCGGAAGGGAGGAGCAGCCAGTGGCCTGGAGCAGCAGGAGAGGGCCGCTATCGCCGTCGCCTACAGTCTCCGCATACGCGCCAGGGCCGCCATCGTGTGGAGAATCTGGGGATCCAGTTCAATAGTTCAATAGCGTAGGATTTCTAGAGACCGTGTGGCCTGAAAGAATGAGATTGGGAGGTGGGGAGTACGGGATTTCTGGGCGCCAGACTGCCTCTGCCTCCCCCTCTCTGAGCCTGCCCTGTTTCCCCTTCGCTGCTCCTTGTAGTTGTAGAGCTCGCTGATTCGTTTTCCTGATCTTGATTTGTTCTCTCCCGGAGCTGAGGTAGCATGAGCTGAGCCATCCGGCGACACCTCTTGCCCTTGCACACATGCCGTCCACGAGACCACCTCTTACAGCGAAGGAACTGCACGGACTGCCGCCCTGCACCCCGGAATCATCGGCTACCTGCGACCCTGCCCTCCCGTTCCTTCATTGCGCCGGTGGCGTGCTGCTGGTCAGGACAAGCGCAAGTGGTGCCAGGTGCCGGGGATGGAACTGTCCGTTTCCGCGCCATGGCGACGGTCGTCGCAATGGACACCAGGAGTCCGGGAACTACTAGAGTCAAAACTTCACTAGTGGCAAACTCCCCTCACGCTCGGTGGTATGAACTGCACTGCTCAACTTATGAATTGATGTACTATTTCTGAACCGCTACTGCTGAATTGTCCACTAAGCCCAGCGAACTACTGAGTACGTCCAGTCCAGTCCGGCCTGGCCACCTTCTCCGCTCTGTGCCTCTGCGTATGTCTATCAGCTCGAGCTCTGCTTTTCCTCTATTATTCTAGTACAAGAGCTCCCAAGCTAGCGTCACCGATCGATTGATTCAATCCCAGACGGAGATTCCGAGAAATAGTACCGGGGAAACTTTGCAGGAAATACATCGGTTCAGCGCGAGATATGCGCGTGTTTATAATCAGACGTCCGTATGATGAATGAGAGCATCCAACTTTTCAGTTCCATGGTCCATGCTAACCGTGCTACATTCTGAGTTTCTGACCATGTTTGTGTATTCCTGGCCGGGTAAATGTTTGCAACCATGCTGGTATAATGGATGAAGAAAGGAAAAATTTCAGGTAATAAATAACATCTGAGTATAAATTGCAACCTAAGAGGCTAGCGGCTGTGTCAAAAGTAATTTGTTGCAAGCACCTTGCCGAGTAAATGAAATAGAGAACAATTAAAAGAAAACATCATCTGTCAACGAGTTGATTTTTTTTCTCCCGTTGCAACGCACGGACATGTTTCCTAGTAGTACTACTATGTGGATTGACCGATCCTTGTCATCCTCGAATAATTACGCGTCTCGACCGACGATGGGAGCAAGTGTGTTTGAGCTGACGTCGTTGGCTCATGGGATCATGGTAAAGTTCATTTGGGATTTTGGAGGTAATATATCATGTTTTGGTGCTTCTGTTTCCCCACACATGCACATACGGCCAAGAAAAACTGGGAGAACTTTCAACTCCCGCTTCAAACCTTCAACCGTAAAGCGAAACCAAACTGCAACCTCTTGTTTCAATCTTCCATCTGTAGACGAGGACAATTTTAAATCTAATTTCGAACTCTCGACTGCAAATTCGAAGCTCCAGGTCGGCTCCAATTTAAACTATTTTGCACACCGGGCATATCAAGGAAATGTATGATAGCCCGAAAACTCGAAACGTAAGATAATATCGTAATTTCGTACATGATGACTATAGGTGGTAGCTGATATTTTTAACTTAGCTCTTGGCCACTAGTTAGCCTTGTTTCATACACGCATGCGTCGTCGTAACAGAGTAATCATTTTTTTCTTCTCCAACTTCTGGACGTAAAATATGAGCATGTATTTCTCGTGCTTGTGTCTTTTAAAATGCCGAGTACGACACAGACGCACGGAAAAATGCACGCCACTACACAATGTCTGTATAAGACCGGAGTTACATAGCTTCAATATTTGCGAAGTCACCGCGCTAACGTCTCAGTATCCATATGGACATCGTCTTCCGCTGAAAGAATTATTAATCTATTTTAGTGCACGTACATGACGTAAAACATGAGTTTTGATCATTTTGCATTGGGGATACAACTACCCTCTTAATCACTCAGCCAGAGGTTGGCCTTCTCACACATCATGTTTTTAACTAGGAATGTATCACTTCAAACATGATTTTCATGGTGATTTCTTTTATTGTCGATGGTCGTGAGAAGAACTGTCAGAATTATCAACTTCCATCTTGCATACACACGCTTAGCCACCACATATGTGCCCATTTACACTCAAGATTATGTTTGTGTTATAGGAATATCTCACTGGCATCCACCGTCTATTAACCATTTAAGAGAAATATAAGTACAGTGGAAATTCCTTGGGAGATGTCACGCGTCTTCATACAAGAATTGACTCCCACGAAAGGTCTCACCGTACAATTGTAATTGACCACTAATCCACTATGTCTTCTATTAAGTAGTATCGGGAGTAAATTACATGAAATTACCACATTTTGGGCTAGGTTAACGGATTGGTACATCTTTTCATTTTTTAATCGCTGCCACTTCTCCCAATACTGCCGTTAGGTCTCGTCTCATTTGAATTTATTGCCTGGTAGGTAATCTATCATGTAGTACTTTCAATAAAAACAACATGATTTTGATTTTGAGAACTCTGATAAGTTAACCATCTATACATTGATTTTGTAGTAAATTCTCCAAATTTCCCAAAGCCTATCTCGCCAGTGCCGGAGCTTGCCAAGGTTTCCTAGGGTGGGTGGGGGGTGGAGGGATCCTAACCTAACCTGCCCCCAAAAAATCCCTTCACACTTTTGCAAATCCGATGTGTGTGTGTGTGTGTGTGTGTGTGTGGGGGGGGGGGGGGGGGGGGGGGGGGGGGGGGGGGGCTCTGAAGTACACTAAGCTCCGCCATTGTATCTCGCCCTATTAGGTATATCAGAGAGGATATTGTTTTCCCGACAAGTGAACAATTGCTGAGATATATCAGAGAAGAAATTATTCTCCAGAGAAGTGAATAATTGCTCCCAGGCCAGCAATTCCTCCCTCCTAGAATCCATCATGAATTGGATATGCCAGGAAAGTGATTGCAAATCATAATTGTCACATAACCGGATTAGAGGTGGATCATTAGAGTTTAGGGGGTATTAATCTAAAGGGAGTTCGCTTAACTAATTACATTGATAGAAGCATTAATCTGATAAACCTCTCGCATCACGCTCGCTCTACTACACAACACGACTGGGATAGGTTAACATGGAATTAATGAAGTCAATTCTCTTCCTTCTTCTCCAAGGTCTCCGTAATTAAGCATGTACATGCTGAATGAACGATCAATCAATGGATAAAGAAGCACCAATAAGGTGCAAAAACAGAAAGATGGAGCAAAACCATCCAACGTTTGATCGTCCCGCACGTACGTATACTCTATGCACGGTGCTACATACTGCAACACTACCTTAGCTAGCATTGCACTGATGCCCTGATAGCCATGGAGGCCACGGTCTTTGCCCAGGCGACCAGCTCCTGCTTCATCCTCCTCTCATCGTGCAGCGGCAAATCTATCGCGACGGCACCCTCAAAATCCCATCTCGTTGACGCTGTAGACGATGATGCGCTGCCATTCCCTGCAGGCAGCGCCCTCGTCGCACGACGTTGGCATCGACGGTGAGCTCGGAGGCCGTCGCCGGCGACGGTAGGGCCCTGGCACCCAAAGCCATGACGAATCGGCGTCTGAACAAGAACAACCCACACGGAGCTGATGATCACTGAGGGGCTGGCTTAATGGCTTTGCTGCTCGAGTGCTAGCTCGATGATCGATCGGTTGGTGCAACTAGGAGCTTTACGCACACGCTCCCTATATACGGCCAGTGGCGATCGAGCATGTGATGCACGAGTAGCATATGTTATGATTCTCTATCCGTGCTACTCTTATCATAGGGTGACGAGTCACGAGTGTGAAATGGCGCAACATCGACGATACCTAGCTAAGCTAGGTGTGGCACTCTCTCGTCAATTTTCCAAGATGGCCGGCTCACACGCTAAGTTTGAGTATATAAATGAAGGTTGGTTGGACTTGGAGAAAATGGGCATTGAGCAGTCAGGCGTGATCACATTTTATATCCGTCTTCAGTCTCCGCGTGTAGTTTTCTATGCATATAGCGCGGGTGAGCCGGATCGATGTGGCCGGTCAAGGGCGCGTCCCGATCGATGTACATGTGCCTTGTGTGGTCTGTTGATCGATCGAAGTTTTTTAGTTCGTCGAGAGGCCAACGCTCATGTCAATCCTGTTGTGATTGATAAGCTAGCGATAGTTGTTATATCTCTACTAGCTAGGCGAGTTGATTACAACGTTTTACATATCCAACTGTGTCAATTTTGTCACAGCGAATTACTTCTGTACAAAAGCCAGAACGTCGAACCTTCAGTGGCTGCAATAGCAAATCCATGATCATTTCTGATTGGGTGGAGTATATACGTTTGCTAAGGTGTCATTATCTTAACACAAGTGGTGTTTAAACTCGATGGATTGACGGTAATGTCTTGGAGTCCGGGTTTTGAATTTTGTCTTGAGAAAAAATAGAGACTCCCGAAATTTCCGATATTTTAGAGATCTCGGAAATTTTGAAAATTATTCGGCACTATTTCTTTCTAAATGTTCTCAAATATAAACTAAATTTGGATTTCATTTAAATTTTGTCGGAGTCTAGTTCAAATTTTTCGAGATAAATATGTTTTGGAATCAACTTAAATTACCTGATTTCATAAATAATCTCTCTAGCCTCATTCACGCATGTGCTGCGGGCCATCGAAAAATATGGAACTGTTTTCTAACATCGATTCAATCTGACGAAGACACATACGTGTTTTCTTTCTTTTGTAGCGATAATAGTGTGGCACAAAATTATAAGGCAAGTGTAACAATATGCTTATAGTGGTATTTTACATATGCATGTAAATATGAACATAGAGTCTCAAGGGCTGTACAAATCAGATCTTGTCAAAATTAAATTTACATGTAAACGGGTCACTCTGCTAGTTTATAAGAAGTATCTATCGAAGGTGGATTTTTCTGGGGTCCACTGACCCTCAATCGACAGAAAAAACTAAAGTCTCAGTCGATGGATAAGCCGCACGATCTAAACCTTCTCGTATATCTCACCTTCGTTCACTTTTTTTTAACATACTTATATCCAAAACGTTTTGAAAAAAATCAATATGGATAAAGCATATTCTCTAAACCACATATGGCTGTTCGATCCCTTGATCTGAAAAGGGATCCTTTTAGACCAAGCAATGATAACGAAGAGGTATTGGCGCCAGAGTTCCCATACCTCAGCGCCATAGGAGCACTTATGTACCTCACAAATTGGACTAGAACAGATATTGCCTTGCATCAAATTTACTGGCTAGACAGTGCAGCTCCAACAGAACAACATACGGAGGGAGTACAGAATATCTTAGGATATTTACATGGTACTAAACATCTTGGTTTGTTTAGTCGAAAAAATGTGTCCGGGGTATATTAAAAGTAATATCACAAAACATATTGCTGCAAAAAATTCTTTCCTCATGAATTGCAGAAAATAGACAAATTGATATTTTACAAAACAAATCATGTGACAATCTTGGAGATTTGTTCACCAAATCTTCACCATCATTTATATTTCAAAAAATACATTAATGCCATTTGGGATTCCTAAACTAAACTTATTAAGTATCATCCGGTAATAATATATTGAACTATTTCCTTATAATTCTTCCAAAATCGGTTTCTCATATAGTTTAAATGAGATACTCATTACACCAATGAGGCAATGATATGTTAAATTCCTAGATTTTCTCCTCGTATTTTCTCGTAGATTTTTTGGAAGATATGAACCATACAAGATCAATGATTCTCAAATTTTAAGATAAAGAACTATCAAGATTATGCTAGGATTTTCAAGCATCCAAAGACTCTATGGAAAATTTTAATACGTGGAAGATTTAAAAGCGTTGTCCAAGGGTTACTGTTTGGAATAAACCCATGAGTTAGCGTTAGAATCAGACTAACTTGCAGTTAATATTCCCTAGCATAAACTAGTAGCAGTTAAAGATTTGGCATTGTCCATACGCTGCTTTATGTCATTTTATCCTTCCGAAAGAACAGACACATGTAACCGGCCAACATTGTAAAGCTCCTAGAACTGCATTGTGGTTGCATGATTCTTCTCGGAAGATTGCTGATGCAATTACCAACGATTGTAACTCTATCAACATTTACTAAAATATCTCTTTCCCGCAAAAAACATTGTAAAGCTCAAGACGGAAAAATAATAAGCTCTTGAGCTCATATGCTCATGCCTTAGTATAAAATTCGAAAGATAGTAAAACAATTCGAAAATTCTGAAAAAAAATGATAACAAACATATCCAAATATTCTACATGCATGCAAAGTTTCACGGAAAGATGACATTATTGATGCTCTGTACGAAAAAAATTCAGTGGCCAACATGGGATTTAAATTGTCTTTTCAGCTGTCAACAACCGAGAACCAAGAATAAACGCACGGTGGAAGAAGGTCTGTTGGAGAACACATGGGTTAGGGACATTAGAGGCGCGCTGTCGGAAGAGGGCTTCAGACAGTGTGTGCATCTCTGGGTTCAGACTTCTGCAGTTCCTGAAACACCAGTACCATACTACCATGTCTCGCGGGCGTAGACAGATTGCAACAAGATGTGATCAAGGGTGTCCTCCTCTTGCAAACAGGTGTAGCAGGCAGCGGTGTTTTCTTGAAGTCCATGCCTCACACAGTCACACCCTCCTATCTGACGTCCAAAGTCTATAACGCCAAGCAAGCCAGGCAAAAAAAATATACTTCAGGGGTGCTAGCGAACTCCAAATGCATTGGCCAGCTTCAAATCTTTCAACGCCATGGCAGAGCATCATGTTGGTGGAACTTGCTGAGTACACACCAAAGTGGGCCCATAGATAGGAAAATGAGTCCTCAGCTTGATCGTCCCTCTGAACTGCAGAAGTCTTTGAATGTCAACATACAGATTGCCAGCCCTGAGCAGCTGAGATCACGGACAACCTGCACTCTTGGTAGCTGAACGCAAGAAGAGGGTTTAATGGCAAGGAGAAGAGGAATTTTTTTGAACAAAACGGGCAACATTGCCTCATTTTATTTAAAAAGTAGGGGGAAATTGACCGGTTCATTAGCGGGGAACCGGCCGAAAACCGTTACAAGTGCACCAATGTAGCCATGGAACACCACATTGGGCAGACCGGCCGACCTGGCTAGCCACATGAAACACACACGCGGCGAGGAGAAAAACATCATCAAGGTCGTCACGAGCGTCATCGTCGTCACTCCTCCCCGAGCAAGCGATTTCGACTTCACCTTCGACGACCACCGACGAAGCCTTCGCCGCAGTCGACGCAGGAAAACCATGTCGGCATATGCCAAACAGTCGACCCAAAGTGTCGAGGAAGAGGCAGCTCCGACTTCGACGAAGAGCTTCACTGGAGAAAGTTGCACACCTTGCACCCACGGAATCCGCGAGGCCACTGTAGAAAGAGTGGCATCGTTGCCAGCCTGCCCGCCCGCAACACGCAGCTCCGACTTCACAACTTCACAGCGGGACGCAGCACGGACTGTCGGTGACGATGGACATGCCGCGACTCGGCTCCGCTCACCACCGTCATCGTTGCCACACAACTCGCAACGCCACCATAGCACCCAAGACATCGTCAGCCGCTGCCAACCACGATGTTGTGTGAGTCCAGCCCACGGGCGAGCACAAAGGAACCACCATCTTCAAGACGACGCCTCAAGAGGGGAGGTGACGAAGATCGACACCGTCGTCCGACCCTGCACAAACATGGTCCAGGTCTTCACCCGAAGAGGAGGTCCAGGACCGAGGATAATCGAGGAGCTCCAAGACGACCCCTCAAGAGGGAGAACGGCGTCCACGGACGTCGCGTCGTCGGGCTTTCGCCCGGAGCACTCGATCCTCTCCAACCCCACGCAGCCGGACCAAGGCGGGGAGACCCGCGGCACCGCCGGCCTGCACACCCACTGAACCAAACACATCATGCGCGACGGCGGCACAACCATCGCATAGAGCCTTCCAACCTCCACCGACCCGCCGTCCCCGCCACTGCAGCTTCACTCCGCGCCGGCCATGGCGGCCACGGCGCCCCTGGCCGCGCCAACCATGCCGAACCACGATCCGGGGCTGCTGCCCCGGCTTCCGTGCCACCGCGGCCAGCGCCGTGCCCGACCAGGCACCGATGCCCGCGTCGCCGCGCTGTCGACGACCCCGGCCTGCCGCCCTCACAGCCAGGCAAGGCCCGTCCCCACCAGAACCGGGCGCGTGAGCCCCGAATCCGCCACCACGCCCAAGCCCGGCGTCCCCGGAGCCGCCGCTCCGGCTTAATCCGCGCCGGCGGCTTGCCGTATCCGCCCCAGCCGGCCCGACGAACGCCGCGCGGGAAGAAGATAACCCACCCCCGTCCACCAGTTGTGTGGCGGCGGGGAGGCAGCCACCGCCGCGGCGCGAAGGCCGGCGACGGCAGCAGCGGGGGAGAGACACCAAGGGAGGAGAACGCTGGCGGCGCGAGGAGGGCCCCCCGGTGTCGCCTGGGTGCGACACGGGGGGAGGTGGCGGCGGCGAAGAGCTGGGTCGCGAGTTCCTCCTATCCGTACGTTGAGAAGAGGAAATTTGACACACTGGTTATCTTGATCCTCTGGTCCTTGTGGAACGAACGAAATGCCAGAATGTTTAACAACCTCAGTAGGCTGCAAGCGGTGCAAGACCTGGTTACCCTAATCATGGATGAGTTCAAGACATGCCTTAGGGCTAGGATGGGTGGGAGTCTAAATTCTTTAACACGTAAGAAAAGATATGAGGTGAGTCGCACAGCTCAAACCGGCCGGCCTCTTCTCTTTATATAAGCTAAGGTTAGGTTACAGATAAGTACAGATCTTTGTCAACAACTAGCTAACAACTATGGATACGATCCTGATAATCCCCAAGAGCAAGGAATCACTGTAGCACAATTCGGTAAGTATTTGAGTGTCGAACCCACGAGGAGCTGAAGGTAAACTATCTATTCTCTAAAGCCCTATAACCCTCTTATATGGCCGTTTGTGCAAAGCAATAAGTTTAAATATGAAAGGAACTAACTAATGAAAGCAAGTGATGTGGAATGGGTTTATCTAGTAACAAGTTTCTCAATCAAGTTTCAAACACAAGTTTCTTAGAGCAAGTTTCTCAAAGTAGCAAGTAGCAAATATCTCAAGTAGCAAATATCTCAAGGGAGCAAATGTTCTAGCAATTGTTATTTCATTCGTGTGGTTGTCACAATTAGTGAAGCACATGTTTCAGTCTTAATTGTTTCTTCTAGGAAGGAGCCATAAATAGGTGTAGCCAAGTAAATGAACTAAAACCCCTTATGATGGATCTCATGGCCAAGTAAATGAGCACACAAGAATTATTAAGACATAAAAGTCCCACCATAGCCTTAAGTTCTAAGGTCCCCTATATATATCCCCCAATAAAGTAACTTCATGACTCGGTCTCAGGTTTACATGTCCTCCCAAGTCTCCCTCACTCCATTACATTACCGGTGATCACCTTACATGCATTCCCCAACATATGTGTGCACTCATATATTGTACATAAAGACAATCATAAAAGATAACAAAACTTGTATGCAACCAATCAACGAACTATTTCACTATTGCCATGAACAAATCACTTCTCAAACATAGATGGGGAGACACAATAGATCAAGGGAATAGTATATTGCATCATATATCATGTTTGCCAAGAGTTTACAGTGGAGAGATGGAGATGATCTTGCTGTAGATGTTGATGATGAACACGCCGGAGGGGGGTGGAGCCCTCCGGAGGTGATTCCGGCGGCGTTTCCCCCCTCCGATCTTCTCCGGCGGCAGCCTTCTGACTCTCTGTTTCGTGGTTTTGTGTTTCTCCGCCGCCTCCTCCCGAAACTCCCCGGGGGACTATTTTTATAGCCGGTTTTAGGTCAAGACGAAGCCACGGAGACGAAAACGGACGGCATCGGAGCCACGAGGGGGAAAAGAGGGGTCCTCACGCGGCCAGGGAATCTGACCGCGTGGGGCCCTCTAGTTTCCAGCTGGTTGGGCTTCTGGTCTTCATTTTCAGCCCATTGCGTTCGTCTCGAAAATTCTGAACCGTGCTCTTTGGCCTTGCCCTTTTTGGAGTCCCGAAGCTCCCGGAAAGTCCGAAACACTAAAAAAGACGTTTTCTGGAAAACAGAGTTAGAACCAAAAGAGGGGGGATTGTTTAGAAAATCCCCGAAATCATTATAAAACATGAATATAACATCATATAAGTTGCAAATATGTAGGAATATCTAGTAATAACATGCAAAGTTCATGTATGCATTTTACATGCATCAACATCCCCAAGCTTAACCTATACTCGTCCTCGAGTATGAAGGTGATAAAACTAACATGGACTTTGCATTTTAATACTATCAATGGATATCAAAGATGATTACTATTGCTACATAAAGTCAAATGATTCATTCTCAAAGGAGTAGCAATATACAAGATAGATTATGAAGTGATATCAAATATTCAATGAAAGGATGTTCAATGATAATTCACAAAGTGTAACATAGAAGAAAGTACTATGGACCAAATGTATGCATAATGAAAAGTAAAAACATCCTATAATGGTCATAGAGTACTCTTGTAAATCTGAATATAAAAGGTGGACACTTTGGAAAGATAGATAAATAAGTAGAGGTAAAACATGAATAAGTTTCATCTAGCTTCCAAATGCTTCTACTTAAGTTAATGTTTGCAATGTGGTATCCATTGGTGTGGAGCTCTCATTACCCCTATCATAGCATCTTGAATGGTTAAAGTTTAAAGTGAAAGCAAATATGAGTAATGTGCTTGACAAAGTATGGGTTGAATGCCTCATGCCCCTTGAATACAAGTACCTCTCCAACTGGCTACTCAACTCGGGTCACAAAGCAAGTTCAAGTTAAAGTCATTGCAAGTAATAATAGCATCATTAAGAGTTGCTCCCGGGGTACCTCTTGTCCCAGGACATGGAACAAGCCCATGTCAAAATGACAAGACAAACAAACAAAATGGACAATCTCAGCACTCTTTTATTTACTATTGTTATAGCTTTTTATTGTGAAGTGCCTCACTGAAGGTCCACCGTGATATGTAAGTAAATTTCCACCATGAATGATGCATGGCTTGGGTTAGCCGCCCGGTGAGTCTCTCTAGCCATTTATACTTACTCCTCAAACTTACCAAGTTTCCACTTTTATTTCACACAATGTTAGGCATCCATAAACAAAAGTACATGATATCAACTAAATATAATTAAGAGCACTGTTGAAAGCTTGCCATGTGACAGCACATATGAGCTAACTCCCAACCAAGACTCTTGTCAAGCACACAACTTCATAATTTTAATCACAATGGTTCATGTTTATTAAGTGCAATGAAAGTAAAGTGTGCATCAAGTTCGTGAGAGCTTTTTAACCAACTTTTCCCATAACAATCAATAACATAAGCATTTTAATTTGGAAGCAAAGATAATACAATATAACATGATAAACATACTTGGAATAGCATAAAGCTAACAGGTAGATATGGTGGACTCACTGGAAAAACTTTGGTTGAAGGTGTTGGAAAACAAGTTTTTACTTGTTGGAATTTTTTGGGCTAGCAAAAGGGAGAAAGTTGACCGTCTAAATGCATGCATAAGTGTCCATAGAACTAACCAATCCATGTTAAACAAAGTAAAGTGACATTCAGCATCAAAACATGAATAAAAGATAGCTCTTGATAAAACACTTGCAAATTAATACTCATTAAAAAGCACATGAATCATGCAACTATATGTATCTTTTTGAATCAACTCAAACATCCCTTTCCCAATCTTTTTAATAGCATCCAACTTAATTCAACCCAAATTTCCAGTAGCTTTCTCATATATAAATGATAGTGGTGGTCTCAAGACAAACAAAAATCAAAATAAAAAGCAAATAAAAGACGCTCCAAGTTTATGTGATAGGGTGCATTGATCGAAAAACAGAAGTTAGACGTGTGCAAACCGAGAGTGTGTTGGTCCAGTGGGGTTGTCTTCACATCCCCAAGCTTATGGTCTTCACCATCCTTGGATAGCTCTTGGTGCATCTCCTCTAATCCCTGTGAAAAAACTTCAAAACACCGTTTCTCCCATTTCTTTTCTGTGGGGTGACATTAGTAGTGATAGACAAATGAATTGCTTGCTGCATAAAATCCTTAAACAAAAATTCATATGAATGTCCAGAAAGTGTATAATGTTGTATGCCTACTTATAAACTCAATTGGATAAAAAAGATTCAAGTTAAAAGTTCAAAGAATGCATCAAACAAAATGGGACAGAATCCGTCCAGAAAAACACAGCAGCAAAACGTATTTTTCTACCCTACTTAAATATGTCGAAAAAATCTGAAAAAATTCACGCTCACAGAGGATGAAAAGTTGCAACCACAGTTCAAATTTCAGCTCATTCGGAGTTACAGAATAGGAATTAAAAATCATACCGTGCACAGATTCGTGCTGGAATAAAATCTCCGAATGCAAAAAGCAACTTTTTCAAGCCAAAATAGGTAAAACTTGGCACTTTATTAAGAATTCCAGAAACTAAACTAAAAACTAAGTCTCTTGTTACAGCAAGAGGACACAAAGAAAATCAAAAGTAAAAACAACCGGGTTGCCTCCCGTAAAGCGCTTTCTTTATAGCCATATAGCTAGGCTTACTTACTTGGTATCAAGATGGTTGGAGTGAGGTGGCTTGGCATCCCCAAGCTTAAATTCTTGTACTTATTTGATATATGTAGGGTGAGCCTAGGGGTAACATCCCCAAGCTTGAGTGTTTGTCCCTCGTGATCTTTATTCATCACCCTCAACTCTTCCACTTGAAAGTTCTCTTCACACAAAACTCATCTTAAAACTTGATTAGAGGGGTTAGTGTCTCCATAAATGAAATCCTCATAGGTACAGCAAAGACATATCATGAGTTGATTCTACACATTAGCTAATATTACTATGGTTGTGTATTGCTCTTTGATCAATAGAACCACACAAAACACAAGTAATGAGAGTAATGCAAAATAAAGACAGAATCTGTCAAAAATGGACACCCCGTAAAGAGTGAATTTTCAGAGGCACTTACGTTGCTCAAATCAGAAAACTTTGAACTAATGAAATGTGTATTAATAACTGAATATTGCTGTCGTAAAATATCAGGTCAAAATTCCTCTTCTGTGATTTTATACATTTTTCGCAGTGAAGCTCAGGCATCTGTTTTCTGGACAGCAAATCACTATTGTTTAATCCTACCTCTCAAAAGAGGTTATTCTTGCCATTAAGATGAAAAATAAGATACAAAGGTGATGTTACGGTAGTAAACAAGCACCTTGACTCAAAAACCCAAAACTTAAGCTGAAGATAAAAATCAAAAAAGAAACAAAAAGAACCAAGCAAGAATCAAGAGAAACAATCAAAGAAGAAGGAAAATATTTTTGTTGTTTTTGATTTAGCAAAAAGGCAAAAGGAGAAGCAAATATATACAACATAAACACTCTTTTTATTTGGTTTTAGCTTTGGGAAAAGTTTTAATGATAGAGACTTTGCAACGGTTCCATTGGCATGAACAACACATGTTCAAGGTCGACCCCAACTTCTCCATTACTCATCCTTCTCATTTACTTTCCCAAATTTTATATAAAATGAAAATCTTAAACTAATTGTCACAAAACAGTAGGTAAAGATATTTTACATGTTGTAAAGATATAAAGGTGTGCTCAAACCGAATAGGAAATTAAAGCATAAGGAACACACCACAGAATATTAAACAATTTACTTTTAAGTCTAACTCTCTTCCTATGCATTGGAATTTTATATATGAATAAATAACAACAAATTTGAGGTAACCAATGCATATAATAATCAATAGCTTGCATTTTAAATAACATAGAAACATAAAGGGGATTCTTATCTCTTCCTCTCTCATAATAGTTGCAAGCATTAAAGTTAAACATAACCACATAGTTTTGAATAGAATCACCACATAAAGACTTATCATCTAATGAGCATAATGGATCATCAAACTCAATTAAATCACTTTCATCCTCAATAGTAGGTGGACTGAAAATATCATATACATCATTGTAATCATCATAAATGGGAGACATAGTATCATCAAAATAAATTTTCTCTTCCAAACTTGGGGGACTAAAAATATCATATTCATCAAAACAAATTTCCCCAAACTTAAGATTTACCATTTTATAATAATATTTTAGATTTATATGTTAGTATGCAATGCAAATAAGAATAAAAGCTTAGCACAACGCTCCCCGGCAATGGCGCCAGAAAAGTGCTTGATAATCCCCAAGAGCAATGAATCACTGTAGCACAATACGATAAGTATTTGAGTGTCGAACCCACGAGTAGCTGAAGGTAAACTATCTATTCTCTAAAGACCTATAACCCTCTTATATGGCCGTTTGTGCAAAGCAATAAGTTTAAATATGAAAGGAACTAACTAATGAAAGCAGGTGATGTGGAATGGGTTTATCTAGTAACAAGTTTCTCAATCAAGTTTCAAACGCAAGTTTCTTAGAGCAAGTTTCTCAAAGTAGCAAGTAGAAAATATCTCAAGTAGCAAATATCTCAAGGGAGCAAATGTTCTAGCAATTGTTATTTCATTCGTGTGGTTGTCACAATTAGTGAAGCACATGTTTTAGTCTTAATTGTTTCTTCTAGGAAGGAGCCATAAATAGGTGTAGCCAAGTAAATGAACTAAAACCCCTTATGATGGATCTCATGGCCAAGTAAATGAGCACACAAGAATTATTAAGACATAAAAGTCCCACCATAGCCTTAAGTTCTAAGGTCCCCTATATATATCCCCCAATAAAGTAACTTCATGACTCGGTCTCAGGTTTACATGTCCTCCCAAGTCTCCCTCACTCCATTACATTACCGGTGATCACCTTACATGCATTCCCCAACATATGTGTGCACTCATATATTGTACATAAAGACAATCATAAAAGATAACAAAACTTGTATGCAACCAATCAACGAACTATTTCACTATTGCCATGAACAAATCACTTCTCAAACATAGATGGGGAGACACAATAGATCAAGGGAATAGTATATTGCATCATATATCATGTTTGCCATGAGTTTACAGTGGAGAGATGAAGATGATCTTGCTGTAGATGTTGATGATGACCACACCAGAGGGGGGTGGAGCCCTCCGGAGGTGATTCCGGCGGCGTTTCCCCCCTCCGATCTTCTCCGGCGGCAGCCTTCTGACTCTCTGTTTCGTGGTTTTGTGTTTCTCCGCCGCCTCCTCCCGAAACTCCCCCGGGGACTATTTTTATAGCCGGTTTTATGTCAAGACGAAGCGACGGAGACGAAAACGGACGGCATCGGAGCCACGAGGGGGAAAAGAGGGGTCCTCACGCAGCCAGGGAATCTGACCACGTGGGGACCTCTAGTTTCCAGCTGGTTGGGCTTCTGGTCTTTATTTTCAGCCCATTGCGTTTGTCTCAAAAATTCTGAACCATGCTCTTTGGCCTTGCCCTTTTTGGAGTCCCGAATCTCCCTGAAAGTCCGAAACACTAAAAAAGACGTTTTCTGGAAAACAAGGTTAGAACCAAAAGAGGGGGGGATTGTTTAGAAAATCCCCAAAATCATTATAAAACATGAATATAACATCATATAAGTTGCAAATATGTAGGAATATCTAGTAATAACATGCAAAGTTCATGTATGCATTTTACATGCATCAGATCCTACTATTGTTACAACAGTAATATACAAAACGTGACAGCTACGTTTAATACCCTCCCTCAATCTCAGCCTACTTCAGAGAGGTTGAGATTGCGCCTACACGCATGGAATGCCGGCAATGGAAGAGGTTTGGTGAAGATATCTGCAACCTGATCCTTGGAGGAAATGAACTCAATGTGAAGTTTCTTCTGAGCAACTCTTTCTCGGACAAAATGAAAATCAACCTCAATATGTTTAGTCCGAGCATGGAACACTGGATTAGCTGACAGATATGTTGCCCCAAGATTATCACACCATAAGATAGGAGAATGATCTTGTTTGACCCCAAGTTCCTGAAGAACTGACTGAACCCAGACTAGCTCAGCCGTAGCATCTGCAAGTGCTTTGTACTCTGACTCAGTCCTAGAACGAGAAACTGTAGCCTGTTTCCGTGCACTCCAGGTGATCAAATTTCCACCAAAGAAGATGGCTTGACCCCCGGTTGATCGCGGATCATCAGGATCCCCCGCCCAATCAGCATCAGAAAAAGCAGATAATAGAGTAGCAGAACAGGGACAAATACTGAGTCCATGATTGCCTTTCAGTTTAACATATCGAAGAATACGCTTGACCGCAGTCCAATGAGTGTCACAAGGCGTATGAAGAAACTGACAGACCCTATTGACAGCATAGGATAAATCTGGACGAGTGACTGTAAGATACTGTAGTCCTCCAACCACACTACGATAACGAGTAGCATCCTCCGGAGGAAGAGGTACACCAACAGAAATACTCAATGGATCACTTACAGTCATGGGTGTGGTAGTTGGCTGACACTTCAGCATCCTTGCATGGCGGAGCAAATCAAGCGCATATTTCCTCTGAGTCAACACAAGACCACCAGAGGGATGCCGCAGAACTTCTATGCCAAGGAAGAAGTGAAGAGGACCAAGATCTTTGACTGCGAAATCAGACCGAAGTGCAGAAACAAGACTAGTAGCAGCTGTAGGGGATGAACTGGCCACAATGATATCATCCACATAGACAAGCAAATAAACTGTGACATCTCAATGCTGAAGTATGAATAAAGATGTATCAGCTGCAGACGCCTTAAAACCAAGTTTACCAAGAATGGAACTCAACCGTGCATGCCATGCGCGAGGTGCCTGCTTAAGCCCATATATTCCTTTTACCAGACGACAGAGAAAATGTGGATTATCTTGGTTCTCAAACCCAGGTGGCTGCCTCATGTACACCTCCTCATCCAAAATACCATGAAGAAATGCATTCTGAATGTCCAGCTGATGAAGGTGCCACTTCTGACATACTGCAAGAGACAACAATAAACGAATAGTTGTTGGTTTTACGACCGGACTTAACATGTCCGCATAATCCAACCCATATCTCTGCTTGAACCCTTTTGCCACTAATCGTGCCTTATACCGTTCAACAGAACCATCAGCATGGTGTTTGACTTTAAATACCCACTTTGAATCAATGATATTGATACCTGGTTGCCGGGAACGAGACACCATGTACCATTTTTCTGCAACGCATCAAACTCCTGATGCATGGCTTCACGCCACTGAGGACTGTGCATGGCTGCATGAAGATCGGTGGGCTCTCGAACAGCTGGTGCAGCTGCTGCATGGGGCATGCACGTAGCCATCCAAGCTACTGTTCCATCCATCCACTTCTTGGGTTGACGGATCCCTTTCTGAAGGCGAGTGGTGACCCCACGAGCGGGCTTCGGGATGGACTGTGTCGAGGAAGCACCCGTCTGCGAGGGAGACGAAGCACCCGTTTGATCGTGGGCCTCTGAAGATGGCCCAGTTGGTGAAGACGAACCGGGCGATGAAGCCGAGTCGGTCGCATGGGGCGACCCGCGTCCATCGATGAATCCCGCGTCGGCCTGTCCAAATGCGGGCCATTCCTGGGCTGGAGAAGCCGGGCTCGATGGCGAGGCAGGCGATGGTGATGAAGCAGGCATCGCGCGCGGACGCGGCGTTGCATGGCGATCGACGTACGCGTCGTCTGAGGCTGCATGGCCCTCGTGATCGACGTGATCCCTGGGAATTTCTTCCAGCCTTGCGCCGCGACCGATTCCTGCACCATGTTTAGACAACAAATCGAAGGATATGCAATATCATCAAGTTGGCCAGATGTGGGAGTGGATCGGTGTATGGAGGAATCCGAGGATGACACGGGAAACTTGTCAAAAGGGAAGACATTCTCATCAAATATCACGTCCCTAGAAATATACACTCGATTTGTTGGTACATGGAGACATTTGTAGCCTTTATGAAGAGGGCTATACCCAAGAAACACACTTTTTTTGACCGAAATTCAAGCTTCCTATTGTTATATGGTCGAAGATGAGGCCAACAAGCACATCCAAACACTTTTAGAAAGGTATAATCAGGTTTATCACCTAAGAGACGCTCAAGGGGGGTTTGCATATGAATGACACGGCTAGGAACACGATTAATGAGGAAGCATGACGTGGTGAATGCATCACTCCAAAACCTAAAAGGCATCGAGGCGTGAGCAAGTAATGTAAGACCTGTTTCAACGAGATGACGGTGTTTGCATTCGGCTAACCCGTTTTTTTATGTGTGTGGGGACACGAAACACGGTGAGAAATACCAATGTCATGAAAGAATTTATTTAAGTGGTGATATTCACCCCCCCCCCCCCCCAATCTGATTGCACATGAACAATTTTGAGATTCAAAAGGCGCTCAACATGTTTTTGGAACGCGAGGAAAATTGAAAACACATCGGATTTGCGTTTGAGTAGATACATCCAAGTAAAACGAATATAGCCATCAATAAAACTGACATAACAATCATGACCACTAGTAGAAGTTTGGGCAGGGCACCATACATCGGAATAAATAAACTCAAGAGGTTTTGTGATTACACGATCTGAAAGAGAGAACGGTAATTGATGGCTCTTGCCTTGTTGGCAAGTGACGAGGGGTAAACTCATCAAATCCCATGGTTAAGGACCTAGGGTTGAGATTATGGGGAGAGAACGTGGTAGTACTGGTAGTTTCGTCGGCTGACAAGCAGAGGCAAAGATTTACCCAGTTCAGGCCCCTCGGGTGGAGGTAAAGACCCTACTTCCTGCTTGTCTGTTATTGATCACGTGAGATTATGAGGTTACAAGGTGACTCTGGCGAGATGTCGATCTCGCTAGAGCTTTGGTGGTTTGAGTATGTCTTGTCCACAGATCGGCACCCCTCCCAGCCTTTAAATAGGCTGGGTCTCGAGTTCGTAACCGACCTAGTTTACACGTAAGGAAAGTCTAAACCGACTATGTCTATGTCTAATCTTGGAGGGTACTCCATATTCTTGGGCCTCTTGTCTTGAGCTTCGAGTAGGCTCTTCGCTATTGGGCCTTAGTCGTCACGTGCACCAGGTACCTTCATGGTAGGGTACCCGAGATGTATACCCTTGTCAGTAGCCTCCGAGTACTTGTCTGACTCGAAGAATCGGGCATGGACTCGTTCGTAAGTGCACGTCATATGCTTTGTATTCTATATATTATAACTGGAATTCATGTATGAATAGCACACGTTGGCTACGTCGAGTATTTCATCGACTGTGGTTTTTGCTTATGAATATCAAGGGATAATAGCTTAGTAGGCCCAGTACACTCGACGGATCGGGACTGGTTAACTACACATTCGGGTAAAACCGTACTAGCTTTCAATCAAACTCGAGTTCCCGGACTCGAATCTGGAACAAACTGGTCAGATTCGACTAGGCCGCTTGAGGTCTTACTGAGTCGATCTGCAGTATAACTTTGAATTTTACCCAACGCGTCCGTCGGGATTTTTCATCATGTCTGCTGACACGGAAAGTATAAGGATTGACGTTGTTGGAACGGTCCTTAGCCCAGCTCAAAAGTTCGGCGGGTCTTATCTTTGAACTATGCGTGCAGCATCCGAGGTATTTGCGATGGACACAACTCGGGAATGTTTCGAGTATGATTTTGTATATGAACGTAGTCGATGTATTTGTCGACTGACACTTTGACATTATTCTATCGGGTGCGCGACAGCGCTCCCGATGGGAGTAGCCCCCGAGATTGTGTTTTATTGCTTGCAATGGAGGATAATCTCAAAATCTTCTTACCCTGCATATGTTAATCGAAGAAATTTTTGCCGTAATTCTATCGGGTGCGCGACAGCGCTCCCGATGGGAGTAGCCCCCGAGATTGTGTTTTATTACTTGTAACGGAGGATAATCTCAAAATCATTGTCTTGAGTATCTTTAGTCGAAGAAATTTTTAATACGCTCCCGATGAGAGTAATATGCCTCAGCCGAAGGAACGGTCGAGTGACCAATTTTGCCTCATCATTGCTTTTTCACACCCGAACCAAACAAGGCAATCGAGTGACCAATATGCGTTGAGCGGACTCGAATGTATTTCTGATCAAAGCGCTTGAGATGACGTCAGGGATGACGTTTTTTGGCGACTGCGCTGCCTGACACGCGTGGCGTGCGTTATACAGCGATGGATGGGACGTGACACGTAGGTGTGCCCATTTGTGCAGAGCTGACCAAACGACGGTGCAGTTTGTACTTGATTTGACCACTCTGGCCCACTTTTATGGAGAGGTGATTATGACTCCTCTTTTTGCGTGCGTAGTGGGCGAAGTGGCCGGCGACGGTTGCCCTCCGCGTTTGCCACGTGTACGGTGAGATTGCGTGCGTAGCGCACGGTTTGGATCTGAATGGCTGAGATTGCCTTTGATTTGTGGTAAATAGGGGAATGGCGCTGACATTATTTTTTACTAGCCATTTGCTCTGAGCGCCGCCCCTGCTCCTTCTTCTTCCTTGCGCCCCTGCTCCATTGCTCTTGTGTCCAAGCTTTTGCTGTTCTCCTTAGCCACCACCGCCATGGCACCAAAGAGGAAAGCTTCTGCCACCGACGCGCCCGCAACTGACGCGGCCGCTCTGAAGGGGAAGAAAACCGCGGCAAGCGCATCTGCGGCCGCCGTCGACCTCAAGAAAAGCGACGGCGACTGGATGAAGTCCACGATCAAAGCGGCTCATCTCGAGAAGTTCCGTGAAGACGGACTGCTGCCGCCGGCGGACCAGCTTACCGTCCGCGCGCCATCAAAAGAGGTACTCCCCGAGCCTCGCGCAAATGAGCGTGTATGTTTTGCGGAGTTTTTGCCTAGGGGTCTATTTTTTCCCCTCCACGACTTCGTTCGTGGTTTGTTGTTCGCCTATGGGGTGCAGATCCATGATCTCACCCCGAACGGCATTATGCACATTGCCTGCTTCATGGTATTGTGCGAGTGCTTCCTGGGAGTTGCTCCAGCTGGGCTCTTTGGAAGTCCATCTTCATGGTCCGGCCCAACAACCGAGGCGGCCGAACCTATCCAGTTGGAGGCCTGCAGATCCAAGTGCGCAGCGACACCCGATTTTGCCCTGAAGCCAGTCGACTCGGCGCAAGGGTGGAGGAAAAGGTGGTTTTATGTGCTAGTCAACCAGGAAGGGGTCCAGCATTTTCGACTGCTGGTATAGCCGCTAGGACGAAGGCCTAGGACCATGAGCTTTCGACTGAAGAAATGCGGAAGCGGCGCCTCTGCTGGAGATGATTGGAGGGCTGCTTAACAGCGTCACTGGTGTGCATCTAATTGCCACCTTTGTGAAGATGCGGGTGTGGCCGCTCCGCGCACGAGCTCACCCTATGTGGCAGTATGAAGGTCCTCTCGACTCCACTCGGATGAACAAGGAGGAGCTGTCTAGGAGCGAGCTGGTGGCACATGTGCGGTCCATCACCAGCACAAAATCCAGCGAGCCCTGCAACGTCGACTGCCCTGTTGCTCCTTATGGGGCTGAAAAGCCTTTGCCAGAGGTTAGTGAATCTATCGATTTTATGATCTCCTGCTTTTGTTATTCTGCTATGCATCTTTGTGACTTTCGACTGCTGTATTTTGTATGCAGGGCCACTCGACCGCCTCAACCCTTCCTCCTCTTCCCGAAGATGGCCCAACTCATGAAACAGAGGTGACAGTAGAAGCGAAGGGAGGAGATGAATCGCCTCTACCTTCGGCTACTACATCTCCCACAGAAGAGGTTGAAGAGGAAGGGGTTGAAGAGCACAGGACAAGGAGCTTGCCACGACTGATGATGTGAGCGAGGTCCCTACTCGCAAGCGCCGTCGGCGGCACAAGTTGTGTCTTCCTCTATGAGCTCACCCGCAAAAGAGGATGATTTGAGGGATGATGAAGACTCGACCTCCTCACGTTCTGCGAAAGCTGCTCCCCTGGATGTGAGCCCATTGCGCTCAGCTCCTCCTCCCAAGTCAGGTGGGGAGCTGCTTTTTGGAGGCCCAAACTTTGAAGACCTCGACAGCGAGGAGGAAGAAGAGCACAGGTTTGCTCCTGAGCTTTTTGTACTAAAGTTTTCACTTGTTGAATACTTTTGCTTATGTTGTATGTCTTCGGCACTCGTAGTGCCGAGACTGTGCGCCCTCGACTCCTCCAGCCGAGAGAGCTTCGACTCCAGATCAGCCAGAAGCTTCTCCTGTTGCGACTGAGGTCGTGAAAACAGTAGCCACATCCACTACCATTGAGGCCGCCAAGATGGCGAGTGCGTCGACTCCAGAAATTGGGACTTCTGCGCCAAGCCTGCACCTTGGGTTGAACACGTAAGTGTCGTTTGCTGAGCCCTTATCCTGGGACTATTTGTGTATAACTTATGCTGTTCCATGTGCATGTAGCCCTTCTACCTTAACCTGGTGGAAGCAGGCAAAGCTTTTGTCCAGGTTGAACAGGACAGGGACAATCTGCGCGCTGCCATGGAGCAACTCAGCCGTAAGTGTGTTTGATTTCTGAATTCGAAGTTCCTTTTGCTCTGTCTTTGCTTTGTCGATTGTGAATGACATCTGGCCATCTAACTCAGGTGACAAGGCACATGCTGAATCCCGGGTGAAGGAACTGGAGGAAGCAATCGCCTCCCAGCGGCTGAGTCGAAGAAGACTTTGGATGCCGCCAAGGACACAGCCGCCGTGCGCGAGAGAGGGTTTGCTGAACGACTGGCTGGCCTTGCTCGGGACGTGGGAGGTTAGCAACTTTCCCTTTGCATGCTTCGTGTGCACCCTGTTGGGTATTATGTACTAATATTTGCTCTTTCTGATATTTGTTGCAGAGGCGATTGGTGTGCCAACACCTACTGACATGGTCAGTGATAAGTTATCACTCGACCAGGTTATAGGGACCTTGGCGCTCAATTTGTCCAGGCGAAGGATGCCCTTGCCAAGTCTGCCAGCACCCTCAGCGCCGTGCACAAGAACGTACTCCCAACGACGGAGGTGCCGTCGACTGCTGACGGCTTCGCTGATGTGCTTGGTCCAGGAACTTCGACCATGGCAAACTTTGCTCGCGCCCTCACGGTACGCGGCTCGGAGTCCACCCTCAAGCTGATACTAGGTCATGGGATAGAGGGTAACTTCGAGGCGGCGATGTCTGACTTCCCTCGGAAGCCGGTGGGAAGCTTATATCTTTGAAGCATGTTAGCGAGCGAGCCACCCGCCTGGCCAACCTTTTTATGAACACCATGGAACGTCGGGCAACAGAGGTCGCCGCCCGTGCGAGTAGGGCTAGGTCTGAGTCGGTGTCGGAGAAGTAGGGCAGCCACACTTTTTATGCCTTGTAATTAAACTTATGACCATGCGAGTACGCATGCGCTTTTGCTACCTTTGTATGAACTTAATGTCCTCGTTATGCTTCTGCCTGTAAGGCTGTGTGCTTTTATTCACCTAAGCTTTGTGATGAGTTTCTCACGAAACTTTTATGATATTTGGAACAGAAACAACCAGCCGCCACTTCATCCAGCTCGTCGCGGCATCACGCCCCACTCGATCTCGAGCTCAGGTGGCGAACGATGCCGCAGTAATGCGTTATATGAAGGCTTGAGTCGCAAAACTGGAGCAAGAGTTGGAGTGCCCGAGTGAGCTGGATAGGATGAGGGCGAGGCCTGCTTTACCCACTCAACGGGAGGAGTATGTTCTTGGCGAGATGGAGATCGTGAACAGACAGCTCGAGTGTAAGCATGACTGCCTTTCTCATGAGTTCCTACCTGTCCTTTTTGTTGACCCAATTGTGTTGTTGTAGGTTTTGTTCCAGATTTCCAGACGGAGCAGGCTCGTGTAGAAGAGCAGTTGAAAATGCGACTGACGAACCCACGACTGGCCGCCAGCACTTTTGCTTGGATAAGCACCGAGCGCATACTCGTGACTCTATAGGATCGAGTGTGGAGGAGCACTATGCTGCTCGAGTTATGCAGGTCGGCCTTCAGTCGAATCAACCAGACGCTTTTCCGACTGGGCCGCAACCTCAAGGAATCCACGCGTTGCTCGGGCTTTTCCGGACTACAGGTTCCATTCGAGACTTTATCACCCATAAGCTTGTGGATAGAGCCAACGCAACAATGGCATATATCCGAAGTCAACGTCCAAATATGCAACTACGTCCACCCGTGCCTGGATCGTCTTTGTCCCAGTCGCATCTTGAGATACAGTCGATCATGCGAGGGTGTTGGTTGAGTGCTATCATGCTCAACTTATGGGCCATGTTCTTCCAGCAAAGGACGAACCGGAAGATTAGGGTTTTTCTGTATAGGGACAGCCCCCGAGTGTAAATTTTGCCACTTAGTACATATTTGTTCACTTGTATGTATGCAGCCCTCGAGTGGGGTTTATGAAAAACACTTTGTATAGAACATGCATTCTACAGCCCCCGAGTGCTCGAGTGAGGTTGTGAATTTTTACGATGTTTGAAACTTCAACTCATGTTATTGAGCAACTTTTTGGCTTATGTATGATTTTGTACGACCCAGCCCCCGAGTATTCAAGTGCGCCTGGGTTTTATGTTTGAAGGAGCGAGAGCTCACATTTTGAAGTAGCGCAGCCCCCGAGTGGCTCGGGTGAGGCTAAGGTTGTGCAAGTAGTAAACAGGGAGAAATATAAGGAATTTATTGACTATATTCCATTTATGAATGTTAGGCTGCAGGTCGTCTCATTAAAAACCTTCCAGTCCCCTTAGGTACCCTGGTAAGGAAAAGTGCGCGTCTGAAATCTGCAGCCATCCGACATATGTGCCTATTACATTATGCGACTGAGCAATCTAAGCATAGAAACGGCGCAGCTGCGCAACGTTGCAAGGATTATGTGAGAGTTCGCATGTCTTTGCGTGCTTCAGTCTGTATGCTCCACCTCCAATGACCTCGGTGATGATGAAGGGTCCTTCCCATGGAGACGCGAGTTTATGCACCTTCTTTTGTTTCAGTCGAAGTACCAAATCGTCAACCTCGAAGGACCTGGTATGCAGTCGATGGCTGTGATAGTTGCGTAGATCTTGCTGGTAGACAGCTGTGCGTGCTAGCGCCGTGTTGCGTGCTTCTTCGAGCAAGTCGACTGCATCATCGAGTGCTTCATCTGCTTCTTCTTTGTTGTATGCTTCGACTCTTGGTGCATTGAACCTTACGTCTGATGGCAGGATTGCCTCTGCGGCGTAGACCATGAAGAATGGGGTAAATTGCGTTGAGTCATTGGGTGTTGTGCGTAGGCTCCATAGCACAGATGGAAGTTCTTCGACCCAAACACCGCGGCCCTTTTGAGTGGCACCAGGAGACGCTTCTTGATTCCGCTCGTCACAAGTCCATTGGCCTTTTCGACTTGGCCGTTGGATTGCGGGTGTGCCACAGATGCATAATTGAGCGTGATATCTTGCTCTTTGCAGAAGGATCGGAATTCCTCAGCCGTGAAGTTTGTACCGTTATCAGTGATGATGCTACTTGGCACACCAAAGCGGTATATGATGGATTTTATGAAATTGACTGCTGTAGTGGCAGTCGAACTTGTGATAGGGACTGCTTCAATCCACTTGGTGAACTTGTCGACCGCCACCAGAAGGTGAGTATGCCCTCCATGGGAGGATTTTTTGAGTGGCCCAACCATATCGAGCCCCCACTGGGCGAAGGGCCAGGCCAATGGTATTGTCTTCAACGCCGATGCGGGTGCGTGCGGCTTTGTGGCGAATTTTTGACAGCCGATGCACCTTTTGACTATGTCCTCCGCGTCTTTGAGTGCCGTGGGCCAGTAGAAGCCTGCGCGAAAGGCTTTGTCTACGAGTGATCGACTGCTGGCATGATGCCCGCAGGTACCTGCATGAATATCACGAAGGATGGCTTGGCCATCTTCAAATGCTATGCAACGTTGGAACATACCTGATATGCTGCGTTTGTAAAGTTCACCGTTGATGACAGTTGTCGTGGGGTAGATAACACGACAGATGCTACTTTGGGGTAGCTTGAGTTGATGGGCAAGGCGACACTGGCGTCTGGGAGATTGTTTAGCACTGCAGGGACAAAGGGTTTACCCAGATTCAGCCTCTCCATTGGAGATAAAGACCTACTTCCTGCTATCTTATTATTGATCTTGATCTCGATAACCCGGCTACGACAACAGAGCCGGATCTCGATCTAGGTTAAAAGGTTGAGGTGTTTCTCTCGATGGTTCTCTCGCCTAAGCTTGGATCGTAAAGGTTCTCCTCAATTAGGGCTCAGGGACCGGTTTATATTGACGACCGGGTCTCCTGGCACTTTACAATACGAACCCGGGCTCTACCCAGACTCGGAGTCCTACTCTAACTCTTCTAGCCTTCGTGTCCTCCAAGTCCCGAACCGCCTCTGGTCTTCTAAAAACTTCCCTTCCTAAACCGGGTTACCGCCAAAGCCTCTGGCCCAGCAACATAACCCGGCCCATGCTGATGGTTAGCTGGCCTGGCCGGGCCTCCTGCCTGGCGGGTCACGCTTCCCTCTTCATGGGCCTACGGGTTATCATCCCCCATCAGTAGCCCCCAGGTTAACCTGGTTGCTCGGTTGGCATGCTCTGCTTCTATTCTTGAATATTGCTTCTTTGAGCAGAACTGATATCCTGGCCAGCCGGGTTAATCACCTGAAATATAAAATAACACATAACAAATTTAATATCAGAACATGTCTCTTTTCTCCTTAGCTTGGCCAGTCTTTTTGGCGGTTCACGCCGTAACCCGGTCATCTCTTGCCGGGTTCACTCGCCCCGGGTTTCACTTTCGACACTTAGTGAAAATTATCGCCCAACTGTAAATCCATCCTTATCCATCTTAATCACGATCTTATCAATTAATACCCGTGATTATGTCATTATGTTTGTCGTTGACTTTTAGTCAAAGATCCTTATCTATTCACTTTTTACCACAACACCCCTAGGGTTTTTACTGTGCCTATAAATGGGAGACCAGGAGACACCGCGGTCACTTCCCCCATTCAGTTCATTTCTTCCTCGCGCCCGCACTGTAGCAGCCGCAGATTAAATCTCCAATCGAGCCTCCAAATCTCGCGAGAAGATCCACGGGTACGATTCTCCCACACATCCGTGCTCCGCACCCGATTCCAGTTTGAATCTCGTTCAAATTTACTTTGCATTTCCCTCTCCACGCATCTACATCTAGAGCTAGGGTTTCTTATCACCATTGTTGCGCCCAGGGAACCTCGAAGCTCCTCAGCCATGGTATTGATAAACGACGGTATCATCTAGGAAGATGATTATACGGGGCTGTGTACGCGCGGGCATCGTCGATGTGGGTTAGCACACGAAAGACAAGATTTATACAGCTTCGGGACCCGGGAAACATCGTCCGGTAATATCCCTAAGTGTTGTTTGTGGCTAGGTTTTATTCTGTATGCTCATGCATGGTGGAAGTCGCCGTATGAGGCGGCTCCTCTCTTGGTGTGGGTCGTGTGTTGAGCCTCTCGTAGGTCTGCCCTCTTGGGACGCCTTGCCCCTCCTTATATAGGTGGAAGGGGCCGGCTTACATGTAGAGACCTAGTAGGATACAAACTAGTCTCATCTTCTATTACAAGTCGGCAAGTTAACCTAGTCCTACTCTGATAGTTGACCCGGCTTACTGGGCCTCTTCTTGATGGGCCACAATCACCTCCATGTGGGTACCCGTGTCACATATCCTCGACAGTAGCCCCCAAGCTTTCGGGTGACTCGAAGAGTCGGGCGGAAGATCTTGACTTGTTGAATATGTTGTCTTCTTGGGACACGGAGTCTGTGCCGGGTCTTGATGTAGTGGATGCTGAGTTGCGGATGAACATTGCCGGTTTGCCGATGTAGAACTTGCGAAGTCACGAGCGTCGTAGTTGCCTTCCCGTAGACGTTAATGATGCTTGGTTACCCGGCGTGGCATTTGCCGGGTTTTGTTGACGTAGATGTTGTCGGGTTGTCGATGTAGACATAGCTGGGTTTGCTGTCGTAGATGTTGCCGGGTTTGCTGGCGTCGATGTCGCCGGGTTTGCTGACGTAGATGTTGTCGGGTTTGCTGGCGTCGATGTCACCGAGTCGCTGGCGTAAACGGTGCCGAGTCGCCGGCGTCTATCTTGCCGCGATGTACCTGATGGCATTCATCTTGTCGCGATGTACCCTGATGACGTTCATCTTGCCGCGATGTATCCTGATGGATGTGTAGCCCCCAAGTGCCGGGTTGCATGCCTGCAGCGACCTGGGACTTCCGTAACTTCTCATGCTCGAGGAGTCATCTTGGGACTCTATGTACCTGAAATAAAACATGTGTATGCATTACACCGTTCGTGATGTATGAAAAATTAAATTAAATAGATATCACAACAGTTTAACTTGTGTTCAAATGATTAATCATTCGACTTGACTAAGTAGGCTTTCGCGGGGACTTTTTTAATGCAAATATGTATCTTCAATGTTGACAAAGGCTTCCTGCATCAGAGTCACTTGATAATATCATATGCACTACTTGGTCAATTGCGTTTCGCATCTGACTTAGTAAAGAACGAAAGTCAAATTATTTCACCGGAGGCAGGATATCTATGTTTGGAATGTGCATCATGACAACTAGTCCTCTTTGACAACCTTTCGAGAATAATTCTATTTTACTGAATTAAAGCAAAATAAAATTTAAATATAAAGCGACTTAGCTTGTTTTGTTCTCCTGTGTGTCGACGTAGTGTGAGTGTGCGGCCGTCGAGATCGGCCAGGACGAGGTTGACGATGCTCGCATTGCTGGAGAGCCGGCCTGCTGCCGGGTCATCGTCGCTGCCTGAAGCCGGTCCGCGACGGGTCATCGATCCTGCGGCCTGTTGATCGTAACCCGGCTGGCCATGTACTCTTTTCCTTCTTTTTTCTTCTTTTATTTTTTTCATCGCCTTGGGAACCGGGCTGCACATGGATTGGTGATCCACGTGAGTAGTACTAGTAGTGCCGCTCGGTTTGCTTGCATCTTTTCTTCTCTCGTACAGGACCTGATCTGGTTTGCTTTTTCTTTCCTTCTCTCCTCGAGTTTTGATCCGGCTACGATTGGATTTTTGATTTTCTCACCACACGCCAGGCTGGACTTGAAACTGACCCGAACTCCTGCTCCCGTGTACGGAAGGGAATCGTAGAAGCGACCAATCGGCTGACGGCGGAACTCCTGCCGGGTCTTGCCTTTTGCGATTTGAATCGCTCGACCCGGTGGAACACGTGCAGACGAGGGCGATGACGAGGTTGAGCCCCCGCGTGCGATCTGGCTGATTTGCCCATCAACACATGAGGGCGAGGTTGATGTCGAGTCCCCCACACGCTGATCCAGCGGATTTCACCAGCAATGCACCAGGGCGATGTTGATGTCGAGCCCCGAGTCGCTGATTCGGCCGTCGTTGTTAATGAAGAATTAGACCTATCGAATTTGTGAATCCACGCTCACCTTGCCCCACGGTGGACACCAACTGTCGTGGTATTGATAAACGACGGTATCATCTAGGAAGATGATTATACGGGGCTGTGTACGCGCGGGCATCGTCGATGTGGGTTAGCACACGAAAGACAAGATTTATACAGCTTCGGGACCCGGGAAACATCGTCCGGTAATATCCCTACGTGCTGTTTGTGGCTAGATCTTATTCTGTATGCTCATGGTGGAAGTCGCGTATGAGGCGGCTCCTCTCTTGGTGTAGGTCGTGTGTTGAGCCTCTCGTAGGTCTGCCCTCTTGGGACGCCTTGCCCCTCCTTATATAGGTGGAAGGGGCCGGCTTACATGTAGAGACCTAGTAGGATACAAACTAGTCTCATCTTCTATTACAAGTCGGCAAGTTAACCTAGTCCTACTCTGATAGTTGACCCAGCTTACTGGGCCTCTTCTTGATGGGCCACAATCACCTCCATGTGGGTACCCGTTGTCCCATATCCTCGACAACAGTGTATGCTTTAGATCGTCGAGTGACGCGTCTTGACTCTGTTATGTCTTCGGGTACCTCGCCGCGGAGTATGTATGCGAGGAAAGGTTGAGTCCAAGTTGGCTCGATGAGGAGTACCTCGACTGGCGGTCCTCTGTGCTAGGTGCTTTGCTCTTGGCTGGTGCGGCTGATGTAGGTTGCTCGCTTCTTTTTGATGGATCTGTGCTCGATGCGCTCGAAGAAGACACCAGGTGGAACTGGTGCTTTGGTCGCGCCAATGTTGGCTAACTTATCTGCTTCTTCATTGCTTCACGCCCTATGTGCCGCAACTCGCAGCCTTCGAAGCTGCCCTCCATGATGTTGTACAGGTCACGGTAGGCGATCATGTTATCTGCGATTGCATCGCAGGCCTTCATTGTTTGCTGTACCACAAGATTCGAGTCACCGTAGATCATCAGTCGAGTGCACCCGAGGGCTTTGGCCATCCTCATGCCATGGATCAGGCCTCATACTCGCTTCGTTATTGGATGGGAACTCGAACCCCATTTGCAGGATGTAGCGGAGCTTGTCGCCTTTTGGTGATATGAGGATGACACCTGCGCCTGCGCCTTCGTTTTTCTTCGAGCCGTCAAAGTACATAGTCCATGAGTTGGACACATCTGGTGCTCCTGGGAGCTGAGCTTCAATCCACTCGGTGTGGAAGTCAGGTAAACTTGTGCTTTGATGGCCTTCGGGTAATCATACTTGATGTCTCGGTGCTAGCTCGATGAGCCATTTTGCTACTCGCCCAGTTGCGTTGGGGTTTGTGAGGATGTCCCCGATCCCTGAGGTGCTGATTACAGTGATCGGGTGCTCGGAGAAGTAATGCGTCAGCTTCCTTGAGGACATGAACACGGCGTAGGCCAGCTTTTGATAGTGCGGGTACCGCTGCTTTGATATGGAGAGCACTTCACTCAAGTAATAGACTGGACGTTGTATGCTTTGGGTGTGTCCCTCCTCCCTTCGTTCGACTACCAGTACGGTGCTTACCACCCTGTTAGTTGCAGAGACATATAGGTACAGTGGCTCGCGTTCCCTTGGTGCGACGAGGATTGGAGGGCTTGTGAGGACTCGCTTGAGGTCCGTGAAGGCTGCTTCGGCTTCTGGCGTCCACTCGAATTTATCTGCTTTCTTCATCAGTCGATAGAACGGGAGTGCTTTTTCCCAGCTTGCTGATGAATCGACTGAGTGCTGCTACTCGACCCGCAATTTTGCACGTCATGGAGCTTTGAAGGCCTTTGCATCGTCAAGATGGCCTGTATTTTCTCCGGGTCGCCTCGATTCCTCGAGCTGAGACTAGATACCCGAGGAGTTGCCCGGCTGGCACGCCGAACGTGCACTTCTTCGGGTTGAGCTTGATGTGGAAGCGTTTGAGGTTTGCGAATGTCTCTCGCAAGTCATCGAGTAGTGTGTTTTCCTCCTTGTGTGATGACGATGTCATCTACATAGACCTGGACGTTTCGCCCAATTTGCTTCTTGAGGCAATCTTGCATCATGCGCTGGTAGGTTGCGCCTGCGTTCTTGAGCCCGAAAGGCATTGTGGTGTAGCAGTAGACCCCGAGTGGGGTTATGAACGCCGTTTTCTCTTCATCCTCTTCCTTCATCCTTATCTGGTGGTAACCCGAGTAAGCATCCAGGAAGGACAAGCGAGCGCACCCGGCGGTGGAGTCGACGATCTGGTCGATTCGAGGTAGTGGAAAGTGATCCTTTGGACACACTTATTGAGTGCTGTAAAATCTACGCACATCCGAAGGATATCTGTGTGCTTCTTCTCTACGAGTACGGGGTTGGCCACCCATTGTGATTTCTTGATCTCTCTGATGAACCTGCTGCGAGTAGCCTGTCGACTTCGGCTTCGACTGCAGTTCTTTTTGGGCCGGATATGCGGCGCATTGTTTGCTTGACTGGTTTAGCATCTGGAAATAATTGGAGAGAGTGCTCGGCGAATTCCCTGGGAATACCTGGCATGTCGGCTGGACACCATGCAAATATATCCCAGTTCTCACGGAGGAATTCGACGAGCGCGCTTTCCTATGCGATAGGCAGACTCGACGAGACATTGACTGTCTTGGTCGGGTCAGTCGGGTGCACCTGATGCGATCTTGTGTCATTGGTGGCATTGAATGCTCTGTCGACTGCCACCTTTTTGTTCTGGCATAAGTGTTCGATCGTTGGAGACCGCTAGATCAGCGAGTGTTGCTTCCATGCCAAACATCTCAGAGATTTTGCTGAATTCTCGGTCACAAGAGTCAGACTTTTGGAAGTTCCCTTGACTGTGATTACTCCTTTTGGTCCAGGCATCTTCAGCTGGAGGTATGCGTAGTGTGGCACCGCCATGAATCGAGCGAACGTCGGGCGTCCAAGTATAGCATGGTATTGTGACTTCCAGTCGACAACTTCGAACTCAATCGATTCTGTCCTGAAGTGGTTCTTGTCCCCGAACGTTACGTCGAGTTGTATGGTGCCTTCTGGGCTTATTGCTTTGCCTGGGACGATACCGTGAAAGGTATTTGAAGACCTTGGCAGGTTTTCGACTGACCTGTTCATTTTGCGGAGCGTATCTGCGAAGATGATGTTTATGCCGCTGCCACCATCCATGAATACCTTGGACATGGCGTAGCCTCCAATTTGCGCGTCGAGTACCAGAGCAGAGTGCCCTGGACGAACAACCGATGGAGGGTGGTCCTCTCTGCTGAAGCTTATTGCGGTTTCAGAACCCTTCAAGAATTCAGTTACAGCGGGAGGTGACATGACCGCCATGTTTACTTGTCGAGTGCGAAGTTTTTGCTCCCTGTTGGAAGGGCGACCTTTCTGTATCATGTACATCTGCCCTTGGGGCGGAGGGTACTGTGGTTCGTCCACCCGAGGTATGTGCTGTATGGCACCCGCGAGATTTCCGCCTGCGGCAGGCTGTGGTGGTGGAGGTGGTGCCATCAGAACAGGCACATTGTTTGGCTGAGGCACGGGTGCAGGTGCTTGTGTGGCTGCTGCCTTTCTGAGATTTACGTAATCAGTCGCCATTTGGTCGAACTCCCTGCAGTTTCTCATCGAGTGATTGGAGCGCAGTTTTCCGTCGTCCCCCTTGTACAGGTGGAATCTGCAATCAGCATCCATCTTTTCTTCGAATGATCGCTCAGATTGTGCCCGTCGTGACTTGCGCCAGTCCTTCCTCTTGTAGCTATCACTGCGTTGGCCGCGGTCTCGACTGTCCCGCGATCATCTCGACTGTCCCGCGATCATCTCGACTGTCCGCGATCTTCTGACCGTCGGTCGCTTCTGTCTGGTCATTGCGGGGTGTGGAGAACCCAGCCGCCATGAATTCGGGTCTGTCATCGTCGTAGTGACGTTTTGAACGTTTGCGCCTTCGGTCGTCTCTGTACGAGTCTCTGCGGCTTCGACTGCCGCTTTCATGATTGTCACGGGGTGAGGACCCGCGTGTGGTGCGCGCCATGTCTTCTCCGTCTGCCCACTCAGTCGCGGTCATCAAGAGGTTAGCCACAGAGGTTGGCTTTTTGCGACCAAGTGCTTCTTTGAGGTCCCGCCTGGCGAGTCCCATTATGAAAGCATCCATGGCCATATCTTCTGAAATTACTCCGACTGAGTTGCGTATCTCAGTCCATCGTCTGATGTATGACCTCAACGTTTCGTCTGAACGTTGAACGCAGGCTCGCAGCTCCTCGAACGTTTTTGGGCGCTCACATAGAGGCTCGAAGTTTTTGATGAAGTCATGCGGAAGTGATCCCACGAGTCGTATGTTGATGGAGGTAGCCTTGAGCCAGTCGCGGGCTGTGCCTTCGAGCATGAGTCGTATGTATTGCATGGCTGTGGTGTTTGTGCCTCGCTGGCACGCGACAGCCAGCCTGTAGTCTTCCAGCCACCCAGAAGGTTCCTGTCGACCCGTGTACTTGGGCTGTTCAGATGTGAGTTTGAACCCTTTGGGCATCCGTGTCTCGCGGACGCGTCGAGTGAAGCACAGAGCTCCATGTGGCTCAGGCTCTCGATCAGAGTATGAGTCGCTACTGTAAGAT
Source organism: Poa pratensis (assembly GCA_947311845.1). Classification (NCBI taxonomy): domain Eukaryota; kingdom Viridiplantae; phylum Streptophyta; class Magnoliopsida; order Poales; family Poaceae; genus Poa; species Poa pratensis. Next base: position 31,990,161 of record CAMZMU010000046.1, on the reverse strand, counting down.
CTGCGTGATCTGCTCCTGGACCTGCGCCTACGCGAGCCGCTTCTTTCCTTCGAGTGGTGGCGGTGACCACTGTGATTATGCTCTTCCGACGCGCGTCGACTAGGGCACGGTCTCGACTCCCACCTGGAGTTTTGGATTTGGCGTATGGCCTTCGCCGCTAAGGCGAGTGATTTGATCTGCTGGCGATGCAGTTTTGCATTGGGGTCATCAGCTGGAGGCTTGATTGCCTCTAGGTATGCTGCAGCGGTGAAGAGGGCACCCGCAGCTGTTTTGGGTACTGGCACTCCCTCTTCGTCGTATGTCATGAAAGAGTTGCCTAAGTTGCGGGTGAGTGCCGCCCTTTCGTCTGGCGAGAGGTGTGACAACCTTGATCTGGGTCTTGTGTCTGCTCGCCCGGTGGAGCTCAGGGAGAGCTGTCTTCTTCGCGCACTCGACAAGCTAGCTTGCTTTTTGCGTTCTTCGAGTGTTGCTCTGACCTGCCGCAGTCGAAGTGATTCCTGCCAGTTGAAGTACTGGAAGGTCAACATCTCCTCTTGTGTTGCGTCTGCTGGCATCATTGTGCACTCCTTGATGACTTTATCTGCTTTTGCTGCCATCTCAGCAGTGATTGTGAGAGTTGTGACTCCGTCCGGCATAGTAACTGTGCACGGGAATTCTGTAGGCCTGCGGCTGGCCGCAGCATCTGATGATTCTGCGGCGATGGCGACGTAGACCTGCTGGGGTATCACCCGAGGGTATGTATATGTGTTTTCGAGTCCCGTCATGGACTCGACATCGTCATCAAGGCTCATGTCGGAGTCGATATGCCCATCGAGTGGTCCGTCTGGACGGATCTCGCTGTCGATGCCTTCATCGCCTATGCTCATCTCGGCGTCGAAAGTTGTTATGAATCTCGAAGTCGAGGTTGTTGTTGTTGGTGCAGATCTCGGAGTCGACGTGGTTGTCGATATGAGTTTCGGTTCGTCGAAGTCGCTGAGGAGATCCCGCAGTCGAAACTATCCTCGAGTGAGAGATCGAGCTCGGGATCGTTTGTGCGGTATGCTGATTCGGCCTCCTCGCCCTGAAGTTCTTCAATGAGCTCGTGCATCTCTCGTGTGGACATGGTTGTTGCAGACGAGCAAGCTTGGAGGATCGACGATGGTATGGACGCAGTTGAGGGATCCGCAGTCGAAGGAACCGCAACCGATGGAGCCTCGGGTGCGGAAGTCGCGAGTTGGCGTGGATCCGTCAAGTCCTGCACACCAAGCTTGTTGACGAAAAAATTGAACGAACCAACGGTTAAACCCAAACCTGACTCGAGATCGGAGAAGGCCTCCTGGAATCCTGGCGAGTGTGGCTCGAAATCCATCAGAGGATCCGATGCGCTTTTTGCGGGTGAAGCTGGCGTGTTGCCGTTTGTCGAGTGAGCCGGCGAGTTGCCGTGTGCCGCCTGAGTCGGCGAGTTCTGGTTTGTTGATGCAGCCGGCGAGTTGCCGTTTGTAGATCCGATCGGCGAGTCGCCGTTTTCCGATGGAACCGAAGAAACCGTGAGTCCAGCACTATTCTTTCCCACAGACGGCGCCAATTGACGAGGGTACACTCATCAAATCCCATGGTTAAGGACCTAGGGTTGAGATTATGGGGAGAGAACGTGGTAGTACTGGTAGTTTCGTCGGCTGACAAGCAGAGGCAAAGATTTACCCAGGTTCAGGCCCCTCGGGTGGAGGTAAAGACCCTACTTCCTGCTTGTCTGTTATTGATCGTGTGATTATGAGGTTACAAGGTGCTCCGGCGAGATGTCGATCTCGCTAGAGCTTTGGTGGTTTGAGTATGGCTTGTCCTAGATCGGCACCCCTCCCAGCCTTTAAATAGGCTGGGTCTCGGGAGTTCGTAACCGACCTAGTTTACACGTAAGGAAAGTCTAAACCGACTATGCCTATGTCTAATCTTGGAGGGTACTCCATCTTCTTGGGCCTCTTGTCTTGGGCTTCGAGTAGGCTCTTCGCTATTGGGTCTTAGTCGTCACGTGCACCAGGTACCTTCATAGTAGGGTACCCGAGATGTATACCCTTGTCAGCAAGCATCACAAACTACATTATTGTGCGAAAGATCCGATGGCAATTTATTTCTATGAAGAACTTGTTGAATTATTGGTGTAGAAGGATGGCCTAGGCACGCATGCCACTTTTCCCGTGACACCCTGAGACCGCTGAAGACATGCTTCATGGGTGAATCATCAATGCAATAAAGGCCACCACGAACTCCTCCTCTAAGCAGAATTTCCCTCGTTGCCCGATCCTTAACGAAAACATGCCAATGATGAAATTCAAAGAAGACGTTATTATCTTGAGCAAACTTAGGGACAGACATGAGATTTCTAGTAACACTAGGAACATGGAGGATATCTCGAAGCTCTAGAGACCTAGATGAATGAGAGATTGTGTAATGGCCAACATGATGAATTTGCATACCTGATCCGCTAGCGGTGTGCACCTTTTTCCTTGCCCCTGTAGCGTTCCTTCACGGAGAGCTTGTCAAGCTCGGAGGTGAGATGATCAGTGGCGCCTGAATCTGCATACCACCCTGGATCGATGGTGTAGGAGGGTGTGTGGCCGCCGCCCTGGCTCCCTCCTCCACCATGGCCGCCGCCCTGGTTGCCGTGACCACCATGACCGCCGACATGGTTGCCATGACCACCATGGACTGCAACAGCAGCCTGGCGCTCAACATTGCGCCCGTCGTTGCCGATGCCGAGGAACTCCCTCTTGAAGCGTTTGTAGCAGCGTGACGAGACGTGGCCGACCTAGCCGCACAGCTGGCAGATCGGGCGAGGGCGATCCTGGTTGTCACGCGAGGAGGAGCCGTCATGGCGGCTGAAGCTTGGCATCGGGAGCGCCGAAGGAGACGGGGTAGTCGGCTTGTTGAAGTAGCCCGACTGCCCGTCGGAGCAGTATGGGCGTCCACCGCCGTTGCCGCGTGCGCCGTAGTTGGCGACATGGAGTCCCTCGCCGCGGAGCTCGGCCTTGCGTGTTTCAATGCGCTGCTCAATGTTGAGGAGCTGCGCATACACGTCACGGACCGGCACGGGTGTGGTGCTAGCCGACACGCGATCAACGAACAGATCGTAGTCGTCGTCGAGGCCAACAAGAAGATAGGAGATGAACTCCTCGGGACGGAGCGGCTGTCCGATCGAAGTCAGAGTGTCGGAGAGGGCCTTGATGCGGTTGAAGTAGTTTGCCGCAGTGGAGTCCAGCTTTTTGGTGATGGCGAGCTGGCTGCGAAGGTGCATGACCCTCACCGTCGATTGGCTGGCGAAGCTGTCCGCCAAGGTGGTCCACGCCTCCTCGGCTGTGGTGGCGAGGACGATGATGCCGTACACCTCCGGCATGAGAGATGAGAGGAACCCCGTCGAAATAGCCTGGTCCTGCCGGTACCAGGCCATGTACCAGGGCATTGGGGATCTTTGCCGAAGCGCCGGATTCCGCCGCCGCGGGGTTCGCGATCTCCACCGGTGGAGGAGAGAACTCCTTGCTGATGAAGCCCATGAGTCCGTTGCTGCGGAGGAGCGGAAGAACCTGCGCACGCCAAAACAGATAGTTGTCTTCGGTTAGCTTGACGGTGATCTGGTTGGCGATGACGATCGGGCCGGTGGAGGAGCTTGAAGACGACGCCATCGAGGTCCTGCTCGCGAGAGCGGACACAGCAAAAGTCAAAGCTGTGCTTGCGTCGGTAGATTGCATCGGCAGCTAGAGGCTAGAAGCGTGGATTGGATCTAAGCTCTGATACCATAACAAACACATAAGAAAAGATATGAGGTGAGTCAGCTCAAACCGGCCGGCCTCTTCTCCTTTATATAAGCTCAGTTTAGGTTACAGATAAGTACAGATCTTTGTCAATAACTAGCTAACAACTATGGATACGATCCTACTATTGTTACAACAGTAATATACAAAACGTGACAGCTACGTTTAATAGTATCCTGGTGTGTGGTGTGTGCGTGACTGTTGGCCTTGTTGGCAAGGTTCGGTAGCCACACCCCTCTTGCTATCTTCTACTCCCTCCGTTTTTTAATATAAGATGTTTTACTATTTGTCCACATGCACATGTATACAAATATATGTAGATATATTTTTGTGTGCATGTTCACTCATTTTAGTGTACATGTAGACACGACACCATGTGCAATAGGTAAAACGTCTTATATTCATGCATGGAGGGAGTACAAATTAAAGGTACGTCATTGGCGTACTCTCGATTTTTGTTTTTGTCTTTCAGAGCACTAATTTGTTTTCTTTTTTTTTTGAAAGCCTGCGTACATCAAGGAGTACTACATACCAACGTATGAAGTACAAGAAGAAGAACAAAGCCCACGCAGGGGAACAAAGCTAGAACAAGCGCCAACAACATCGCCGGTGAGGGAGACGAGGACCACTGACCTCCTTCTTACCACGCCCCAAGGGTACCTCCTCCATTGAAGATCGCCGCAGAGCCCGTCCGCCGCGCCGCAGCGAAGCTTATGCAGATAAACGAATCCGGCGGGCACCCTTCCGCTCCAACTCCACCACCTTGCCGCAGTCGTCGCCGTCCCCAGCGCAGGCAGAAGCCGCGAGCCTCGCCGAGCCTTGAATTCCAGCCTCCGGGTCCTCCCTCGTAGCTCCACAACGAGGAGGGCGACCTCCCCGCCGGCCGGCAAGGAGGAGGAAGAACCAGAGGAACGCCGCAAGATCCGAAGATCCCCGGCCACCAAAAGCCGCACGCGCCACGCCGGAGCTCCGCAGAACGCCGTCGCAGGAGGGGAAGCGCGCCGAACCCCACCTAGCCGCCAACACCATCGCCGCCTCCACGACGCCGCCAGCGGGTTCCTAACTCGACCTACACTATGTACAGGCCGGGATCTGGGGATCCCCCACCCTCCCGCCGCCGGAGCGGCCGGCGGAGGGGAGGAATCCCGCAGATCGCCGGCGAGCGAGGTGGTCGGGCTGGAGTCGCTCAAAAATCGCCCTCTGGCTACTGTAGCGAGATCAGTCTTTATTGATATGTTTGTTGTCTGATTTTTATGAATTGTTTTACTATTTTTGTCGAATTTCTTTTTTCCCTTAAAAAATAAATTCAAAAATACTAAAAAAATCAGAAAAATCTGCAAAAAAATTCGACAAGAGCATATGTGCTAGGGAGCCAAAACTGCATGAAAATTTCCTCAATAAAGACTGATCTATATGAAATCATGCAGTTCTACCTCTAGGGCGTGTTTGGTAGCCCGTGTCTGCCGAGAGATTCCCATCCCACCCAAGTTTCGGGTGTTTGGTAGCCTGTTTTAGTCATCTGGGCCATGCCCGTCGCATGCGGAAAACGCCCCTCAGCCCTGCCTGCGGGAGAAGCTCGAATCGAGCTTCTCTCCTCAGCCTGGGCGAGCTCATACAGAAAAAATTCCCACGCGTGGGCCCCACCAGCGCGTCGCGACACCAGCGGCCAGCCCCTCGCGAAATTGGTCGTCATTTCCCCCCGTCTGTTTCCGAGAACGTGCTGCTCGCGGAGCTCTGCTCGTGCATGGATGACGAGGAGCTCGGCCTTCCCGCCACCGGCTCGCGCTTGGCCGCCGCAAAGAGGTCACCGCGCCGCCCTGCGGCTGGCACCGCGACCACGCTGCCACGGAAGAGCCGAAGCTCCTCGCGCCGCCACGAAGAGGACAGCCACCGCCGCCGAGCTCTCGCCCCGCGGAGGAGGACCACCGCCGCCTCCTCGCGCCGCCATGGAGGACCACCACGGCTGCCTCCTCGCGCCGCCACGGAGCAGCCAAGCGTCGGAGACGAGCTAGCCGCCGCCATGGAGGACCACCACGGCCGCTTCGTCGAGCCTCCACGGCCGCCTCGTCGCGCCTCCGCGAACGAGAACGACGGCCTCCTCGTCGCGCCACCGTGGAAGACCACCACCGCCGTCGGAGGACCAGCACCGCCGCCGCTGGAGACGACCACCGGAGCCACCACCGGAACGGAGGACTTGATTGCTTTTTTTTTTGTTCAGGGTCCTTTCTCTAAGAGTTTGGATCTATTTGCAATTTTCAGTTTCTGGAACCTAACCCAGCGTGGCCTAGTTCATACGGGCTACCAAACAGCCTCTAGTTCCAACCCGGCTCAGATTGTACAGCTACCAAACACAGGCAATTTTCTAAGCCCAACCAAGCCCAAGTCAGCTAGTATGAGGTGAGATACCCCTTCCCACTTCATACGCCCTACCAAACACACCCCTAGTTTCTTCGAAGAAAAATGCATGCGAACGAACGTGGTCGATTTCGCTGGAGCGGGTGACTGGATGAGAAGGCGCTCGCCGTCGACTGACGCATGCTATGGATAAGGAAAGAATGAGACGAGTGGTGATGATGCTCCGGTTCACGGTGGGAGGTGTCTCAAGCAGATCCGTCCCGCCGTAGGAGTCTCGATCTGATCCGTTACGCGCGTCGTGCTCAAGAGGATCCTCACGCCACCGTCCGGCGCACGAGCTAGCTAGCTGACGACCAATTGCTTTCAAAGAAAACGGAGCAATCAGCAGTTAGACCTTGCTAATCTGTCACTCCCATCAAGCGATATAATAAATCGGATCTGATACAGCTAATCGCATCCACTCCATTACTTCACTCAGTTCACTGCATGCGCTGGACGTGGCAACAAAATAGTAAGTAAACATTTCTAATAAACCGGTCACACAAACTCTCACCTACTTGTCCGGACTGTCCGGCTCCCTCGATGTACGAGAGCATCTCCAACAGGCGCTCAACGCGCCGGCGCCCTAAAAAAAATTTGCAGCGCCAAAATAGCGTTTTGCAGCGTCGGGCGCATGTTTCGCTTTACCAGCCGCGCTAAAATATCGCGTGAAAACGGGATGGTTTACCAGCCGCGCTAAAATAGCGCGCCACAAACCTGATCTACACTATTTTGCAACGAAACATGATAAAAAAAATACAAAATAATTAGATTGGAAATAGAAATATATTGCACTCGGACGAACACACGACTCGATTACACGAACACGATTTGATTAAAACTACAACTACGAACAACGCGCGCCACCTAGCGCGACAACGACGGCGCGACTAGAACTCGGAGTCGGAGGAGAAATCGGAGTCGGAGTTGGTGTTGTCCGAAATCTCCTCCGCCAGCGCAAGCCACCTAGGGTCGCCGACGGGCCAGGTGGCGAGGCCTGCCACCAGTTCCGCCTCCGCCTGCTCCTTCACCTGGCGGCGCTCCTGCCGCTATTCCTGGCGCTCGGCGCGCCGCTCCACCTGCTCGGTCGCGCGGGTGTTCCAGAACATTAAGTTTGTTGCGCTCTTCGCGCGGGTGGTTCCGGTACCATTCCTCGACGGCGCGCTGGTCGCGCTCCTCAACCAGGCGGAGCATCGCACGGAGGTGGTGCTCGCGGCAGTCTTCGGCGGTGACGAGGCGCGGCGAAGGCGCCAGGTTAGCCGCCTCCTGCGCGTTGCGGCAGTCCTGGAAGTTCATCGAGCGGCGCTGGCGGCCGAGCCTCCACGCCGCCGCGTCGTACGCGCGGGCGGCCTCCGTCGCGCTCCGAACGTCCCGAGGGGGACACGGCTGTCGCCGGACCGGATCTCGGCGGTGAACGTCCCGTTCGGGCGCGCGCGGACGCCGAGGTAGCCAGATTTGGAGCGGCGGCGCGGAGGCATCGTGGCGGGCGGTGGGGATTTCGAGCGGGCGCGGGAGAGGGAGAGCGGTTGGGAGAGGAGGGAGAGACGCGTGGGTGAAGCACGCGCTGGACGCGGGGCGGGTTAAATAGCGCGAAATCTAGCGTTTTGGCCAGCGCGCGCTTCAGTTTTCCGAGCGCGCGCTATTTTCCCGCGGCTGCTGGAGCGAACGAAATGGCCCCACGCGCGGGAAAAAGACGTTATCTACCGCGCGCGGTCCAATTCTCGCGCCTGTTGGAGATGCTCTGAGGGTGTCCTGATATGTCCGGATTGTTTGCTTGACCCACTCTTCACTTTTGTTTTGTCATTTTTTTTAATGTTTCTCTCCTTTTACACCAAACATATGCAACTGACCGGTCAATTTTAGGCATATGGCTGAAAACACACACTTTTGAGTGTCCAAAGCGGATAGAATCGGAGGAGCTAAATTTGTCCACCGTGGTTGGAGATGCTCTGAGGTGATGTAAACATAACCTACCAAAGTTCAAATCTCAATTTTAACATTGGTGTTTCCCATTAAGTCAGAATATTCTAGGGGGAGGTGACATTTCCGTAAATGGCGAGACGTATGTGGTGATTCGTCAATCTCTAAACTTGACCTATCGATACAGTCTCTCCGATGTACTCATAGGGTAGAAGTTACGTGTGTTCATAGGGCGAGTATTTACGCGTGCATCTGAACTGTGTGTACTGTGTTTTGAAAAGAAAAAAAAAGAGCAATCAGCAGTTTGATCTTGGTTTATATAATAGCATCGGATCTGATACAGCGAATCGCATCCACTCCATGTGTTGGACGTTGCAACAAAATGGGAGTAATTTAATATTTTAACAGCGCTTGCCACCCGAGAGGAGCACGTGGGTAACCAGTTTCTCCAGGTTGTCGTACGACCGCCCGCCGGGCCGCGTCGCGCGGGCGCCGGCCTCCCTCCACTCGACGGCGTGGCGCCTCATCTCCTTCCCCTTCTCGCCGCACATCGCCTCCCTGATCTTGGCCTCCACGGCCTCCCGCCGCACGTCGTGTCCGATCTCCATGGCCACGCCCCACTCCATGCACCCGTACCGGCTGTTGGTCTGCTGCTCCGCGAAGAAGGGCCAGCACAGCATCGGCACCCCGCCGCAGAGGCTCTCCACCGTGGAGTTCCACCCGGAGTGCGTCAGGAACACGCCCACCGCCTCGTGCCGCAGCACCGCCTCCTGCGGGCACCACGTCGCCAGCACGCCCCGGCCCTCGATGGACTCCAGAAACTCCGGCGGCAGCACCGCCGCGTCGCCCTTCACGAGGTCCGGCCTGATGATCCAGAGGAAGGCCTGGCCGCTGTTGGCCAGGCCCCACGCGAACTCGACCAGCTCCTCGTTGGTCATCACCGTGATGCTGCCGTAGTTCACGTACACCACGGACCCGGGCTCCTTGCCGTCGAGAAAGCCGAAGCATGACAGGTCCTCCTTCCACAGACTGGAGCCCAAAGCCTCCAGCGGGCTGCCCTTGGGCACCATCTCCTCGGCGAGGAAGGTCAGAGGGCCGACCGTGTGGATGGGCGGGAGCATGGCGCGCATCGCGTCCAGCGCCGCCGGCTCCAGCTCGTCCAGGGTGTTGAGGATCACGGCGTCCGCCTCCGCCGCCCGCTCCGTCACGTGGAGGGCGAAGTGGGCCATGTACTCGTGCGGATCCGTGGACCAGATGAAGCTCGGGAAGTCTTTGACCCGCATGTGCTTGCTCATTCCCGCCGCCCAGTCCACCGGCGTGTCCATGTACCCGTTCGTAAGCTGCTCCGCATCTGCACGTTCACATCACATGCGTTCATTCATCCGTAAAATTTCTTCTCGTAGCACCGGAAGATGGTAAGAGTTTTGGGAAGCCAGTGACCATAAGTACCTTTGAGTGGAAAGATGCCCTTGGCGTAGAGGGCGCGGTAGTTGCGGTAGCCCATGTAGCCGCAGGCGCTGGCCGTCCAGAACAACGCGCACGGAACGCCGATCTCCCTCGCGGCGTCGAGGGTGAAGCTCATGACGTCGTCGCCGACGATGCACGTGACCGGCGGCGACTCGGTGGAGGCGTTGAGGTCGGCGAGGAGGCGTCTCAAGTGGGGCAGGCAGGTCGCGCTGGTGAGGCGGCAGAGGGACGGCACGTCCTGGGTGGCATCCGCGTCGGACGGTGGCAGGCCGTCCGGTATGGTGGCGAATCGGAACCCGTCGATGCCGTCGAGCGCGCCGGCGCCGCGGGAGCGGAGGAGGCGGCGGTGGTTGAACTCAGAGTTGACGAACGTGACGTGGAAGCCCCTGTAGTGGAGGATCTTGGCCAGCTTCAGCATCGGCGTCACGTGCCCCTGCGCCGGGAGCGGAACACACACGGCGTGCGGCTTGACGTCGGCATCGGCACCCATGCTAGCTGCGCGCTACGTGTGCCTGTACTGTATGTGTACTTGTGTGAAGCTGCGATGGCTGTGTTGAACTAAAGTGAGGAACCGAAGCTGGTATTTATCGGCATGCATGCAGTGATGCGATGACACGGCGTGTCACCCACTGCCTAAAAAACAAATTTTAAAATGTCAAAAAAAAATCGGATATACTTTAAAATGTCAAGAAATTACGTGAAGAAAAAATATTTTTTGTGACCCGTGCAAAAAAGACAAATCCGGACGATCTAAAATGATTTTATACGAGATATTTTTTTGTCTTTTTTGAACAGATCACAAAAAATGTTTTTTCTCCATGACATTTTTTGTGCTAACACAAAATGTTCTAATGTATATCCGAATTTTTTCTATAATTTTTTTGACATTTTGAAAAAAAATGTTTTACTTAATAGGTGCATCTGCACCCAGTGGCGGAGCTCAGTTGAAGCCAAACCGGGGCATGGCCCGCCCAGGCCAGCCCAAACCACCGAAGAAAAAAAATGAAAAATAACCCATCAAAGAAAAAAAGTGGTCTTCTTTGGGCTGGCCCGCCCAACATTTTTGCTAGAGCTCCACTAGTGTCTGCACCTACTACCCAAAACGCCGCCTCCATTTTACTACGGTACACATATAATATATGCTGGATGATGTGTCAGCGTATCTCTAGCCGATTCACTATAATTTAGAGGAGCAAACGACAGAGTAAATTTAGAGTAGTAACATTTTTCTCCTCTAACAGTAGCCGGATTTATCTGATTCCTCAAATTAAGTTCTCAAACAAGTAGGTCCAGCTCAATTGCTAGCACCAGAAGCTGAAGCCCGACCCCCGCGTCGCTCGGCTTGAGCGACACGGGGGAAACCCTACCGCCGCTGTCGGGAAGATCTCCTCCGCTGGCCCTCCTCCGCCGATGCCGCTGGCCTTGCCGCGGTGGCGGCGGCCCCGGCCTCCACAAAGGCGGCTCGGGGAGAGCTCGCGGTGGACGCGCGGCCCTTCTTCTCTCGCGGCGCACCGCATCGCTGGGACTGCAGCGGGCTGGCGCAAGCTCGACGACGACGTGGCCAAGGACGGTGCGGCAGGTGGTGGCGGCGCCCTTGGGGCTTGGCCTGTGGTGATTGTAGTGCGGTCAGGGCCCGTTCTGGGCCCCGATGGGCTCGGCGGGCCGCTGCTGTGCTCGGCGGCTGCCCTCGTGCGTCGCGCCGCTCTGGTGCTGCGCGGGTGGCTATCGGGCTGTTGTGTGGTCGTGCTCGAGGGGGCTGCAGCGCGGCCGGCGAGGAAGAGGCTCCCCGTCCGGCATCCCTTGGCTGTCACGTCGGGTCAGCTTCGGGGGCAGCTGCACTTGTGCGGCTGCGTGTGCGGTCGTCCTGCAGCACTCTGAACGCCGGGGCGGCGGCCCCGGAATTGGTGGTGGCGTCGAGCTGAGCTAGGAGGTGGCTCAGCGCGAGGCGGACCTAGGCCCCGGCGCCTAGCTATGTTTGGTGGCCGTGGAACGTCGGGCGCGTGGGGCTGACGGTGTCTGCGTGCGGGTCTGCGATGGTGGAGTGGTCGATCCCTGTGTGGGCGGGCGGGCGGAGTTCGCCGGGTGAAAACCTTGCCTTGGTCGTCGACCAGGACAAACGACGGTGACGCCCATGGGCGCCACTTCCTTCTTGTTGGCGTCATCGTGGCGGTGCTCCCACTCCTCCGTCCGGGAACTTCCGGGGGAAACCCCAGATCCTTCTTGGATCGGGTAAGGGCGGCACTTTTGCATCGTATTCCCCTTGGGGCCTCGTCTTGGATGTTTCGTCGGCCAGAGGGACCTGTGGGGATGTTTGGTGGTCAGCGGCGACGATCTTCTCGTTTCCGGCTAGGTGGTGCGTGGCCCTGGGGCCGGTGTGGATGTCGGAGCGGCGGCTCCGATCTCGCCTCCGCTGCGTCGCGTTGAGGTGCGTGGGTGTCGGCCTTTCCTGCTTGGGCGGTTTCGTCGTCGACCTGTGTGGAGCGTGGCCCGTGGCCAGCGTGGATGTCGGAACGGCAGCTCCGGATTTCGCCTCCGCTGTTGCGTTGAGGGGTGTCGGCGTTGGCCGCTTGGGCGGTTAGGCCGTCGACTTGTATGGTGCGCGGCCTCGGGGCCGGCATGGTGTGTTATATTGTTGTATCTGGTTTTCTGCCAGTTTTCATTATAAACTGGTCAATTCACTTCTTCTATATAAATAAAAAGGCAATCCTCTTGCCCGGTTAAAATAAAGTTCTCAAACAAGTTGACCCCATATGAAAGTCTCTCTACAACTTCAAAGCAGATAAGCGGCGCGGGTCGGCGTGGCTGTCACTTTCAAAACGATGGACTTTGACGACGTGGCCAGAGATGAACGTACACGTACCCTATAATCCTATATCATCTACTTCTACCACAATATCATGAAACTGACATTGCACTTATTCATAAAATTATCATTAAGCTGGGCAATATGCTACTCGATCACGGGACTCGCATTGCACATATAATTAAGCTGCTTCACGTAAGCAACTAGGCAGCAGACCGTACACGTACCCTATAATCCTATATCATCTACTTCTACTACAATATCATGAAACTGACATTGCACTTATTCATAAAATTATCATTAAGCTGGGCAATATGCTACTCGATCACGGGACTCGCATTGCACATATAATTAAGCTGCTTCACGTAAGCAACTAGGCAGCAGACCGTACACGTACCCTATAATCCTATATCATCTACTTCTACTACAATATCATGAAACTGACATTGCACTTATTCATAAAATCACTACTCACTATTATATAATCACCACTAATATAAAAAGACACAGAGTGTGGGATCCAAACGATCTTGACCGTCTAACGTTAGATCCAACGGACCCAATCACCACTAAAACACATTGTCAGCCTTCATTCTTTTGGACCGTCTAACACTAGATCCTACGAGCACTTATTTTCCTGCCAAATCAATAGCTGAGTTAATATGGGAGTAATCCAGAGAATTAATTAGGGACGCGGATTTTTAAAGGAATAAAAACCTCCAGCCTTGCATACCCGTGTTGTTATTTTAAAACCTGACAGTAATTTGCCATAATAGCGACAATTAATTTGGATATTATTTGAGGGTAGGAGACTGTGAAAATTAATGCAGCGATTTTATAGAAGAAATATCATGGCGATGATATGTGATGTTTTGACCTTGGATAAAAATACAGTCTTAAATTAGACATTACCACAAAACCAGTTTCAGAAAGGCACAAAACTTAGACGTGCATTGCGCGTGCAAAATTACAAGTGGCTTGAAGAGCCGCAGCACGCTACAACCGTAGCTTACAGTAGCTACAGTGCTGTGGATCCGCAGCGTCGATCACAGATCCGACGGCTCCCACACACCGGTCGCCCTGCAATTTTACAAAAAAGAACCTCACAAATCGATAAACTAACCCGCAGCCCACGCCTCCTGTTGAAGGTGGATCCATTTGTAAATTCCGAAAACTCCGGGGGCCTCGCCGAAAAAACGACCTTCACATCTCTCTCCTTCTTCCTCTCTCTCACGCGCGACTCCGAGCTTGCTGCCGCCGCCGCGCATCCCCGCCGCTCCGCTCCTCCGTGTACAAATCGACACACACTGAAAGCTCCGCCACCGCTTAATCTCCATACTCGCCGAGTTTGGCTTGCCGGGACGCCGCCGTGCCCGCTGGCCACCGCCGCTCTCGCACATCGCCGGCGACGCTCCGACGACCCAGAAGCGGCGGCGCTGCCGCTCCCGGCCACCCCGCGTCTGCGCGCGTTCAGCGCGTCCCGAATCGCGCTGGTTCGCCGCCGGCGTGGTCGCCGCCGCCGCGGCAGGCTCCGGCCACAGTGACGTCACCGCGACGTCACCGTGGGCCTGGGCTAGGGAGGCGGGCTTGCTGCTGGGCTGGGCCGCTTGCTTTGCGCCTGGCTCGGCCTTCTCTATTTTTCTTTTTCTTTCTGTTTTCTTTTTCTATTTCTGAAAACTTTTGTAATTTTTTAAACACAAATTCAAATCAGTTCAAACCAATTTCTACAAATTTCTAACAAATCATAATCAACATTTCAGAAACTTTGGGACCTTTCCAAAAAAAAATCGAATCTTAAAAATTTCAAATATTACATAAGGCCTCATTAATAGATTTAAAAAATCACCATAATAAAAAACTTTCAAATTATTAATTACAATAATGCAGAAACATACATACAAAATGCACAAAAAAATAATATTTTTTCATAAGTTTAAAAATATAATTCAACAATTCACAGAATTAAAATCTTCAATTTTATGAATTACAACAATGCAAACCATGTATATAAAAAACGTACAGAAAATGTATTTCCTCAAAACAAAATCATTCTCTCCAAAATATTCAATTTCTTTCTAAGTTACAACATAGACTTCAAAATTCCACAAGAACTAAAACCTTTTAATTTACTAATTAAAATATTGCAAATCATACATACAAAATGCACACAAAAAAATCCCCAAATAATTCTTCCTCCCCCCAAAAAAAATCACAAATTACAATTACTTCCAAAATAGATTCCAAATAAGATTTGTTGGATTTTCTAACAACAGATATTCCCACCCCCCCCCCCCCCCCACCCCCATAAAATATTGTTGCAGGTTAAAAAAATAATAATTACAAAAACTAATATAACTTCTTATATAAATTATGGAGCTTATGACTTTTTTATATAAATTATGGAGCTTATGGAAAAACATTTCAAACTGCTGAATATTCATGCATACTCAAAACAACAAATTCTAATTCAGTACAGATATATTCTATCAGCTTTTCCCGAATATATTATTCGAGTCTTTCCCAAATATATTTTACGTTGAACCTGAAAAATAAAATTTCGATTTAAAACTTAATCAAAACAAATATTTCTCACAATGACACGACAATAATTTATAACAACGAACTCATCTGTCTAAAAAACATTTATTTGGAGTATGATTTAAGCAAAAGAAAAAAATAAAAGAAATGTGAAATGTCAATAACTTCAAGTCTATCCGTTGGAAAAAATATATCAAATATATCAACATGAACACAAAAATAAACGCCGACTATTTATGGCATATGATCAACTTACAAATTTCAATATTCTAAAATTTCAAATGCATTTCAAATCTGAGCATTTAATAGACAAAAAAAATCAAATATGACAACCATACCAACATGACCACAAGAAAAACGTTCGCTATTTATGTCATACGATCAAATCCCATATAAATTTGAATAAATTCCAAATTGCTCAGTTTCTAAAATCTACTTCAACATTTCAACTCAAAATTCACATTTACATATTTCAAAATTTCAAATACCTTCCAAAGCTTACCACTTTGTACACATTAAAAGAATACAAATATGAATACATTCCAATACGGACCATTTTCGAAATCTCAACATTCCTTTGAGCGCAAACTTTTCCAAATTCAAATAATATTCATATTCCAACAATTTTTCTCAAACATATTTGAAATTCATCAAACAGGCGCGGCATTGCCGCGCTAATATCCCTAGTTAAGCTGATGGACTGTGCTACACATAGGCGTCGCACCTGGGCGTTCCTGTGTGGCGGCCCATAATCGCGCTAAGCACGGCCTGTGCAACATGTGCGCGTCACGTCATGCACCATGAAGTAGCAGTCCGGTTTACTTTTTCCAGTCCGTTAACTTTGGTTGCATACTTACATGCAAAGCTAGCGTAATAATTGTACAAAAGGTGCATGCAATTGCATAGTAGTGGTAGCACTTTGACTTTTTATATGTGATCCTATATTGGAGAATGTATGCCCTATTGCCCTACTATTAGCGAAAACCTACAATGGAGCTCGGGCTACATGATGCTCTTTTTTCAAAAATTCAAAATTGATATTTTTAAGTTTTCACAAATCGAGAAAAATTCTCGGATGTAGATATTGTCGAGGTCTACAATCGTGCAAATTTTTAACTCCAAATTCGTTATATTTTGGGCTGCACAAAAAAGATAAATGTGTGGATCTGGGTGGTGAACAGTACACAGTTTCAATTTTTTGAAATTTTCCCGATTTGTATTTTTTGTATATCCCAAAATACAACGAATTTTAACATAAAATTTTGGACGCTTGTAGATCTCGACACTATCTACATCTGTGCTTTTTTCGCGATTTTTGAAAACTCAAAAGTGTCATTTTCAATTTTTCAAAAAAACCGGTTTCATGTAGCTCGGGTTACAAAAATCCACACTCCTACTATTAGCTGCAACTCTCACAATACTTGCTAGCCCTAACGCAGGTTTTGGATTTAACTACTGGTTTCTTAGAAAATAGATATCAAGTTTTTGAAACCATTACCATGTCATTTATAATCAACTACAACCCATTATCTAGGTTTTTATCAACTACCATGTTTTCTAATTAATAATATGTTTCTCTATGTAGCTTCCATTTGTTAACACCACCAAGTTTCTCATATAGTTATCAGATTTTTTAGCAATAGCTACTAGATTATTGAATAATATCTATAGGTTATTTAGTAAGAACTATCAGATTATCCGAAACAATTAGCATGTTGTCTAATAGAGTTACCAAATTACTTGGTAATAGCCACCCAGTTATTTAGCAATAGCTACCGAGTTATTTAACAACCACTACCAGGTTATGTAACAATCGTTGTCGGTTTTACCAACACAAATATCAGGTTCCTAAATAGAGTTGCCAAATAATTTTGTATTAGCTATCAGGTAATTTAGCAATAACTACCATATTATTTAACAACAACAATTAAAATATTTTACAACAACTACTGGGTTTTATGAAACAAATATCAGGTTGCCATATACAGTTACCAAATAATTTTGTAATAACTATCAGGTAATTTAGCAATCACATTATTTAACAACAACTATTAGAATATTTATAATAGTTGTTGAGTATACCGAAACAAATAGCAGGTTCCTAGATAGAGTTAGTAATAACTATCAGGTAATTTAGCAATAACTACCATATTTTTTAACAACAACTATTAGAATATTTTTCAGTAGCTACTGGGTTTAACAAAATAAATATCAAATAATATAGAACATCCAAATTATTAAAAAATGGCTACCATATTTTTTTGAAGCAGCTACAATCTATCGGATATAGCTACTGTGTTGTTCTAAAACAACTATCGAGTAGTTTTAATCGAATAGTTACCATTCAATTTAAAGAAACCTATAAATTTTTAACGTTCTTGTAAATAAAATAAAAACATGTTTGCGGACATCTCCACATGCTAGAAAGAAAATTTCCAACACACAAAAGTTTTGTTCAATTTAGAGGAGATTATACTTGTAATCCAGTGATAGTGTTGGGTGTGCTCCTAGCAATTACGAGATCCTAGGTACTGTAGCTATCTGACAAACTATTCAATTTAGAAATAAATATTGATTCTGCAAAAGAACATGCGTGCAATACATCATAGGGTAGGCAGATAGTACACTATAGCGTAGTGTAGCGACATGTGAAACTGATTTCTCTTGCACAAAGCAAAAGGACATGCGTGCAGTACATCATAGGGTAGGCAGATAGTACACTATAGCATAGTGTAGCGACATGTGAAACTGATTTCTCTTGCACAAATACTGTAGCACGGTCAGCTTTCCCAAATCGTTTTCCTTCCGTGCGTTGGATGCTCGAGCAGAAACGTTGAAAAGCGAAAGCGAGTCCTGTAGCGTGCGCCGCGGGATGAAACCGAGCGAGGCGTTTTTCGCATCTACGCGCGCCGCACGGGGTGAATGGAAATTATTCGGAGATCTTCAAACCGTCTAGAGGGATTCGGCAAGGAGATCCGATTTTACCGTATCTTTTTCTGTTATGTGGAGAAGGGTTGTCTTGTATGCTGAAAAATTATGGAGCTGCCCATTTATCATGAGGTGTCAGGGTCGGAATTCATTGTCCATGGATATCTCACTTATTATTTGCAGATAATTGTATGTTTTTCACTCAAGCTTTGGCTGAGGGTGCAAATAGGCTGCAAGAGGTTTTAGAGAGGTACCGCATAGGATCCGGCCAGATGGTGAATAAGCAAAAATCTGCTATTTTCTTCAGTGCTAATGTAGATGAGGGCATGAAGTTGGCTGTTCACCAGGGGACTGATATTCCTACTGAAGCGTTGGTAGAAAAGTACTTGGGCCTTCCTACTGCTCTTGGTCGATCAACAGATGAGTCCTTTGATCACATTGTCACGACGATCAAGAAACTTGTTTCTGGGTGGGATCCAAAATTTCTTAATAGTGCTGGATTGGAAGTTCTTATAAAGGTTATATGCCAAGCCATCCCAACATATTCCATGAGCTGTTTTAAATTGTCTAAGAAGCTCTGTAAAAAGCTGACTGCGGTGGTGGCTCGTTTCTGGTGGGGAGGAGATGAGGTGAAACGAAAAATGCATTGGACTAAATGGTCGTTGGCTAAAAAGATGACTACGCCAAAATCATGCGGTGGTATGGGGTTCAAGGATTTCGCTCTCTTTAATAAAGCTATGCTAGCGAAACAAGGGTGGCGATTAATCTGTAACCCAGACTCATTGTGTGCCAGAGTTTTGAAGGGGAAGTACTATCATGATGGGGAGTTTATGATGGCTAGAAATAAGAGGATCCATGGATTATCAAGCGAATTGGTGATGGTGCAACTACAAGAATTTGGGACGACCCATGGATTACTTCTAACCCGGGATTTAAACCCTTGGTTAGGCGTCTGGATACGGAAGTAATTATGGTTGAACAACTCTTTAGTTCGACCACAGGAGATTGGAATCCGGTGACTCTACAGGAGAATTTTACTCCGGTTGATATTAGAACAATTATGAAGCTGCCTATTGGTCGGCTAGAGGAAGATATATGGGCATGGAATCTGGAGAAGAATGGCATCTTCTCAGTAAGGTCTGCCTATAGAGCTTTGCTACAAGCTCAAACTGTGACCGGAAATGAATCGGGATCAAGGGGATTGGAAAATTCTTATTGGAAAAAATTATGGAGAATGAAAGTTCCTCCAAAGGTTCGGAATTTCTAGTGGAGGGTTATTAAAGAATACATCCCATGCCGTGCTGTGCTGAATGGGAGGCATATTGAGAAGCTGCCGTTTTGCAAAGATTGTGGAAGGAAGGAATCTATATTCCATGCAATCTTTGAATGCACCTGGGCAAAATTGTTCTGGCACGAACTCAAGGAGGTGACATCAGTTAAGCTGTCGAGCCTACATGAGAGTACATGGGCTATTGATATTGTCGACAACAAGCGGGTTTCTCTGGCTGATGCTGCGATCATCTTATGTGGAGGATGGGCTGTGTGGTCCGAGCGAAACGCTAGATACCATGAAGAGACGGGAAGAACAGTGGCGCAGTCTGTCAAATGGACTGCGGATATTGCCTTGGATCTTTCTATCTTAGGTCGCTCGTCCCAAGGGCAGCCAGCCAAAGTTCATGCCAGATGGCGGGCACCTCCCGAAAATGTTCTCAAGATGAACGTGGACGCAAGCTTCTACGCGTCGGAGGAGGAAGGTGCAACTGGCATGATCTTGCGAGATCATCAAGGTGTAATGAGGAGAGGACAAGCTATATGGTACGATCAGGTTGCTAATGCCATGACGATGGAGGCTTTGGCTATTCGTGATGGTTTGAAGCTAGCTGCCAATATTGGACTTAGCCATGGTGATTGAATCAGATTCATCGGAGGTGGTCAAGCTATGGAAGGAGCGTCATCTTGGACGCTCAGAAATTACTACCATCATTAGAGAGATTGAAGAGCTTCGGCAATTTGATGCAATTCCAGCTGGAGTATGTTAATCGGGATGCTAATGAAGGAGCACATCTTTGTGCTAAGCAGGCTTCAGCTAGTAGGAGGAGATGTCTTTGGATTAATTATGTACCTTCCTTTTTAGTTGCTTGCCTGCAAAATGATTGTAAGCCCGATGATTGATTAATGGAATCTATTGATTCGCAAAAAAAAAAAAAGGGTGCGACGCTTATGTATAAATTTTCCTATTTTTTTTTTAGTTTTTTGATTCGTGCACATGTAAACGTATATAGACACATTTTAGTTTGGAGCTTCACTCATTTCGCTATGTATGTAGTTCACCCTAAGAGACGTTTTGCCTCATAGGAGCATCTAGTCCTATTATGAAAATAACATTTTAAAAAATATTTAAAATGTGAAAAATTCTGAAATAAAATTTGGATGTACCTCCTAACATTTTATGTTGGACCATAAAGTTTCACAAAAAATAATATTTATTGTGTTCTGTATAAAAAGACAAATTCGGTGCTCAAAGTGTTTTGCTGGACATTTTTTTGTCTTTTTATACCGGGCACAAAATATGTCTTTTTCTTGACAAAAATTTGTGTGCTTACATAAAATGTTTGTATGGACACCCGAATTTATTTTTGGAAAATTTGGACATTGGAAAATATGTCTTTTCATAATAGGATCATCTAGTCCTACGAGTCAAAATGGATTTCCCACCCTAAGATATATCTAAAAGGTCTTGTATTATGGAATATAGGGAGTAACAACTATGAGATGGTGCATGGGAAATTTTTACAGTATTGAGGGCACATGCAGTTGTAGATGTGAGATGCAATCTACAAAAATCCTGAAAGGAGGGGGCACGCGGGCAATCAGACTTGAAATCACATCACATTGTTCTCTACCAACCGATGTAAATCATGTAAGTCCCACAAAATTGGCTTAGAGTTTTGATTTGTGGAATCAAAAGACCACGCTATATAGACCCGGCCCGTGAAAATCTCCTTGTGATTGCTGCCGCTTTTATTAGCCGTCTTGCATCAAAGCGAAGCGCTATTAGGGACAATTAAGACCTTGTTGGAGGAGACTCCTCCCCCTCCCCTCCCGTGCCTCCCGTGTCGCCTCCCGAGCGAGGCGACCGGGGGCCCCCGCTCTCTGCCCGACCAGCGTCGGCCTCCCTCCCCTCCCTCTCGTCGCCGCCGCCGGCGGGCTCTGCCGGGCGTTGCCCGCGCGCTGCTGTGCGGGGCCGGCGGCGCCTCTCGGCTCTACCCGCGGCGCAGGAGCTCGGCTCGGGAGGCGGCGTCCTGGCGGCGGTGATGTTCGGCCGGCGGCGCTCCGATGCAGAAGGATGGCGACGGGTGATGGCGCTGCTCCCTGGTGGCAGTGGTGGCTGGTGACGAACTCTGCCGGCGGCGCCCAACCGGCCTAGATCTGGGCCCTTCGGGCCCGATCTGGGTAGGGTGGGCCGGTTCAGGCTCGGACGTGCTTCCTCCGGTTGGACTGAGAAGTAACTCGGGATTGGGATGGCGGCTATGGCGTCGTGTCTGCTGCAGCGCGGCGGCAGGAGCTTCACGGGCCCGTTTGGGCCCGGCCGGGCAGGTTGGCTTGGTGTGCTCCCGCTGCTGCGTCCGGTCTGCTACTGCCATTGGCGGTGGAGGTTGTTCCCTCCCACGTGGCTGCGGTACTGCCGTCCAATGTCTATGGATGTTTCTCCACGGTCGGACCGGCCTCACAACGTTTGCCATGGTGAGACGTCGATGAGGACCTCAAGACCGTGGTGGCGCATGTTGGTGGGTGACGAGCTTGGTGGAGCCAACGATGTGTCCTGGGTTGGGCTGTGGGTGGTTCGGGGTTTGGAGAAATCCCTGTCGGCTCTTGCCGACACCGCGCGGTGACGCCTGTGGGCGCCGCCATCCTTCTTGAAGGGTGTCAGGTGTACCCCTTCCCACTTCCCTCCGTGTACCGGGAGAAATCCTAGGATCAGTCCGGGCAGCAGCGTCGTCGTCGCTTTCCTTCTTAAAGGTGTTGCTTGGTACACGGCCATTCGGAGGCTTAGGGTCGTGGTGGGAATTCTCCGGTGGGCGCAGCGGTTGCGGGTCTTCGTCGCTCTTGTCGATCCGGCGTTGTTGGCTTTAGTTTCTTTCCTTTTCCTCTTGTTTTTCTTTTGGGCTGGATTGTGTTGTTTGCCCCAGCAGTGTGTCATGGTTATATGGTGTGGTTGCTATATTAATATAGCGGGGCGTAAGCCTATTTCGTCATTAGGGACAATTAATAGCTCACCACGCTTACCGTTAGCATACTTTTACTCCTAGGCTACAACATTATGACCATGCTATATTGAAAATCCATTTACACACCCCTTCCCCCGTGAACAACACGATAGGGAGGACCGAGATCCTTGCTCCGCCGACGGCCGGATCGCCGGTCCCCTCCCTCTCCGGCCGCCGTGTGCGGCGGAAGAGTGGAGGGACCTTCGATCTGTGCCTGAGGTAGGGTAAGGTTCCCCGGCGTTGCGGCTAGGATGGTGGTGGCGGCGGCGACGTGGAATAAAGGTGCTGGAGCTTCTCCCCCATCCCGGCGAGGCCATGTGGCAGCGTCGTGGAGCTTCCGGCGTGGTGGGCCTCCAGATCTGTCGATTCGGTGTGCTCTCGTTCTCCAGGGGCGGTCCTTGCGGCGGAGGTGATGGCCGGCTTCCAGAGTTTTTGTCCCTTGCATCTTCCTTCGCCATAGCAGGTTTGTTTCTGGCCCTGCTGTGGGATGCTGAGGGTGGTGTTGCGAGGAGCTGGCGAACGCTGGCTTCTCTCGTCGCCTGTACAGGAGCTTCTACAGGGTTTCAGAGGTGTCTTCTCGCCGGCGAGGTGCAGTAAAGACCGGCCCTCTTCGATCTCCATCGTGCTGGTCCGTTTGGACCGAAGCTGAAGACTTCCCGTCCGCGCTTCAATCCGCCTGCATAATCAAGGTCTCGACGGCTCAGGAGGAGCGGCGGCAGCAGCGGCGCGCCGGCAGCTAGCGATGGAGTGATTGGATGGCTGTTTACCCTAGGACCTGGTTGTAATTTTCGTTTTTGTGGGGTGCTGCGTATCTTTGTTCGGTTTTAATATATCTCTGAGGTCCTTCCGCAAAAACAAAAAAAAATCCATTTCGGATAGTAGGAGCTTCTACTCCCACTGTTTGAAAATACATTTTTATAATGTAAAAAAAAACCGAAAAAATTTGGGTGTATCTACAAATATTTTATGATGGCATATAAAATTTCAGACAAAAAGACATTTTTTGTGGCCTGTGTAAAAATATATAAAAAATGTCTTTTAAAACTCATTTTGTAGCACCGAAATTTGTCTTTTTTGAACAAGTCACAAAAATTGTCTCGCGAAACTTTATGCGTGGACAAAAAATGTCAAGATGAATATCCGAAATTTTTGTTGATTTTCTTTTACATTTTAAAATATTTTTATTTTTTCTTAATGGGAGTAGATGCTCCTACTATCCAAAACGCCGCCTCGCGAATCCATTTCGGGTAGTAGGAGCATCTACTCCCACTGTTTGAAAATACATCTTCAGAATGTCAAATCCGGGTGTACCTACAAATATTTTATGCTGGCACATAAAATTTCAGACAAAAAGACATCCTATATAGTACTACCTCCATTCCGAAATATAAGCGTAAGGACAATAATATAGCTGGGTGTTAGTTATAAGATAGTGTCATGTCATATATATCCAACCTAATAACCAACAAGTATAATAGTTAGATATAAACAGGGACTACTTTATTAATAGTTGGTGCATCTTCCACTCTCACAAAGTGCTTAGAAGCACGTGCTGCAACTGGCTCTTGCATAAGCCCGCTTCCATTGTCTCTTCTGACTGGATCATATTGTACTTACTCTAAGATGTTTTAGCTTTTCTGATCCAAATTAGCTAGATGCGTTTTAGTCTGTACATTCACTAATTTTAATCCAAATGTAGTACATATTAAAATATCTAAAACTTTTGGAAGGAGAGAGTACAATGTATATACCAACAACTGGGACCTGATCAATCACCCGTGATTATAATAGAGAGAATTCCTTACTTGGTCCTTGCTTAAAATGTTGTTCCCTATTTGGCCTAAAAAATAAAATCTTCCCAATTTGACACCTTAATTTCATTTTCTTCCCAATATGACATTCCCGTTTGTGGCGTTATGTTTTGCCGTCAGTTTTCTTCTTGTTGGACCAAAATACCCTGCATGAATGTGAGCGGTCGAACGGGCCTGGGAACGAATCAACGCCTCGCGCTGGTTTCACGAGACAAAGCCTCGAACTGAATCCTGTCGGTGCTGAGAGCGTAGTCCATGGCGGCGCCGCCGTGCTCGTCCGCGCGCCGCAGATGGTGCTGCCGTTGGCTCGTTCGCGAGGGCGCCTGTGACTTCCGTCGGATGGGCACGAGCAAGGAGGGCGCTCTCCTCCCACACCTCAAGCCCTCTCTCCTCCCACACCCTCTCGTCCCCTCCTCCCTAAATCTTGCGGCGGCGGCACGAGCAAGGAGGGCGAGGTGCTCCGGCTTCCCTCTACAGCAGATTCCGGCATGGAGGGGCACGGGTCCGGCCGCCCTCTCGTCCGACGCCGACCGCGCCGCTTGCCGCCGCCTCCTCCACGGCGCGACTACAAAGCAGAGCAGGGCCACGCCGGCGCACCTGTACAACTCGGTCAGATCAGCACACGGTCGAGGAATCCGCCGTCCATCATCCTGAGCGCGTCCGCGTCGCGCGCCAGCCCGTCCAATACGCGCAGCTTGTCTGATCGATTGATTAGTGGAGTACTAGTACTAAAACACGCAGGAAATCGATTGATTGCAAGACGTGTATTTTTTTTGCCACTTAATCTATCGGGGGCAAAAGCCAGCGACAAAGGTTAGCTACTTTTCTTAATATAAAATGGATTCATGTAGTTTGCTACTTTCAGCATTTTTTGAGCGGACTGGTACATTTCTTATTTGTCACTGAAATTAGAGAGTTGTTTTGTCACATAATTTGTCAGGGGTAAAAAAGTCTTTTTACATCCCAATTTAACACCGTTGGTGCTGAGAATGCACTACAGGGCCATGTTAGGAAGTAAATGAAATTAATGTGTCGAATTGGGAAGATTTTATTTTTTAGGACCAAATAGGGAACAAGATTTTAAGCAAGGGCCAAGGAAGGAATTCTCTCATTATAATAGTATGGAAACTTAGGGCTAGCTATTTCTCTAGTGACGATATGATGCCAATCACTGTTATCATACTTACTTCTTACTTCAGGGCTAAAACAACATTAGGACATTTAGTGTCGGGACAAAAAAATTGAGGTCGGACGAACTCTAACGTATACAAAATAGGATGCAAGAAATCAAAATAGTCGAGACACATTAAAAATTTATGTGATGCCAAGCATAATCAGAAAGTACAATGAAAATAGAAAAACATACCGATAATGAAGATTTATTGCCGTCTAGACATTCCAAGCATAGGCAAATCTCTACTCTTTTTTAGAAAATATTTCTTAATCTAACATCATCTCTAATATTGAAAGAAGAAATAGGCTTTCGCCCCGCTATATTAATATGCAACCACCCGATACAAGATTGATACCACTGCTGGGGCAAAACAGCACAGTCACGCCCAAAAGAAAAGAAAGAGAAAAAAGAGAAGAAAAGAAAGCCGACAAAGGCGGATCAACGAAAACAAAAGAGACTCGCAACCGCTGCGTCCTCTCCGGCAAAGTCCCACCACTAAACTAGCACTCTGAATCGCCGCGTACCAAGCAACACCTCCAAGAAGGAAAACAACGACGACGCTGCTGCTGCCCGGACAGATCCTAGGGTTTCCCCCATACGCTACCGGTAGTGGGGAAGAGGTACACCCGACGCCCTTCAAGAATGGACAACGACACCCGTAGCGTCACTGCGTCGGTGTCAAGATGACAGGGATTTCTCCCGACCCCGAAAAATCACATCCCTGGACAATCAGAAGCGTCCACCCATCTTGCCACCCACCAACAAACGCCACCACGGAATTGAGTCGCCAATGTCGTATCACCAGGCAAGCACTGCACGACCGGTCGAACTGAGAAGAGCCCGCCGTAGACAGAGCGGCAGTACCACATACACGTGGGAGGGATCGACCTCCACCGCCATAGACGGTAACCGACCGGACGCAACACACAGGATCACACCAAGCCACATTGGAGCCGGAGGGCGGCCGCAGCACAGCCACCAGGAGGACTACCTCCATCGCCATCGGCGGGTGCCGACCGGACGCAGTAGCAAGACACACCAGGCTGGGCAAGCCCGGCCGGTCCCTGAAAGGGTCCGTGAAGTCCGCCACCACGCTGCTGCACGTAGGCGACGCCGTGCTACCCTCAAGATCGGCACCAAAGGCCCGGCCGGACCCAAACGGTCCGCGAAGCTCCCGGCGCCACACTGCAGAAGACGTGTCGTCGTTGCCGCCACTCCGTCACGAGCATCGCCACCGCAGTCAAACCAGGTAGCCGGGTCGAGTTTGGGCCCACACTAACCCAGATCTGGGCCTGCAGGGCCCTGGCCGAACCCTAGCCACCGCACCACCAACTGGCGGCGCCGCCGCTGTGCTCACCTCCGGAAGCAGAGATGACCCCGTGTCGCCGGCCGCCGTAGCCCGTCGCCGCCACGCCGCCTCCCGGCCGAAAACCGAGCCGCCGCCGCACCGATGGACACCGACGCCAGAGAGAGCAGAGCCCCGCCTCCACCCATCCCGGTGCAGGGAGACAGGCCGCCGCCACCGGCGCCGCATGGGCCGCGCCCGGCGGCCTCTGCCGACGGCGGCGATAGGGGGACGAGAAGAAAGGGACGGGGAAGGAGACGAGGCTCAAGGGGCGCGCGCCGCGCCGCGCGGCGGACACGCGCGAGAGGGGGAGGAGGGGCCAGGGCGGGCGGCGCCGCCGCCGGCGGGCGGAACCCTAGGCACGGGGGTCGCGAGAGGGGTTTCTGGACGAGAGTTATTCTAAAGAAGTTCACATCATCTCTAATATTGAGAGCAAACCGATCGATTAGAATGTGAAGTCCTGGATTAAATTTTATGCCACCCAGGAAACCTCAAGATGCTATTCCACAACGATTTTACTGAATCTCCAATATCATCTTCCACATGTTCGGCAGAAAGACCGCAACAATGTGCTCGTTGTGTAGCATTCAGAAATCCAGAAACGTGCCGGCTAACATAGCTGGCAGCCGATACTAGCACGGAAGCAACATAAGTCTGTCGTACATGGCAAGCTCAAGAAACTAGAATCATCATCTAACTGCCATTGGTTAAGCAGAATGTTTCCACGTTATCTCAACCCGCACAGAACCCATCTGCTGAAGTCTGGGTCACAAGATTCAAGTACTTTTGACTTGGTTGAGCCTGAGTTCATTCAAAGCACAATAAACTGATTGGCTAGCCCACATCCACCAAAATAACATGCTCGCAAACAGCAAGATATCTCTGTGTAAATTAAGCTGCTCCTATGCTACGATTTTTTTCGTCAAATTTGCTTGAGTGAACTGCACGAGATTGGAACACACCCTGGCAGCTTACACAAAGGATGACAGATAATGGGTAGAACCTAAATCACATAGGCGGCAAGGCACTTGCTAGCAATGATCAATTGCGCTTATATTTGAAAAAAGCTCGGAACATGATATATGTCATCTGATGGCCACAGCAGAAGCATCATCTTTGTTCATTCTTTCACGGCGGAATGATTCTTCGTCTCTTATCAGAGGAGGGATATTCCATGTGCCATATGTATGGCCAGATATTTTTCCACCTATTTTTGAAAAGCCGATCAAATCGGATTAAGAAAATAATTATCAGAATATCTTCAAACTGCATAAAGACAAACCTTCCCTCGTAGCTTCCTCACACCTTCTCCAATAACTCCCTGAGAGGCTAGGGTCCAATTTCTTCGAAAAGCTCTCATATTTCTCCTCAGCTTCACCTATGCACTTGGCCTACAGGTACACAGCAGTCATTTCATTTTGTAGAATGAATTAGCATCCCAAACTTCTAATATTAACTAATCAGCAAGATCTTGTAAAACGTACTTGCAAGAATGTAATTTAAATATTTAATTAGACCGATATCAGTAAGCAAAACGAAGCTATTATGTTTTAAAGAAGTCAAAATGCAGACTAAGGCATAGCCTAGTGGTGGGGAGGAGCTGATGCCTTCCCACCCACCCGAGTTCGAGTCCTCATGCTCGCAATTTCGATAATGTTGCAACACTCTTCTATGAAAAATGCCACGGGTCCTTCTCCCGTAGACTATTTAAAAAATAATAAGTCAAAATCATATGGACGCATTCGCACTGATTTTGAACTACCCAAAATATCACCGGATTTGTGAAGAAATCCAAAATTTACATGAATCTAACCACCTACTCTTCATGCCATACATAACTACTTGCCCACTGCCATAATACATGCACTGCGGTTTATGAAGCCATGCATAATTACCCAGTAAAGGAATCCCACATGTTCTGTGATCATTTTTTTTAGCAAAGTAAAAGTCTTCGCGTAAACAAAAACATCAAGAACACAGCAGTGATATTATGAATAAAAAATGTGCCTGAAGTCAAAGGAGCAAATAATTTGTTACTTACCAACATCTTTGGTGCGTCCAAAGGTCCATATATCGCAGCAAACATGCGAAGGATGTTAAAAGTATTATTAATCACATCGTCCTACAACACAAAAGAGCTAGTTTAACAGTTAAGACATGTATTAATAATCTTATAATTTTGCGTAAGTGGCGATATCATTAGCAACACTCACCTCATAATCGTACCTGCAAGATAGTTATACCAGTTATTGATGCAAGAACTGTTTTCATTGATGTTGTACAGAAGAAAAAAGAACATCTCTAAATATTGAGAAGGTGAACTATAGTTTTACTGTAATCGGGTTTCTATTTTCTCAGGTCATCTATCAATTAGGCTTAATCTTAACTAACCAAAGTGACAACTTCATTTATGATAAAACACTATTTTCGTGTTGCATGTGTATCACCTCATTTTTCAGGTTACAGGTTTTGCATATTTCTGGTTAAGTTACACTTCCTTCCACTAAGAAACATAATAATATCACTAAAGCATTTAATCAAACAGACCATATGTGCTATATTTCTTCAAGGATAGGCACTTTCCAGTTGTGCATGCAAAAATAATATTTAGAGCATACTCACAGGTCATCAGATATCTCAACCAGAAATTCTGAGATAGACAAGAACTCCATATGCAATTCATTGACCTAGAAATAACAAAAGAAAAATGTCCAGGTATTAAGAAGACAACTAAGAGTTAGTGTTTGATAGGAAACAGATAAAGACGCATATACCTGCTCACCAGTAAGCCGATACATCATCAGATTAAGAACTCGATAATCAAATGATTTGAGATGGATTGCTTTCATCACATCTTCAATTGATATCTATACAAAAAACAAATCAGCACTATATTTGAGTTTGGCAGGGAGAAAGGTTATCTAATGCAAAAAATGCTTGATTTACAAAAAAAAAAAAAATCGACGGTTTAGTCATTAGTTACTTCACATTTTCATGAGCATATCTATTCCTGTTAGAGACTATAATGCTTAGCTCTACTAACTTTGGTAAATTCTACGGATGAACAAATCTAAGTGAATATCTACTGACATGCTTAGCTCATTAGTTATCTTTCAAGTTTCAGTAGTACACTTTGGTAAATTCTACAGATGAACAAGTCTAAGTGAATATAACAGATGATCTAAGAAATAGCTCTACTAACCGTATCATTTCTTGATAATGCTTGACAAAGCTTCCTTTCAAGGGACCAATACTGGATGCCAGATCTGAATTCATTTCTCAATCTAAAAAAATTAAAAACAGGGGGAAATATAGAGCTAATTCAATTATATATGGTGAATATTACTTTCTCCGTATTTACAAATGCATAGAGGAGAAAGTTCCTAACTGGTATGTCATTAACCCCTGGCACTGAAGAAGATTTTCAAGGGGGTCAAGCATGTCACACAAGGATGCTTCATCCAACACCTGCATTGGTAATACCAACATTAATCAATAGCAAGACAAAAGTTGTAAAAAAAAGACCAGAAAATACCAGCAAACTGCTCATAGTCAATGTACACATAATAATACTCCCTCCGTTTCAAAATACTTGACTCAGCTTTATCTAAATAGGGATGTATGTATACACTAAAACATGTCTAAATACACCCGTACTTACACAAATCTGAGTCAACTATTTTGGAACAAAGGGAGTAAAAGACCTGTGTTGATCTGATTCAACACAGATGGTTCTCCATTTCATATTCCAAAGAAAAACGAAATCAAAAGTTAAAATCTTACTGTTGAAGAAGAGTTGTTGTCTTGGACTAAAAGCAAACTGTTTTCATTTGACGCATCTAACTGCAACAAGAAAGATCGAGTTTGTCCAATGGAAAATAAAAACCATAAGAAGAAACTGTGAAGAATGTACTTCAGCAAAACCTGGTATATGTAGCTCTCTGTGAAAGAAAGAAAAGGAAGAAACTTGAACACAGCTTGTGGTTTGTTAATGTCCAAACCGTGAAATATAAAATATGACCTGCACTGTCATTTCAAGGAAAAAATTAAGAATAGCATCATTACATGTAATAGGACAAACTTTTAAGACAAAACGTGTGTATCTTGCGTGAGAATAACCAACATTAGAGACATCATATTGATCCACTTTCTACGTAAAATAAGCAATGCAATCACAGAAAGAACAAAATGCAGTCACATGGAAATTTTTCTTAGTTTTTTTACATGAATCTAATGTCCCTAAGTGAGTTCCACGAGAAAAATTTGACAGCTTGTAGAGAAGACAATAAGGCAGCATTAGCACATAGTCTTAGAGAAGCTGGGTGCAAGTCCAACTAAAGGTCGTCAAAAGTATCAAAGAGTACACACAAAATCTTCAAGTGTGGATTGGCTCTCATCATTGCATCATATCCAATCATTGGCACATCCTGGATGGTTAATTTCTCAGCATTCGTCTTGAACTTCTTACTTGGCCGAAGTAAATCTCCAGAAGACGTAGCTTGATCAGCTGCAAAAGAAAGGGAATAATCTCTACAGAGTACAAGTGCCAGTTAATAAGAAGAGTGCTCAACTGACTTACAAGGTAAAGGGGGGATAATCCTTACTTCGTCTTCACTATTAGTACCTTCCCAACTCACAAGATGTTGTACTTCTTCAAGAGTATCAGAGTTAACCTTACAAACAAGTCTGAATTACAATTCATCACTGTAAACACTTAAAGTAAGGAATAATAATGAAAAATTACCTCTCTTAACAGCTCAGAGATCAACAGAACTTTCTTATCCATGCTAAGTGAATCAAACGGTTGTACCTACACATACAAAAAAGTATAGGGGAACAAATTCTTAACATTGAAGCCATAATTTGACGAAAAGAGGTTCCAAATGCATTTAGTTTACAGATGCGACAATCACATTGATACTTCAAATGTCAGCAAGAGATACTGAATTCAACAGAGGAATGGGAAAAGTCAAGGTATGCTGACCAAGTGAGAAGATACTCTATTATGATACAGGACTGAAGCTTAGAAGGGAAACTCTTACTTATCTAGAAAATAGGAACTATTGGAATTGTCCAATGAAATATTATCGAAGTAATTTATCAAAATTAACTCATCATAAAAGGTAAAAACCATTCGATGCGGAAATTAAGTTCCCAACTGCTGGCAGTTTTAATTGTATAGTCTCACTCGCCTCAACTATTGAAGCTCATCCAGCAGATAAGCCCAGATGTTGCTTGTGATTTCACAAGCACATGTAACATCCAGACACCACTTCATCAGATTGAAATTATTTTAGCACGCACGCGCAAACGTACATTTGCTCATCCGATGCACCAGCAACACTACGCGCACAATTGCATAAACTTTGGGCTAATGAAAATATCCTTTACGAGGTTAACGACTCCTAGAGAGACCAGGGCGGCACATACATACGAGCTTGGGTTCACCCGATATCGCTAGAGATTCACGGGCGTACATAACATACGCATCCGAGATTCCGAGGTGATTGAATTCGTCGAGGCGGCGGAAGAGAAGGGGGGTGAACCGTACCAGGAAGAGGAGGAAGTGGGCGACGAAGCGGTCCCCGCCGCCGGTGGAGTCGGAGAGGCCATGGGAGGCCATGAGGGAGAGCACCCTCTGCACCTTCTCCAGCTCCAGCAGCGCCTCCATTGCTTCTCGCTGATTCGTTTCGATTTCAGGTTTGTGCGATGTGAAATCACAGAACTGAAAGGGGGAAGATGGAGTAGCAAGAACGGAGAAGGCTGGGCCCTGATGTGAAATATGCAGTGATGGGCTTGAACATCTGATGGAAGGTGGTCCAGGTCTCCAGGTGGGCTTGGGACCAATTGCAGACAGCCTGGTGGGCTTCGAAGAAAGAATACACCTCGCTGAGCAGTATTATGTATCGCTGAGCAGCTGACGTACTAAGAGAGAACTTGTCTGTGCCAAGATGGTTAGAGGGTGGTTGTACCCCAGCACACCAGAGTTCAAACCCCAGGTTTGACGCTGGTGTTTCTCATTTAGGCGGAATATTCTTCAGTGGGAGGCGACGTTCCCGTCAGCGAGGCGTCCGTGGTGACTTCGTCAATGTCAAGATCCAACCGCCGGCTCAGTCTCTCGGAGGTGCTCATAAAGGTAGGGTGTGCGTGTGTGCGTTTATAGGGGTGAGTGTATGCGCGTGTTTGTGAGCGTCTGCGTTGTACTGTGTTTCGCAAAAAAGCTGACGGACTAAGAAGAACACACGCGGTCAGCTAATCCGATTCGGAGGTGCACGAACATGGCACACAGGTCCGAACTGCCTCGTGGCTCCTGGCTAGGCACGATCGAGCTGGATTCGGAATTTGGCAACTAATTACCGAGTCGGATGACCTCTGCACTCTTACTCAGGTATAAATATATGGGTATCGCTCCCGTCACTAGTGGAAAACAGGACTTTAGTCCCGGTTCTAGAGTGCCTCTGGTCCCGGTTTCCCAACCGGGACTACCAAATCGGGACTAAAGTCACGAACCGGGACTAAAGCCTCTCCACGTGGCTGAGCTCTTGCGCTGGGGCTGGAGGACCTTTAGTCCCGGTTGTTTTTTTTTCGAAATAAATTTTTTTCAATTTTTTTCGAATTTTTTGTATGAATTTTTTCTATATTTCAAAGCTTTAAATTATTTGTCAGTTTAATCTCTAATCGCCCCTAATCTCAAGTCAAAGTGCATACTCATGGTCAAACTTTCCAATCGGTTACCCATCCTCACACTGCTCCACCCACACGCTTAACTTTTGAGTTCCTATCCAATTAGCTTCCAAGATTGCACTGATAACATCGGTATCAATCTTATTATCCTCTAAACTTTGATGTCACATGATATTATTTTTTGAATTCCAAACCTATATTAACATAAATATTAATGATTAAGTAATAATAATTATTATTTTAAATAAAAAAAATGAATTTTACATTATTATTGTCATTTTCAATTTAATATGGAAAAATTCATATCTTTAAATCCGTAAATCGAAATTCGACAAATAATATGTATAAATCGATAAGAAAAATGATAGGAATCCAAATATTGCATCCATATCATCTTTTGCATAATGCGCTATGTCTTTTATATAATGTACTGCTAAGTGTGTTTTTTTTGTAGAAAAAATCTTCTTTTTGAAATAACTTTTTTTTCCTTTTGGAATTTTGAGAATCTGAGAAAACTTCACCGGGTAATCCCCGGTGAAATCGAGTCCCAATTTTTCTCTAGTTTTTTTATATATTAAACGCATTTTTTCGACGTCGTATGCAAAAGTTATGGTCGTTTTAAATTATTATTTTGTTTTTTGCAAAAAAGGTCAAAATTCATATTTCAAAGTTTCGATACCAACTAGACACTAAAACTTAACTACATCTCAAAGGATTTTATTTTTTGAAGATTTTATCATTTTCTTTTATTTTCTACAAAACTAAAAAAAGGCGATCCACGGGGGGTAGGCATGAGAGGAAAAAAACTAAAGATAGACCTTTAGTCCCGGTTGAAGACACCAACCGGGACTAAAGGTTGCGGCACCTTTAGTCCCGGTTGGTGTCTCCAACCGAGACTAAAAGTCTTGTTTGAACCGGGACTAAAGGTGGTTGTGTCTGTGCCCCGTTTGAACCGGGACTAGTGCCACATTAGTCCCGGTTCGTAATGTGGCCGGGACGAAAGGGCCGAACCGAAGGTGGTTTTTCTACTAGTGCGTCGTCAAGCACACCACAATCAGCTAGCTAGATACCAGGAATCGAAAGGGCGATCAAGGGCGTCGAAAGCTTAGCTAGTTCTTGCTGCGCGAGCACAGGTCGCAGCGTTTGGACAAGATATGGCCTCGCGTGCACTCATATCGCTGGCGGCACTTCTGATCGTCATATCATTGCTTCTCTTGCTGCCGAATGGTGCTCACGCCAACACTGCCGCACGCCGCCAACTAAGAGAGAAGGAGCCTAGTCGAATCAACAAGGTTCTCGTGCGTAGGCACGGGGCATCTCGGCATGGTCGTAAACTTGGAGAGAAGAGCACGAACCTCGTCAACGTGGGAAGCTACAGAGCCGTTGGGGACGGCCAACAAGATGACACACCGGCGTCTAAGAAAGCATGGACCGTGGCTTGCTCCTCATCTCAGTTGGTCACCTTGCTAGTTCCGAAGGAGAAGACGTATCTCGTCAAGCAGATCACGTTCTCGGGTAAATGCAAGTCTAGTGTTACATTCAGACTCGAAGGAAAATTGGTCGCTCCCGCAAGATCTAGCTGGCCAAAAGACAGCGGGCGGAAGTGGATCGTGTTTAGCAATGCTGATAGCCTGACTTTGACCGGTGAAGGGACCATAGATGGGAACGGCGAGATGTGGTGGAAAAATTCGTGCCGAGTGGACAAGAAGCTAAAATGCTCGCATGCCCCCAATGGATTTGTTGCTTAGCAAGTGCAATCAACTAAAGGTGGAAAATATCAAGCTTTTGAATAGCCATCAGATTCACATGTCTGTCGAAGAGTGTGAAGACGTGCTTCTAAAGCGCATCACAATCACTGAACCGGCAACAGTCCAGAGAACGATGGAATCCACATTGCTCGTACCAAGGATATCCAGGTGATGGATTGCAACATTATGAAAGGACAAGGATGTCGCCTAGAGGGGGGTGAATAGGCGATTAAAACTTTTCCGGTTTAGGCTTGCTAATTGCGGAATAAAACTAGGTGTTTAAATTAACAAGCCAACAACCTAAATAAACTAGGCTCACCTATGAGCACCAACAACTTATGCTAAGCAAGACAAGCAACAAGGTGATAGCAATAAAGAATATTTCAAGCACGAAGACTATCACAATGTAAAGTGCATAAGTAAAAAGCTCGGGTATAGAAATAACCGAAGCACGCGGAGACGAGGATGTATTCCCGAGTTCCTCCTTGAAAGGGAGTATGTCTCGTTGGAGAGGTGTGAACCGACACAACGGTTCAACAACCACAAAGGTTTCACCCTCTTCTCCGATGAACCGCACCACAAAGGTTTGGTTCACCTTCCACTATCGGTATTTCTTCGAGGCGGAATCCGGAGCCTTTCAACAACAATCCGGGGCACGACCCACAATGGGATTGGGGGCTCCCGAACGGCTTTCAACAACAATCCGAGACACAACCCACAAAGGGATTGGGGGCTCCCGAACGGCTTCAAATGACCACACAAGGGTCCAACCACCACAAAGGCGTCTAGGGCCCGAAGACCCAAGAGTAACAAGTTCGCAAGATTTCAACTTCCACGAATCCTCGTGGAGAGCACACCGATGCACCAAATGCAAAAGGCAAGAGCACAAGTGCTCAAGTCCTCCACTCTCAAATTCCAACAAAGCAACAAATGCTTATGGGGAATAAGAGAGGAAGAACAAAGAGGAGAACCACTCAAGAACTCCAAGAACTAGATCCACTATGGTCCCCTCACTTAGAGGAGAGATTGATTGGTGGAAATGTAGATCTAGGTCTTCTCCTTCAATCCTCCAAAGATCAAAGAGTTTGGGTGGAGGGATTGGGAGATATCAAAGAAATGAGCTTGCAACAATGGAGGAGAGAGAAAGCAAAGGTTGCTGGGCTCAGCTAACTGGCTGGAGGAAGGTGGAGGGGTATTTATACCCTTCCCAGAAAAAGAGCCGTTGCAGCCAGATATCACACCGGAGTTTCCGGCCCTAGTGACCGGAAACTCCGGTCCGGGGCGGAAACTCCGGCCCCCTGGGGGCGGAAACTCCGGCCCCCACCAGGGGGTGAACCATTTCTAGACGAGAGAAGCACAGGCAGAAACTCCGGCCCCTGGGACCGGAAACTCCGGCCTGGGGCGGATACTCCGGCCCCTTAGGCCGGAAACTCCGGCCCCCACCAGGGGCTGAACAAGAAAAACACTCTCGAGGAAAACCAAGGACCGGAGACTCCGGTCCAGAAGACCGGAGACTCCGGCCTGAAAGCAGTGAAACTGTAAAACCTGAAATGCAATAACTTTCTCGTATGAACTCCAAAACATGGGAAGGTGTGGACCCTAACTCGAAGGTGGACCGGTAATATTTCCAACATGAAAACGCAACAAGTTTTCAATAAGAAATCCGTTTTCGAAGAACTTGGGCTTGTCATGAAGATCACGACAAGCACCAAAACCCAACAAGGAGAAAAGCCAAATAAGAACCAAGAAAGATGATATGTCAAGTATGCAAAGGTATGAGCTCTCCACAAAAGATGCGATCAAGTTACTCACTTGAGAACCCCTCTTGATAGTACGCCGTCTATCCTAAAACCCGGTCTCTCACTAACAACATGAGACCGGTAAAATAGAAAACCTATCAAGATCATACCTTTGCCTTGCGCATTCCACTTGAGCTCGATGATGACGATCTTGACTCTCTCAAGTTGGAACACCTTTCTTGATTGTGCTTGCTAGCACATGCTTGATGAAGACTTCTCCAAATGCTCCCCCATACTCCATTATGGGAAAGCCTCGCTAAGCTCCGTCTTCATGTCTCCTTTGCACTTCATCTTCTACACATGACCATTCTTCATATAAACCCTTAAATAGAGCATTGGTCATCATGTCATCTTCAAGAGTCCAACACATGAACTCCAATGGCCAAGATCTATAAGAATATCTCAATGTAAACATTAGTCCATAAGGAGTGTCATTAATTACCAAAACCACACATCGGGGCAACCATGCACTTTCACATTAAAGCCGGCGATGGTTGCATTTCGATCGAGATCGGCACCGAAAACATGTTTGCTTCGAGAATAACATGTGGACCGGGTCATGGAATAAGCGTTGGGAGCTTAGGTGACAACAACTCCGAGGCGCGGGTTTCAAACGTGACAATCTATAACTAAGGCAAACCTCTCCGGCACCATGAATGGTGTCCGCATCAAGTCTTGGCAAGGGGGAAAAGGATACGCCAAAGACATCACGTTCGAGGATATAACAATGGCGAATGTCAAGAATCCAACAATCGTCGATCAGAACTACTGCACGATGGCCGATCCTTTGAAGCCAAAGGCGTGCGAGAAACAACTGTCGGCGGTGGAGTTTAGCAACATTCGATTCAAGAATATACGAGGCACGAGTGCAACAAAAGATGCGATCAAGCTGGACTACAGCGACGCAGTCCCTTGTGGTGACATACTGTTGCAAGACGTGAATCTTATCTTCAAGGGGGAAAAGAGCGCATCCACAACAAGCATATGCAACAACGCGAAGCTGAAGAACCCCGTCAATGTCACCCCGAAGACCTGCTGACACACATATGTTTATTTCTTCAATCTTTGGTGTGCTTGCAAATTATCTTGTATAAGCAGTTAGCGTCGAGATTTATCCACGGTACTTAGGAACACTAGTATTTGTATAGATTATCTAACACAATGTGTCACCTTATGTATATGATTAATGTTTATGCCACCGATATTTTCTTTCCTAATTACTTAGGAAATTTATGCGACCAAGCGTAGACCAAGCCTCCCAACGCTGCACTTGTAGTGGCAGAGCGTAGTAACCGATCAAATCCGGCTAGATACTGATTCTCATATCTAATCCCATCCTTTGTACTCTTATAGGTAGCAACAATTTAATTGTTCTCCCTAACTTCCTCCTATACACTTAGAACTCTTGGCACCGTTTTGAATTCTAAGCGATTGTCTCTTATAACGAAGTAAAGCGCAGTTCGATCTATCCACCTCTCGCAGCACGGCCGCTCGGTTAGCCTGAGTAGTGCACATATGTTTTTCTTACAGTTATGACTCTGTGAGTGCTGTTCAAATTCTCAGTAATGGTCAGCTAGGAAGCACACACGCTGTCGGTATGACAAGAACCTTTCAGGGGTCTGACGTTCGGTTGGTGGAGACGGAGTCCAACGGCACCTGAAGCAGCACGCCATGCGCGTGAGACCGCAAGCTGCATGCCGAACTAGCACTACTGCCGTACTGTGCACCTATGATGATCCTTGAAACGACGGTGCACGTACTCAACTCTGCCGCGAGAGAAGCACGTTCTTGCATTTCGGCATTTGGGTTGCCGTTCGCAACTCAGCTACTCCCTCCGTTCCAAATTAGATGAACGGAGGGATTAGTTCCATACTGAACACGCCAAATCAGGGAGTAGAAACTTGGGAGAGCAACAATCTATGACGAGCTGCTCATCCAGTCATCTGAGATTCTAAGTCGGCAAGTTTACATGCCAAAACCATCATATGGTGATGGCAGTCATTCTGAGTCGGCAAGATGGTTGAAAATTACCACAGCAAGGTAGCTGACAAGTGGTCTGTCAGTTTGCGACGACAACTGTTTCGTCGCGTTGTTGCACAGTAAAAACCTTACTAGCTAGTGTGGATGACTTTATAGCTAGTGTGGCTGTCCATTTGGCTACATATATATGAGACAGATCCTGTGCTTGCGAGATGCTCTCATTTGAGCATATGTTTACTTCTGACGGTGACGCCTAAATTGTAGGCTCGCAGTTCCCAAAATCGCAGGTCAACTGGACCTCATGAAACACAACCGTTGTGCCATGTTCAGCTCGATCTCGACCTTGGACTTGCGCTAGGGGGTGGAGCCGCACGCGTCAGGCAACTCAGAGGGCAGTTGCAAGTTGCAACTACGGTTTCATTACGAGTGTCAGAATTGGAAGACGTTGAAGCCATATACAGTATATGTTAATTAAGGTCCAGCCATCAGAGTACGTGGTTATGCGATAATTACCGCGGTTGTTATGAGATGGCGATTTGGCTATGATCTGTTCTATTGCACTTCACGAGTTGCTTCTTTCCACCTCTTACTCTGGGGCACGGTTCACACCGTCACACGGTGATCAGTCTCTCGTCGATTCATCATGGGTTCATGCTTGACACGGAGCTGGCTGGCAAACCCTTGTATACTTGCTTCCACGCCTAAAAAGGCGTCCTGGAGTCCTCGGTTGCTCGTTTACTAATTCACGTTGTTTGTCGTTCCTCTATGGGGCTGTGGCCTCGAACTCCACGGTTTCAGTCTTTGCCCTGCCCAAGGCTTCTCATCACAGTCCTCCAGAATACGGACAGGCGCAGGCAGGCAGGCAGCCATTGTCTGTTTCATCACGTCAGTCAAACTGTCCAAGTCTTCTTCAAGGGACACACGTCCTCCGCCCCACCTTCGCCGGAAAGCACCGTGCGTCCGTGCCCTGAATCCACCGCCAGTCGCATGAGAAAGGCGACGCTTCCAACGGGTCTCTCACGTACAACAGCGATCAGCGACAGCATACACAAACGATATATATTACTCAAACGGTTGCCTGTCTGCCCTGTATTTCAAGCCGTGCCCGTTCCGTCCCACCCATATGTGGAACACGAAGCGTCTCGCAGAATTTTGCTAGTTGAGCAAATCTAACTTTTTGCAAAACTTTAACTCGAAATGAGCGTTTTTACTCGTGGCCGTGCCGCTCGGTGCGGATGGTGGTGGTGCTGCCGGGCCCAATCTGGGCCGGGGGCGGGACGGGAGGGGTGGCTCGGGATGGTGAGCTGTCGACTCTGGCTTGGCAGCGGCGGGGGTGGTGATGGAGCGGTCTTGGGTGAGTGGCTCGCTTGGTTCAGCTCATGGTGGACTGTGGAGCTTCCTGGGAGAAATCTTGTTCTGGCCTTGCTCAGAACCGGCGACGGCGACACTCGCGGGTGCCGCTGACTTTCTTGGAAGCATCGTTAAGGGCTCCTCTTCTCGTCCCGTGGTGTCTCCGGAGGGAAACCTCGATCAGATCCTTGGATCGGATGATGAAGCCGCTGATGCGTCTTGCTCCTCCTTGGGGACATCGTCTCAGAGTCGACTATAGCTTGAGAGTGGTTGGCGGCTTGGCCGCGTGGTTGGTGAGATGGCTCTTGGGGCTCCGAGGGCAGTTTGGCAACGATGATGCGTCGAGCTGAGGTTGGGTCGTGGCTCGGGCTTCGTAGTCGGTTTTCCAGCGTGTCCCAAGGGTTCTCTCGTGCTTTATTGTGTTGCTGAGGAGTCGGAGCTGCGATGGAGAGCGTCCTTGCGGCGACGATGACGAGCAACCGGTGGTTTGCGGAGGACTCGGTCGGCACAAGCCTAGCATATTTCTCCTTTCGAAACTCTTCGTCAAAGTCGAAGTTGTCTGTCACTCGGCGCGTGTGGCCGACTGTTGGCATGGGCCGACATGGGTTCCAGCGTTGCTGCGGCGAGGGCCATGTTGGTGGTCGTCGAAGATGGATTTGGAGTCGCTCGCTCGAGTAGGAGTGATGACGATGACATTTGTTGGCAACCCCAACGGTTGCTTTTCTCTTCGTTGATGCGTGTGTGCTCCGTGTGGGTGGCCAGGTCGGTCGGTGGTGGTGCCCAATGTGGTCGTGTTCCATGACGACACTGGTGCATTTGTATCGGTTTTTGGCTGGTTACCCGTTAATTAACCGGCCATCTCTCGCTTCTTCTTAATCAATGAAAATGGCAAGTCTTTTGCCTTGTTTAAAAAAAAGAGCGCTTTTCAATTTTTTTAGTAGGATCTAACCATCTTAGTACCACTTAACATTTTGACGAGATATACGGAAAAAAGTTGATTTGAGACTGAAGTTTTGCCAAAAGGTTAGAAATTTAGAATAGTCAAAATTGGCCAGAATTTTCGCATGAGACGGCCGAGCCAACAGCCCCACCAAATCTAGTCCGCGCGCAGAACATAGGAGTCAGGACCAACTCCCACTTCCACGCGCCGGTCGGCATGCATACGGACCCGCCCACTGTCTTCTTCTTGGTCGCCTCTGATCGAAAACCCTCACCAATCGCAGCCAAAACACGAGAAAACCTCCGCCCGTCAGTTGAGTTGACCCACCTCGGCAGCGAGCTCCAAATGCGCGACCCACCTCCGTCCCTCCCGCGCGCCCACGCCCCACGACCCGCCATTTGCGGCCTCCTCCGCGCGCGCGCCATACAAGTACTCTAAACAAACCCAAGAACTCTGTCTCTCACTCTTTGCGTCGCTAATCCGCCATGGCCGACCTCACGCTCTTCTAGTAGTACAGTCCTAATCTCCTGATCTCCGCTTCTTCTTCGCGGCGAGTGGCAGTATTAATTTCGCCCCATGTTACACCGACCTTCTAAATTCGGTTCCCCTGCCACGCCTGTCGCCAGTTACATTCTTTTTCCGGCCCACCTCGGACCTCGCGCCGCCCGCGTGCTTGCCCGGGATGCTCTCCTCCAGGCCGAGGTGAGTCAAGTGCGGCCACTCAGCGGCCATGCGCACTCCTCAAGATCCTTCTTTTGCGGCGCTCGCTCCTTTTACTATTGTTTGACTATTTAGTAAAGTTCCCGATTCGATTTGATGAGCTGGGATTCGGCGCGCAGATCCGGGTCC
This sequence comes from Poa pratensis, assembly GCA_947311845.1. Taxonomy (NCBI): domain Eukaryota; kingdom Viridiplantae; phylum Streptophyta; class Magnoliopsida; order Poales; family Poaceae; genus Poa; species Poa pratensis. The sequence continues at coordinate 31,948,381 of CAMZMU010000046.1, read as the reverse complement.
TTCGAGGCGGGGCTCAGAGCGGACGGCGCCAACGCTTCTTCCAGCTACCGAGAATCCAAGCCCTCGCCTCGGTTCCAACGCAGCCGCTCCACCGCCGGCGGCTCCAAGGCCTCGCCGTCTCCGGAGGTATACGCAGAATTCATTTGCAGTTACCGTACCTTCTAAGTTACCTTAACTGGCGATCGCCTGATCGGGGGGTTTTGCGCTTTGTTCTAACCGTGATTCTTGGCTTTGCTGTCTGTCCCGCAGAAGCGTCGCGGCGGCGTCACCGGTGCCGGAGGCGCGATGCCGATGCAGCAGCGCGTGGCGCAGCTGGAGGGGGAGATCAGGAGGGGGCAGGATGAGAAGGCGCGGGTGGCGCAGCTCGAGGAAGACCTCAGGAGGGAGCGCGAGGAGAAGGCGCGGGTCGTCCAGCAGCTTGAGGAAGACCTCGGCAGAGAGCGTGACGAGAAGACACTAGCGCTGCAGGAGCTCGACGAACTTAGACGAAGGGATGACGAGAGGAAAGACGCGAACGGCGCAGAAAAGGTGCAGCTTTTGGAGCGGGAGGTTGAGAAGGCCAAGGAATCGGAGCGCAGGATGCTGGAGTCGATGATATACCAGACCAAGCAGCTGGAGCAGACCAAGATCAGCCTCGAGGAGGCCAAGCTGGAGATGGCCACGCTGCAGCAGAGCAACAGGAGCCTGGAGGCATCGGCCTCGGGGACTTGGCGCGGCGTCATGGAGCAGAGGAGCGTTAAGGATTTTATGTTCGGAGGCGCCGTGGAGGAGGAGGTCAGGGTCCTGCGCGGCGAGCTCCGGACGGCCATGCAGGCGGAGGAGAAGAGCCGGAACGCGCTGGAGGACCTCTCCGTCGCGCTCTCCGACGTGACCATGGAGGCCAAGCAGGTCAAGCGCTGGCTCGCCGACACGCAGGCCGAGCTGGAGGCCGCCAATGCGGAGGCCGGGCGGCTGCGCGGGGAGCTGGCCGCCACCGAGACGAGGCTCCGGGAGCAGCACCGATGCAGGCTCGAGGCCGAGGAATCGGCGGCCGCGTGGGGCGACAAGGAGCGCGTGTTCCTCGAGTGCGTGCGCGCGGCTGAGGAGGAGGTGAACCTGGCGCGGCAGGAGAACACCAAGCTGGTGGAGTCGCAGCGCGTGATCCGCGACGAGAACGCCCGGCTGCGCGACATCCTCAAGCAGGCCGTCGGCGAGGCCAACGTCATCAAGGAGTCGCTGGAGCTCGCCAGGGTCGAGAACTCGCGGCTCAACGACGTCGTCGACGAGAAGGAGGGCGCGCTGCAGAGCCTACGGCAGGAGTACGAGTGCATCAAGGTCAGCGAGGCCGCCGCGCAGGGCAGCCTCAGGGAGCTCAACAGCCTGCTCGCCGCGACGACCACGGCGTGCAGCACTCCCGTGTCGACCAAGACCGCACCCGTGGCGCCGGCGCCAGAGCACTGTGCATTCGACGAGCGCCTGTCGAACGGGCGTCTCGTCACCAGCGCGAAGCGGACACCGGAGACGGCGTCACGGCGTTGGATGGCGGAGAAGCCTAGGACGCCGAGCAGCCGGAGCTACTCGATCGGCGAGCCCGCCAAGTTCAAGGGAGTGGGCTACTCGCAGTCGGCGAGGATGGGGAACCTGAACCCCAAGGACCGGATGTTCGCGTCGCTCAGCAACATTGCCGATCTCAAGTCTGCGACGGAAGCGGCCATGGACGATTACGACGACGAATTCGACCACATCGACGAGAGCCACTACGTGGGCATGGAGCACTCCGTGAACGACAAGAAGAAGCGGCCGATACTTCGCAAGTTCGGGGATCTGTTCAGGAGGAAAAGCTTCTACAAGTCGAATTCAACGCCAGTGCACATTTGAATTTTGTTCCCTGTGTAATGCATGTAATTTCGATTTGTTCATCTAAATACACAACATATCAAATATTCTTTGCCGCTAACTGTTTCATTCTGCGCTGAAATTTGTAGTGTGTTGAATTGCTGCAAGTGTCCGTTCTATCGCTTTTCGGCTAAAAGTTGGACAGATTAACACTTTACATGCCTGATTAGAAACATGACATTCGATGAAGACAGTGTGACAAGATTAGAAGCAGATGCTGCCCCTGATAATAAGATTTTAACGTGCCTTTTAACACATGAGTTTCTAGAAGCACGAAGACAAGTCAAAGTTTCGCCGAAGTCCCCATTTGTCAGTACTACTCAGTAGTTGCAGATGCTGATAGTTTCAGTAATTTAGCGCCTGTACACACTTGAATTTATTACCCAGTGTAATGCATGTAGTTTCTATTTGTTCATCTGAATACAGAAGATATGAAATATTGTTTGCAGCAAACTGTTTCATTCTGCGCTGAGTTTTGGAGTAGTTTGTTGAATTGCTGGCAAGAGTGTCAGACTGTTACTTTTCGGCTAAAAGTTGGACAGATAAACATTTTACATGTCTGGTTAGAAAGATGGCATTCGATGAAGACAGAGTGACATGATTAGAAGAGGATGCTGCCCCTGATAAGTTTTAACATGCCTTTTGACACAAGTGTTTCTAGAAGCATGAAGACAAGTCAAGTTTCGCCAAAGTCGCCATTTGTCAGTAGTGCAGATGCTGATAGTTTCAGAAGCTTGTGTTGTTTGTTTGTCAGAAGAAGAACGAGTACCCGCATATGATAGCAGAAGCCTCCACGTGACAATGACATAGCTTGGAAAAACAATCTGGCATCATTACTTTCATTTGCTTCGAACTTCAACGAAATGAACACATACCAGAGAAAGTCTGAGCTCGTACCGCCATCGGTATTCAGTACTCCTAGTCCAACCTCTGAAATGTCGCTTCTATCACCTTCATTGTGCTCTTTGACTTCATCCTGAATTCATGTGAGTGGCAGTCGATCTTGTACCATTTCACACCAGAGACGAGCAAATATCTGGACGTGCAAAGTAGCATGCTTTGCTGGTTCGCCAGCTCGACCTTCTAGTTCATAAGTTACCCCATCCGTTCAGTCAATTTTCTTCTCGCACACCAGAAATGGCTTCATTTTAAAAAAAAAATCTTAATGAAGCCGCTTTCTTTCCATGTAGCAACTGCAAAATTGTCGGTGTTCACTAGTGCTTGAACAGTAGGCAGGATAGCAATCACGCCCAAGCAGTTGAACTCTATACCTAAACTGAGTTTAGGTTGCGGCTTCAGTGCTTTCCGCACCATGAAGTGATATGAGCCACTTTCGGTGTCGGCTTCTACGGTTCTACGAAACAAATATATCGCTTTATCAGTCATTTAGCGTCTGTAAACAGAGCTCCACAGATGCCACTGTGTCAGAAGCTCCTGTGCTTATTCCTGATCGTGATTATACTAACCGCGAGATAACTTGCAATCACGGCCACGGCCAATGGTCGGTGGAACAGATCGATCATGTCTGTAGGCAACCGTATCGCCAAAAATTGGCCAAAACGCTAGTGATCAGCTGGCGTTGTTGTCACATTACCGAAAAGGTTTCCGGAGGAGTGTCATTGCTGTGAAGAAGAATAACCTCTGAAGCACGGCGTCATAGCACCCCTGAGAACCAGGAGACAGGAGCACGGCCATTGGGAGCATTTCGCTGTCAGGTTGGGATCAGTCGCGGCTCACATGATAACAACACCCATCCGTCGTCCTGCAAAAGAGGAGGTGACGGCAGAGAGAGCCCCTGTATTGTGGCGGGAGTAATCAACAAATTTGAAGCTTGAATGGGTGAGCCGGAACCGGTCGCCGGGTTTCAGATGGTCCCCGGAGCTTTGGTCGGAACTGGTCACCGGGGAACAATCGGGATGGGAGACCAGCCGGTCAGGCCAGGCATGGGGTGAAAAGACGAATGGTTTTCGCGCGTGCCGAAAGAACGAGTCTTTTAAAAGGCCCGGCATGCATCACCATCACTGCGTCGCCCTCTCTTTCATGCAGACTCGTCCGGCTTCGCGTTCGGCTGTTTGCCGGCCTGCGCTTGCCAATTGCTGGGACTGATCGGCATTGGCGCATCGTGCTTTTCAGAGCACTGTGCCAATGAGCGGTCAGAATGGAGGGAGCATGCATGGTTAGCGGTATCTTTTTTTCCTAAATAGCCTTAAACTCTTTTTTAGAGTACCCAATGCATACTTTAACTTTATGTACGACAGAGATTTTTTAGTACAAGAAAATGACAGTCCGTTGCGCACCACTGTCAAGAACACCACTCACACTGGCTAGTCCGAAGATAGCCCACACACAACAACCAAACTCAAGTAAAAGCCTATCCTAAACTGAGAGCAAAGCCACGTCTCAATCAATGCCGCCGCCGCCTCCAAGGAAGAACTGCTCCATCTTGAATTTACTTGTCGACGCACCATCCTAAAGGAGGAGGATGGCGGGACATGGTCTGTCCAGAGAAAGGCGTTTTCTTGAACACGCTAGCGAAGGTGTGCATATCGCCCCTGCATCTCAACCTTGGATAGCGGTGAGCACCGGAGGAGTACAATATAGGACCTCCAAGCCGAGTCTCCAAACGCGAGGCTCTTACCAGAGGGACGACGTCGAGTACGCCGCCATCTTGCCGGTCCAACTCTGAATCTAGTCTTTCGCCCGGAGACATCTACCAGACCAGGGTGAGGGCGAGGGATGTGTCAGCTCGCCTCGGAGACACCTCCAATAAGGGAATGACACCCACAGGCGTCGTTGTCACCGGCACCAACCGAACCAGGCAGGACTTTCGTCCGAATTGCCGCACACCTTCCTCCCTACCCACAAGACTGGGACACACGTCCATGTTGATCACACCGCCGCCGCAGCCTTCACCATCGTAGCCGAAGCGTCGTGGACCACCGACGACCCGCACGAACGAGGGCACACCTTGTTTCCGCAGCACCCACCTTTATTCCTCCTCCCACACGGATTAGGACCTGCCGGACCGTAGCTGTCAACTCCCTGACAGCTACCGCCGCAACCCTAAAGCCCAGATCGGGGCCAGTGATGAGCCCAACTCCGACCCGCGCCGCCACCAACGTTGTGTCCTCCGCAGCAAACTGTCTGGGGAGCCACCGCCGGCAGCACCACCTCACCTCGAAGACCCGGGATGGCCCACGCCAGCGCCTCCAGGTCACGCCGCCGCCAGGGACCCGTGCCAGCACCTCCGCATCGTCGAATCCAGGGCCTCGCACGACGCGCTGGCCTTGTTACTGCTCCTCCCTGCCAAGCTCCACCGTCCCGCCTCACCACACGCCGTGCACCGCAGCCCAACTCCTCCGTCGTGCTCCACCCACCATGATGCCTCTCCAAGCGCGTAGGAGACCCGTCGGGGCGCCGCTTTTTCCTTGCCAGCCTCCTTTGTTGGCTGGGCGCTGCCACCGCCGCCGCCAGCGGCGGCGGCCAGGGGAGCACGGGGCAGGGGCTCGAGCTGCTAGGGTTTCGGCCCTCCAGAGTCGCCACGCGCGTGCGACCCGGGAGGGGAGGGGGTCGAGCAGCGAGATAGTAAGCAGCAGGGGAGATGGCCCTTAAACTAACCTTCAGCTAATTGTGCCCCTTCGAATAACTTTCAGCGACATATGACCCTTTTCAAAAACTTCATGGGTTTAGACATTCTGAAAATCTCAGAAAATGCCATACACTTTGGCTTATCCTATTACATATCAAATGACTCATTAAAAATGACTTAGAAATTTTTGCGTTTCCCAGGCTCGGGATAAGCCAAAGTGTATGGCGTTTTCTGAGATTTCAGGGCCTCTGCGATTTTCAAAACGCCTAAGCCTATGGTGTTTTTGAAAAGGGAAATTTGTTCGAAGAGTCACAATTAGCTGAAGATTATGTTAAGGGCCATTTAGGGGGAAATATATACCGATTAGCGTTGAAGTTCTGGCCCTGAACAACTGACAGGAGATGGAGGCATGGGCTACAGGATGCTACGTGGCCTGTTATACCTGTCTGCGGGGACGAAGACAACGTCAGTCATATTCTGGTGGATTGTGTATACTCAAGACATGTATGGTGGGGATGCTTTCAGAGATTGGAGTTCGGGGTGAACATCCCACGAGCAAATGGCACACTTCAATTGTGGTGGTTCAGTGTGAGGAGTGGCTTCAGCAAAAGGTATAAAAGAGGTTTCAATACCCTAACAATCTTGATTTGCTAGAGGCTTTGGAAGCAACGACATGCCAGAGCATTCAACAATCTAAACATGCAACTCTCGGTTGAGTGTTTGGTCGTGCAGGTCATAGCAGATTGGGAGCAATGGAGATCAGCTGGGTTAGGAGGGAGTAACACATTTGCGTGAGTAGTGCATTAGGTGCTGGTGTGTGTGCTGGGCCGGTGGGGTGCTGATCGACGTTGTATGCAATGGTTTTTTTTTTTTGAGAATTCCTGGTCTTTTTTTTTGTAGTGCATTAGGTGCTGGTGTGTGTGCTGGGCCGGTGGGGTGCTGATCGACGTTGTATGCAATGTTAACTGTCGAATCTTGTACTCAAACTTCTACCTTCTATCTTCTATAAACTATAAAGATAAGGTACGCAATTACGTACTCTCAAAAAAAGATTCTATTATTCTCTCACAGCGAAAAAAGATTCTATTATTCTCTCACAGCAGGAACAAGTTGCCCAATTTTCGTATTTTTCGATAACTAGCGCTTCCGTAAGACTAACACCATGATTGGCCCTGTTTGGAAACAATTTACAAATCTTGCCCCTCACTACGACGCCATGTAGAGCAGCGTCAACACAAAGCAACTCGGTGTCGTCCTGCTGCAACTTAGGGTTAAACTATGGAGCCGACATATCTCTCGAGTCAGCCAACTTTCAAATTTCAGCTACAACTCAAATTTCAAATTTCGGCTACAACTCCTCTAGCACCGAGACAAGGCATCAGACTTGGAATTAGTTTCCGATAGGGGCAAGACTTCGATTTAGTCTTACAAGGGCCATATTCATTAAAAAAAATCATCACGTTACTGAGTTGATTGCACTGAACCAATTGTGCTTAGTCTAAAAAACAATTGTGTCAGGGGCATTCTAGCCTATTCTGATAAATATTGTTATTACACCTATTGCGGTAGGGCTGAGTGTTCGCCTACAACATAACCAAGCACAATTTTCCAAAATACACCTGTGGCATAGACATTTTTAAAGTCAGAACCTGATAGGAAGGTTGCCAAAAGTTAGGTCTCGGGATATTTTGTCATTCTCCTACACTAATTTCTAATGTCCATGAACACCGAACTTAGTATCACACAGCAACACTCAAAGGGCAAAGCCTGTAGCTTAAACTTTCTACGCTTACCCCTAGCTCTTTTGGCTACAGTCATCTTTCCATTTAAAGATTGCCACAACCACCAAAGGTTAGCTGGGCTGGAGATAAAATTTTCCCCTTGCCAGTAGGCTATATTGCCTTGTTGCTAACTCCCCAGGTTGATGACAGAAAAATACATGAAACGGGTAGGGCAGCACTGGCACTCACGCATCATATAGATACAAATAAAACAAGACAAACACAGGGAATAATCTTGTAATAGTTCACATAATTTCGAATTTCCACACATAAATGCAAGGTTAAGATAAGACATAAGATAGCACCATAAGGTGGATGCCTTAGGACAGACCAACGAACAAGTGATCCAGTTCTAGAACATACGTATGACAGAGTACGACTACAAATGACTACTATTAGTAGTTCACGACACACGATAACTGTTCAGCAGTAAAAGCAGACACGCAGAACATTGATGCATCCACAGGCAAAGCACCTAAGCCCTCTCGCCACGGATCCTCCTAGCCAGCTGAATGTCCTTGGGCATGATGGTCACCCTCTTGGCATGGATGGCGCACAGGTTGGTGTCCTCAAAGAGGCCCACCAGGTATGCCTCTGCAGCCTCCTGAAGAGCAAGCACTGCGTGGCTCTGGAAACGCAGATCAGTCTGCACAAACAGAACGAGATGACAAAAGAAGCTTAAGTTTACTTGATGAGAGTTGACATGACAGGAGCATGACAATAGAGTGCACAAATGTCACCTTGAAATCCTGGGCAATCTCCCTAACAAGCCTCTGGAATGGAAGCTTCCTTATGAGCAGCTCAGTACTCTTCTGGTACTTGCGGATCTCACTGCAAAGTTAAACATGCGAATTAGTTCTTGTGCATTCGAAAATAGTTTAAACGAGAATATGTGCAATAACACAGATCATAAGTTAAAAGCTTTGCGTACCGAAGAGCAACAGTCCCAGGGCGGTAGCGGTGAGGCTTCTTCACTCCTCCAGTAGTGGGAGCAGACTTACGAGCAGCCTGTTGAATAGCAATAAACAGATTGTAAGGTAAACTGTAACACCATAGCAGTCCATATATACCAGTGAGATAGATAGATGGCATGAAGGTTGAGGTTTATATTGTAATACAAGGTTTAGTATACTTAGTAAGTAACAACATGGCAATGACATAAGAAATCTGTCAATATTACAGCAACAAACCTTGGTGGCTAGCTGCTTCCTTGGAGCCTTTCCTCCAGTGGACTTACGAGCAGTCTGCTTAGTACGAGCCATGAGCAAAACCTTTGGTTACCTGAAGAAACAGAAGAAAATCAGTTCCCTGATATTGTCATACCACATCAAATATACTAGTCTTACAACTGTACATAAATGGTCAAAGTAAAATGTGCATTGATACTAAATCCGTTCAGTAACTATGTAGACTTCCAACAACCACCATGCTATATGCACCTTTAGTTGAAACACACAGTACAATGATAACTAAGACTCTTTAATCCACGGGATAATAACCTAACACGAGATAAAATCTCCTACTTCGAAAGAAAAGACCAGTCTACTTTTAAATAAGATTTTTAATTCAGAAGATACCCAGAAATACAACACGCACAGAAAAACTGCAGGATAAGGAAGAATAATAGAGCTACCATTATGTATATATCCAAGTGTTAAATATGGTGATTTGTGAACCACTAACCAAATCATTTAGGCAGCAAATTTCGCAAATGGAAAGCACAATCATATATAGTCTGTCCACTAAGAAAGATCTACTTCCTAATTACCAGGTTGAATTCTTGAACATATCTCCCAAAGTTAACTGCATATCTTTAGTACATCCAAAGCATTAGCACTAGGAAACTAACAATAATCAGGCCAGAATACCCAGTTAAAGAATGGATTCATAAACAGGAAACTTTTACAGGGACAATGCTACATGTTCCTTCAGATGAAACACACGGTACACTTCTAACTAAAATTCTTAGTCCACATGATCATACTTACAGCAAGATAAAATTTCTGACTTCAGAAGAAAGGAACTAGTCTACTTTTAATTAGGATGGTTCATTCAAAATATACACAAGAGATACAACACCCACTTAAAAACTGCAGGACCACTAGGTATAATGGTTGAGCATATTGATATGTGAAGTAGAGCTACACTCATGTATCCAAATGTTAAAATATATTGATATGTGAAGTGAAATCAATATTAGGCATCAAACTTTTGAGATAAAAGCAAGAGAAAATATAAGAAATATATTTTCTAATGACTAGGTATAATGGTTGAACATATGTTTCTATCTATGTACACATTTAATTTAACCAAAGAATGGGCACTAAGAAGTTAGTAAGGTAGCAACATCCAACACACCATATCAATGCAAAGATGTAAAGCAGGTAACAGTGTTGCCATATACAGCTGAGAAAAAACAGCTGTTCTTCATGAATTTTGATTATGCAACCAATCTAACTAACGTTTTAGGCATCATTATCAGAGCTAACTCAAGTTTACCCTGCACCCATCAATTCACTGATGAAGATTGAAGACAGATGGCTCACAGCAAGAAGATCAATATTATAGGACAATCTCTCTTTTTTTAATAAAATTATAGAACAATCTCATTGGCGCTGACAGGATATTGTGGCAATGTACTGCATACAATTGTAATGCATACTTTTGATAACTACTATCTTCTTAAACCAGTTACTTCCCACCGTAGCAACATAAAAGAACTAAATCACCAACTCTTCATATCCTAGAAACCAGTGTTCACCTCATAAACAACTACATCACGCACACCAATATTACAATAATACTACTGTAACACACATGAAGATACAGGTTCGGGGGACCAGGAGATACCTAATTACCCACAAAACAAATAGCAAAACCCAATGGTTCGGAACGAACTTGGATACCACTAGAGCGTAAAGGAATCTACAGATCTGCAGGAATTTCTAATAACTAAGTAAGCTGCAAACTCAAATATCATCAGATCACGATTCCAACTAATGAAGGTACACCAATATTAGTATGATACCCAACCACAAATTCCGTATGATGCAGGCACACGTAGCATCTAACCGAAATTTAAGCATGAAAAACACCCCGAAGTCATCAATCTAAACAATCGCACTTGACGAACCACGTCGAAACCCTAAATCCAATCCCCAAATCCGCTCCCAGTTCATCCCCAGATCCACCGCCCCAGCGAGACTACGACGAACGGATCACGAACCAAAGCAGGGCTACGGAGGAATCACGCCACCGAATCGAAGATCAGGAGTGGATGATTTACCTCGCGCGATTCCGAAATCCCAAATCCGCCGGGGGAGTGGTTGCAGCTTTGAGGAGACTCGAAAGCGGCGGTTGGTTGTGAGATATTTTTTGTTTTTTGTGGATGAGGTCAGGCTTTATACCCGGAGCGGTTCCGTCAGCCACGTGTCGGCTGGAACTGACGGTCACGATCTCGTATTTGTGTGCTTGGCCTGACACGATCTAACGGCGGAGACTAGCGGCCTGGCGGTGCCACGGATCGTGGTTGCTGCGCGCTGCGCTCCTATTGGCCGAAATATCGAGGTCGCGGATCGGGGATTGTGGGTGGCCAGGTGGGGTACTTTACGTGATGGTCATTACCATGTGTTTTTGTACTCCGTACAATAAAAGGCCGTGCCTCTGACACGTGGGCCCGGATTGTAGTACCGTATTGTTCATGACTTAAATCTTTCGAGAGCCTGATTGTATTTGGAACAATCCGAAAGGTACCGTGTGCATTCAGTAGCACGAATAGCTAGCTTCCATTGGGACAAGAGTGTCTCGACGGAACAATCAATCAACTACAAGTCTACAACTACATCTAGAAGATCAATCAACTACGATCAAAAGGATCACACATTAAAGATATGAAACTGGTTTATTCAAAAAACCAACCCGAAAGGTGAGAGCTGATTGTATTTTGAACAATCCGAAAGGCGATACCTCCGATGATGAAGTAATGCATATACAAATAAACATAATTGTTCCAAATCAAATTAATCCCACGTCATATGTAACCACCACCCAAACTGGGAGCTGGTGCTGTCGCGGCATGTACCACATATCTCCATGTATTGTAAAGATTTTATGAATAACTTTTCTATAATAGGTTTTAGTAATGTCCATTTGGATTTGTTGTAGGTGCAGAACATTCTCAATATACCGGTAACAATAGTAGAGTGACTCCAAAAGCGGTGGATCATGCTAGACCAAAACGACAAAGCACGAAAAATCGAACAGACTGAGGCGATGAATGCTCGCGGAAGAGCACCTAGGACAGATAAACCAACTGAGGAGAGAAATGAACGACAAAGATTACCAAGGGAAAAATATACTAGGCAGAGACAAGAGAAGAATGACATTGAAGTGGTCGTAGACAAAGCATACCACCCGAGAAAAGACAACAAATATATGCTCGTCAAAGAGGCACGGAGGCAGAATGTGCCACGATGGTACAAACGTCTTTCTGCCAAGTGCCAACACAGCGATGCATCAACACAGTGAGTCATAAGAGAAATGGCGAAAAGAAAAGGACAAGACAAAAATAGCGGGAAAAAAAGAGTGGGAGGCAAATAACGACAACGAATAAAGGTATATGCGCCAGCACATTTTGTTCTGGCCTAAAACAAAAGGTACATTTTATTCTGGGGCAAAACAATAATTCTTTTTTGTTAAGCGTCTACGTAAAATCAAGACGATTATGGGCCAAATGTCACAATTAGAACTAATCGTATTGGGCATCGGTGGAGGAGCCTGTTGAAACCAAACTAGGTCGTGACCCACCCGGCCCAGCCCAACATGCTAAAGCATGCGAACTAAATTTAGCTATGAAAGCAGAAAAATATGTAGTCTCCTTTGGGCTGGCCTGCCTAGCAGTTCCAGTGGAGCTCTGTCAGTAGGGTCTCAACAAATTCTTGTGACCGTAATGGTCATGTGGGCCGTTGCTCCTTTCGTCACTATATGTAGTCTCCTTTGGACTGGCCTGCCCTGCAGTTCCAGCGGAGCTTTGCCAGCAGGGTCTCAACAATTTTTTCTGACCGTAATGGTCATGTGGGCCGTTGCTCCTTTCGTCTCCAATCTGACGGGGAGGAATCAGTAGGCACGGTAGAAGCCGGGTTACCATTGGTCATGCACGAGGAACGGTCGGGAGAGCCGGCATGGATCCCGGGTGACGCAATGGAGCATGAAGAGGACACAGAATCAATCTTGCCCCTGTTTGAAGGTCGGTACGGATACAAGGCAGAAGAAGAGGACGAGGAGGAGCAAGAGTACATCGCAAGCCCGGTTAGGAGGATGGCAGTTTACACCGCACCTTCGATTAACGCGGGCGCGTCACCATCAACTGCTATTCCACCAGCCTCAAACCCGGACCAACAGCAGCAACAGTTACCACAAATACTGGAGCTGGCGGGTCAGAGGATGGATGTAGACCCGGCTTCGGTGACAGATGAAAGTGAAGACACTGCTCGTTTCCGAAATAGCTTCGGTTTCCTCAATAACCGGGCTCAGGGCGAAGAAAGAAATAATACGGCTAGTGCTCCTGCCTTGTTCAACAATGGCTTGGCCCTAGATCCAACAGCGCTTACAAGATTGGTTACTCCAGAAAATGCAGCAGTAAGGGCTATAGAGTTAGATACCGCGCGCCGGGCTTTGGAGCAAATGCGTAGAGATACAATGGCAGAAAAGCAGCAGATGGCAGCCAGACAAAGGCAAATTGAGGAATAAGAGAATCGCTTAAATGACATGACTAGAGTTCACCAGAGAAGGCACCAGAGCCGGTTAGCACAAGGAGAAAACAATATCAACCCATCTGTATTATTCAGGACTCCAGTGGATCAACCCATTGGTGTGGCTCAAGAAAACCCAGTCATTAGGACACCCGTAGAACAAAACAGAGGAACTTCTAGAGCCAGGGTCGCATTGGCCGAGACACCGGGTTTGCTCGCCGGAGGAGCCGGGGGAAATCCGGGTCTGCCGCCACGAACACCGAGGTTCCACACGCCGGCGGGTCATTATTCCAATCCAGCGGATAACGTGTACGCCGCAACTTTAGCGCTCGACCGTATCCCCCTCGGAGACTCGCCAGCAGAGATTGAAACCCGGCGTGTCATTGATATGTTACGCACCGCAGTAGTTCAGCAAGTTCAGTATTCGAAAGAGAAAAGTGCACTTCATTCCACAACTTAAAGTAGTAAGCATACCAAGAGCCGCCATGGCGAGACCCCGCCATTGGTCGGGCCTGCCGTGGCGCAACAGCAGAATCCACCTCAACAGAACCAGAACAACCAGCAATATCAGCCCGCCCCTGCAGTTTTGGTGGCTCAGCAGATAGTCAATGGATCGCAGGCGAGAAGAGCGGCCAGCGCGAACCCGGCGGTACCTGTCGTAGCGGTGCCGCAAGGAGGACCCGGCGCTGCGGCAGCTGCATCCATGAGCTCACCAGGTAATAATATTTTTTTAGCAAGTCCTTCTAACTTAGTCGGGCCAAAGTGTCTCTCAGATGCCATTAGAGCGGAGCCTTTCCCTGAGAAGTTCAAGGAGCCCAACAAGATATCCAATTACGAGCCTAGCATGGACCCGACAAGCTGGTTGAGCAGTTATGAGATGGCAATGTGTATACGGAACGCCACGGAGAATGTTTATGCAAAATATATGTACTTGATGATGAGCAATGGAGCAGCGAAATTATGGTTCAAGAACCTACCAGAGAAATCCATCAAGTCATGGGATGAGCTAAAGACAGTTTTTACTAAGCATTTTCAAGGTACGTGCAAGCGTTTGTTCTCCATTGAAGACCTTGATCGCTGTGTACAGAGAAAGGGCGAGTCAGCACGGCATTGGATGAGACGGGTCACGGAGATCCTTCACTCCTCATCTGGTATTGAGCCCAAGGACGCGATTTCAACGATGGAAAAAACGTGCAAGTTTACTCCCCTTGTCCAGAAGCTGGCCGTATGAAGGAGGGCCACCGGGTCAAGCCAGTCACCATGGCTGAGTTGATGGATGCTTGCAACAGGCACGCAGCCATGGACAAGACCCAGGATGATAACGAGGAAGAAAAGGGAAAGGTCCTGTGAATAATGGAGGAAAGAACAACAATGGCAATGGAAATAACAACAGCAACCAGAATCAGCACAAGCGCGGGCACAATGAGGGAAATTTGGAGTTGGTGGCAAACACAAATGACGGGTTTCAGAGGCAAAGGATGGAAGGAAATTTTCACGACAATAGAGGTTATCAAGGAAACAATGGGAACTACAATGGTGGAAACAGTTATCAAGTATCACGCCCAACCAGCACTGAAGAGGCTTTCAGGATGCCGTGTCCTCGCCATAGCAGGAACGGTAGACCCGCCAATCACTCGTTGGCCCAGTGTGTAGATTTAAACAGGTGGAAAAATAATGAGATACATAGAGCACTGCAAGGAGCAGGCAGAGGTGGAGGACCGGCCCGGGAGGTAACCCGGCTACAGGACCTTTTACTGGAGCAAATGCAGTACCCACCAACAATTCAGGAGCCGGTCAAACACGGCAATCAAGGCGGGTTTTCACAGCAGCCAAAGCAACTTGGCCAATATCATATACACCAGTGGCACAACCAAGAGAGAGCGAAAGGTAGTCAAAAGGGCGGTTAATGCAGTTGCTGCAGGAGTCCCAAATATTTAAGATGGTCAGAACATGCGATCACGTGGAGTAGAGCGGATCACCCGGATGTTGTTGAGCACCTGGGTCTGCTAGCTTTGGTTGTGGCCCCCAAGTGGTGGTTTTGAGTTAAAGAAAGTATTGATGGATGGTGGAAGTAGTATCAACATCCTATATTGGGAACGTTTATGCGTATGGGCCTCAAAACATCACAGCTGCAAAAGACATCCACCGTTTTTCATGGCATAGTTCCAGGGAAGTCAGCAACCCAGAGGGAAAATTTTCACTAGAGGTTGCTTTTGGCGAGTCCATTGACAACTTTCGTTCAGAGTGGCTCATTTTGGTGTGAAGTTTCAGAGTCCTTATCATGCATTGTTTGGAAGGCCGGCTTATGCCAAGTTCATGGCAAGGCCGTGTTATGTGTACCACAGTTGAAAATACCGGGTCCTAAGGGGATCATCACAGTTCATGGCAACAAAGAGATAGCAGCACAGTGTGATGAAGGAGATGCGGCCTTGGCAGAGCATGCTTGTGCGAAAGAGGAGTTGAAAGCTTATAGGTCTAATCTTGACCCGGAGGATAACACAACACTAAGAAACCAACAACAGAAGATGATAGGGCAAAGTTCAAAGCCGCCCAAGATACAAAGATGGTGGATTTCGTGCCTGGGGATTCCTCCAAGCAGTTTGCCATAGGGTCCAATCTTACTGATAAATAGGAAAGCGCGCTCATCGAGTTCATCCGTGAGAATCGGGATGTTTTTGCATGGACACCTAGTGACATGCCTGGCATTCCGACTGAACTCGCTGAGCACCGCTTACATGTTGATCCCAAAGCAAGGCCGGTAAAACAAGGTTTGAGGAAGATGAATGCAGAGAGAAGAAAGGCTATAGGAGAAGAGATAGCCCGGCTCCTAGCAGCTGGCTTTATCATGGAAGTTTTTCACCCAGAGTGGTTGGCTAACCCGGTTCTAGTTCTGAAGAAAAATAATGAGTGGAGGATGTGCATTGATTTTACAAGTCTGAATAAGCATTGTCCCAAGGACCCGTTTGCACTGCCGCGCATTGATCAAATCATTGACGCAGTTGCGGGCAGCGAGCTCTTGTGTTTTTTGGATGCATACTCAGGATATCATCAGATCAAGCTTAATCAGCAAGATTGGGAAAAGACAGCGTTCATAACCCCGTTTGGTGCTTTTTGTTACAAGACCATGACGTTTGGATTGAAAAACGCAGGTGCCACGTACCAAAGGTGTATTCAGAAGTGTTTTCATGATCAGATTGGGCGCAATGTGCATGCCTATGTGGATGATGTGGTGATCAAGACAGAGAAAGCCGGGTCATTCATTAATGACCTAAGAGAGACGTTTGTTAACTTGCGAAAGTACAAGATGAAGCTCAATCCTACAAAGTGTGTATTTGGTGTTCCAGCTGGGAAGCTCCTTGGTTTCATCGTATCAGAGAGGGAATTGAGGCAAACCCGGAAAAGATCAAGGCTATTCAAAGTTTGAAGAAACCTGAGGAATTGGCAGATGTTCAGAAGTTAACGGGGTGTGTAGCTGCGCTAAGCCGGTTTATATCCCGGCTCGGAGAGAAGGCCATCCCTTTATACAAATTACTGAAGAAAACGGACAACTTCGTGTGGAATCAAGAGGCAGATGAGGCATTTGAAGCTCTCAAGAAGCAGCTATCAGAGGCGCCAATTCTTGCAGCGCCGGGTCCCAAAGAGCCCATGCTGTTATACGTCGCTGCCGGGCCTCAGGCTGTTAGCGCTGTGGTGGTGGAGCGTAAAGGTAGGCAAAGAACACCGGTCCAGAGGCCGGTCTATTACGTCAGTGAGGTATTATCAGAGGCAAAGCAGCGCTATCCACATTGGCAGAAATTAGTGTTTGGTGTTTTCATGGCGAGTAGAAAGTTGAAGCCTTATTTTCAGGAACATCCAATTACAGTGGTCAGTTCAATTCCATTAGCAGATATTATCAGAAACTCAGAAGCTACAGGAAGAGTTGCCAAGTGGGCAATAGAGATGGGGCCGTATCATATCAACTATGAGCCTCGTACAGCCATCAAGTCTCAGGCATTGGCTGATTTTCTTAATGATTGGACACAGTTAAGTGCACCACCTCTTACACCAAGTATCAAGTCTTGGATCATGCATTTTGACGGGTCTAAGCAAGAACAAGGTTCAGGAGCCGGAGTTGTGTTAACTTCTCCAAAAGGTGACAAGTTGAGTTATGTGTTACAAATTCATTTTGATTGTTCCAATAATGTGGCAGAATATGAGGCCTTGCTGCATGGTTTGCGCATGGCAAAGGAGATGAACATCAAGCGTATTAAGTGCTATGGAGATTCAGATCTTGTGGCACACAAGTTTCAGGAACATGGGATAGGAAGGATGCAACAATGGCGGCTTACAGAAGAGAAGTGGATAGGGTAGCCGGGTTCTTCTCAGGCTATCAGGTGGATCACATTGATCGCAGGAAAAATGATGCTGCAGATGCTTTATCAAGACTCGGCTCACGACGAGAGCCGGTTCCACCTAATGTTTTCTTGGATGAATTGTGGACTCCTTCAGTCAAGCTTCAAGATGAGGAAGAACTTGCATATCAAGATGACCCGGATTCACAGTTGGTAGCAGCAACTCATGAAATTCCAGAGTGGACAGAACCTTACTTGGCGTATCTTCTGCGAGGGGAGTTGCCACAGCAGGAAGTTGTATCCCGGCAAATAGTACGCCGGGCTAAGGCTTACGTGGTTATTGATGGTGAGTTATACAAAAGGAGCGTGTCAGGAGTATTTCAGAGATGTGTATCTGGAAAGGAGGCCGGCAAATTTTGAAAGAGATTCATGAGGGAGATTGTGGTCATCATGCATCAACAAGATCTTTAGTAGCAAAAGCATTCAGACACGGTTTCTTTTGGCTCACGGCCCAGGCAGATGCAGAGCGCTTGGTGAGCAGATGTGATGGGTGTCAAAGATATGCAAGGCAAGTTCATGTGCCGGCTCAGGAATTGCGACAATACCTTTGACCTGGCCTTTTGCAGTTTGGGGGCTTGATGGTGGGTCCCTTTCATATGTCCCCTTGCAAGAAAACCCACCTCTTAGTTGCCATTGATAAATTTACAAAGTGGGTTGAGGTGATGCCAGTTACAAATTGTGAAGCAGCTACAGCAGTTAAGTTTGTGAAAAAGATCATACATCGGTTTGGATATCCTCATAGCATCATCACAGATAATGGAACTAACATGTCACTTGGAGAGATGGCAAAGTTTTGTGGAAACAATGGTATACGTTTGGATGTGGCTTCAGTTGCTCATCCACAGGCCAATGGGCAAGTAGAAAGAGCAAATCAAGAATTACTAGAGGCTTAAAACCACGTCTCCGGGTCCCGTGCATCAGAGCCGCCGGGGCGTGGGTTGAGGAGTTACCATCTGTCGTTTGGGGAATCAACACAACACCAAATAGATCACAAAGATGACGCCCTTCTTCATGGTGTATGGGGCAGAGGCAGTATTGCCAAGTGATATTATACATGACTCGCCTAGAGTGGCGGCTTATGTTGAAACTGAGAATGAGCAGACCCGGCAAGATTCTTTGGACTTGCTCGAGGAGAATAGAGAACAAGCATTGGAAAGATCTGCAATATATCAGCAAGATTTGAGGCGGTATCACAGTCGCCGGGTTAGAACTCGCACTTTCCAGGAGGGTGACTTAGTGCTGCGGTGGACGCAATCCAAGGAAGGGATGCACAAGTTATCTCCTCCATGGGAGGGACCCTTTATCATAAGCAAGAATCTGTACAATGGTTCGTATTATCTGGTGGATGCTAGAGAGAAATCTGAGTACGTGACACAACACATTCCACTTCTTCATTGGAGGAGCGCGAGCGGCCATGGAACATTGCCCAGCTGCGCCCATATTATACTTAGCATGAGATCAAGATATCAGATGTAATACACGATGTAACAGGCAGCAGGTTTCAGACGCGCTCTTTTCCTTACCAGGGTACCTAAGGGGACTGGAAGGTTTTTAATGAGGCGGCTTGCTGACCTAACCTTTCTATCAATAAAGTGAAGGTTGAACAGAATTTGTGTTGTCTCATTTAAATTTCAGTTCTGGTTTTTGAAAGCCGGTTATTCTCTAAAGATTGAGATGTACCGTAACACAGTTTGATGATAAGCCAGGTCTTGGGGGCTGGTCATTGAGGTGGCATAGTTTTTATCCAAGACCCGGCTTTATGGTTATCCGGGTCCCAAAGTTCTTTGAGACCCGGCAAAGAGAGTTTGGGGTTATTGTTACTGTTTTTGTTCATTAGCATGCATGTTTAGTGTACAAGTTTATGTACTTGTGTTTTCTGTTGTAGAACAAGTAAATATAGTTGTGTAGCTGTTTTTTATCATAGAAGATGCCCAAAGAGCGCTCTCATCAGTATGTGGATCAATGGGGTAATGTTGCATAGTTAAGCCATTACTTTATAAACATTGATCCAGGTCTTGGGGGCTCTCACTTGAATAGTTTGTAGCTGCAATCCAAGACCCGGCTTTTATGCCACCAGTTTTATTCTTGGTTATCTTGTGTTGAGTTTGATGTGACTCGCAATTATATGGCCTGATTGCTCACTGGAAATTCAATCAATCATGATGCCCAATGGGGACTTGGTTTGACCCTGTTTTTATCAGAGAAGTTGCGACAGAGAATCCATGCGAAAGCCAACTCACAGTTAAAGAAATCAAAAGGGTCATCCAGACCAAAGACAAACATATATCTTAAAGCAAAAGTTCCACATGATTCAAGCAAAGTTTCATAGGTGTATAGACACACCATCAAAAGCATAGGGTAAAAAGTGCTAAGTTATTACAATAACTGCCCAAAGGGCCGAATGAGATTGTTTTTTGCAGAGATAAAGCATCTGCATAAGTTTTTCAAGCACCGGCTTCAGGAGCCGGGTTATCGGAAGGAGTAGCGGCCGGGATGTCTTCTGTAGCATCTGCTGGGTTATCGTCCTTGGCAACTGTCGGGTCATCTTGTGTCGCCTCTGCTTCTGTGATCCGGGTCTTGAGGGCTCCATTTTTACGCCAGGTGACATGTTGAAGGGATTGGAAATAACCCTCCTCATCGTCTTGAACTGCAGCTCGTGATGGAGGAGGAACACTTGGAGTAGATGAACTCGGAGCGTGGAGGTACTGGAAGCAACTTTTTCTGGGACAATGGAGTCCTTGTAGCTTTGGAGGAGGTTAACGCGTTGTGGTTCATCATCGATGATCTCTTCGTTGGCTTCGTTGTATCCATATTGCAGAGTGGTTAGCTTCATCTTGCTAGCAATAACAGTGGCGGCATGCCGGGTTTGCTTCATAACCCGGGAATATCTTCTCTTGTCAAACTGTGTGCCATCAGTATTGAACTGTGGAAAGCCGTCCATAAGAGGAGCCGTGTTAAGATTGGGATGATAGGCCTTTGCCAAAGCAAGACCACGCATTACCCCGGCTCTGCAAGCAGATTTCTTCAGAAGATGGATCCAGTCTGGCATGGTTGATAGATGGCCAAGCACCTCAGTATAAGTGCTTGGCGGGTTCTCCCAGTTTCTCGCTGCCTTGATGACTTCACAACTGCCAAAATACAGTTGGCGCACAAGAGTATACATGCATTTGATCTTGTCAACAGCAATCTTGCGGAGATTTCCATCGCGTGGACCTGAACAGGAGAGAGCAAAGTTATGAGAATTCGAATTCCGGGTCTGGATTAAACAAGAATTTCTGGGTTAGGGAGTGTTAAACTTACCCACTAATGAGGAGACCATGTAAGTGATCATTTTCTTTAGCCGGGTCAACTCATCGGTGGCAGCGTCCAATTTTTTCTGCAGTATGGATTGCTCCTCTTTGAAGTTGTCTTCGTGCTCCTGCATATCCCTCCTCAAATCAGAGTTTTCTTGAGTAAGATCAGTGACAGATTTTTCAAAGGCTAGCAGTTGCTCTGCATCTGCAAGCCGGGCATTAGATTGATCCTTCAAGACTCCTTTAAGCCGGGAAATTTCTTGGTCGGCCTGGGTAATGTGCTCCTGTTCGCAAAAAGAGAAGAAATATATGGTCAAGCCCCAGGTTACTGTAGGAAATATAACCCGGAACTTGGGGGCTACAGAGTTGAAATTTTACAAGGATAGAATAAAGTGGAGTCCCAGGTTGCTGCAGGCGTGCAACCCAACACTTGGGGGCTACACGCACAAAGTTTGAAATTTTCTAAGTAAGTTTTAGTCCCAGGGTGCTGCAGGTAGGCAACCCGACACTTGGGGGCTACAGTGTTCAAATTTTGATATGAAGGATGAGAAGTTCTAAAGGACGAAGTTTTAGTCCCAGGTTGCTGTGAACAGACAACCCGGCACTTGGGGGCTACAGGATTGAAGTTTTTTTATCTAAGGCATTCGTATTATAAGCACCAAGCTCATCAACAAGTGATAATCTTAGAGCTTGGGGGCTACTCAGGGTATAGTTATGCAAGAAAAAGTAAAGGCAAGAAAAAAGAGTACCTGGTATCGTTTCTGGATCAGGGTGACCGGTTCAGTCTCAAGATTCTTGTGATGAGCGAGTCGAGAAAAGTATTCTTCACAAAGAGCCGGCGTGGACATAGAGTCTAGAGCCGGCAAATCAGTCAAAGGAACCGGGTCCTTGCCTTTGGCAGAAGAGACCGGCTTAACCTCAGGAGTTGTGACCTTGGCCATAACATCGGAAGTACCAACAGCCGAGCCTTGTTTAGACCCGGTGATTAGCACTTCTTCGTCATCCTCTTTGTGCTAGATCCTAACCCGGGTGACTGAACAGCTGGGGATGGCTCTGGTGCAGGAGTAGGTGGGCTTCTTGGAGATGCAGCCAAACTCTCTGCTGGTTCATCCCTTTGAGTCGGCTCCTCGATGTGTGTCTCCATAGGAGAAGGCTCTGTCGTAGTTGGAGGAGGAGACACGGCTGGTGGAGAACCCGGCTCTTCATCCAGCGTAGCTTTGGCACTGAAATAAAGTGAAGTTTGTTTAGTTAATTATACAATGAAGAGAAGCAAAAATATAATGGTAAATAAGTGTATCTTACCCGGTGTTGATCTGAAAATCCTCGGGTGTACTAACACTATCCGAGGAGGAAGCTGACAAAGAGTAGGATTTAGCGGCCCGGATTTTGCCAGCTAAGGGATGCTTAGCACGGGGGATCTTCTGGATTGATTTTGCCCAACTGGATAGAGAACACGGAGGGATACCTGTGTTCAGAGAAACTTGGCTTGCTGAAGACCGGGTCCGGCGCCTCTTGTTTGCTTTAGCTTCCTTCTCAACTTCCTTTTCCTATGTTTGTGCTTGGGATTGAGAAGTGTTCATCATATAAGTTGAGAGACGAGAATAAGGCACCTTTGCAGCAGTAGCCCGGGTCCTCTTGAGTGTTGGAGGTTCAGTGGTCTGTGGACCCGGCAAAGCAGCAGGAGCCGAGTCAGTGGGGCCTGGAATAAGAGATGTCGGGTTATCAGTAGAAGTGTCCCTATGAGTGACCTCACTGGTGATCAGGTCGAGGAAGAGCCGGCCTGTGGAGTCTAGCTCACCTTCTTCTCCATCTTCCTCTTCTTCGCTTGCTTCCGTATCTTCGCCATCAGGAGAAGACACAGGGGTGTAGTCCACACTCCACCACTTTGAGTCCTGAGAAAAAGAAGTTAGGAAGGTAAGTTTTTATGCAGTAAATGTCGGGTCAGAGATTACAGAAAGAGGAGATGGTTTTTTACCGTGGGTGGTTTCTTCTTAGTGCTGTACGGGGCAAGCCCGGTCAGCGCGATATTGGCCTTGGTTTCACCAAGAAGTTTCTTAGCGTTCTTCACCAACATTTCAGCAGTCGGTGTTGCTTTGGAATAACGCATGTCATCAGAGGTTTCTTCAGTGTACTCGTGGAAAAGCCGGGTCCTGATGCTCAGAGGCTGGATAAACCAGCCGACCCAGCACTTAACCAAATCCGTGCCCCGGAGGCCATGGGCAAGCAGAGCCCTAGCCCGGCGGCGGATGGCTTCCACCAAGACTCGGTTCTCGTCATCATCATAGCTATTCATCTTGGCGTCATACACTAAGGCAGAGTTTCTGAAAGCCAGGAATTTGGCATCGTCTGACTCGGGAGAAGTATCTTTGCAATAGAAATAAGAGTTTTGCCACCCCTTGGGGTGGCTGGCTAGAGCAAGAGCCGGGAAATCACACTCCTTACGGCGTTGGATAGCAACGCCACCGTAAGGGCCAAGAGGTTTATTTTTGTGGGAAGGATTGCAATAGAATATTTCTAAGAAAAGCTCGAGAGATGGAGCCATCTGGAGATAGTCCTCACAGAATACCACGAAGTTGCTAATGTTCAAAATAGAGTTGGGTGCAACATCGAGGGTAGTGAGGCCATAATACTTGAAAATACGGCGAAAGAACAAAGAACCAGGAGGGCGAAGGCCCCGAGTCACATGATCAATGAGAACAACAATCTCACTGTCCTTAGGGTTGGGTCGGGTCTCTTCTCCAGGAGCACACCATTGGATCTCGCTCTTGGGTGGAAGCTCGCCTCGATTCTCAAATGTTTGCAGAACCAGGTCTGTAACATGGGACTTGGTCCAGTTCACCGGAGCAGACGCCGCGGCGGTGCCGGATCTGGGGCCCCTTCCTTTGTTCTTCTTCGCAGCTTTGGGACCTCCAGACTTCATCTTCTCCTTCACCATTGATGCGGAACTATGGTGGTGCCCAATCTCGGAAATAGAGATGAGCTAACCCTAGCAATGGAGGTGGGTGCGAGGAGAGGAAGATGCGGAGCGATTGCGGGCGCGATTGAGTCTGGAATCGAGGGCGCAGCACGGATGGATGAGTAGATAGTGGCTGTGGAGATTTCTGTTGAGGTTTGGGAGCTCGATTTGAGATGAGTTTTGTGGCGGCTAGAGGAAGAAGATGAAGAAAAGGGGAATGGGGAAAGTGATGCCCGTTCACCCTGGCCCAGTATATATAGGTGCAGTGAAAACCCTAGGGGTATCGTGGTAAAAACAAATGGATGAGATAAGCATCTTTGACTAGAAGTCAACGATAAACAAAAAAGACAGAAAGAATATTCCTTGATGAAATACGGACTGAAGATTGACTGAAAGTTTGTATCTAGATTTTTACTAAGTGTGAAACCGGAGGCGTATGAACCCGGTATGACAAAGCCGGGTTACGATATGGACCGCCAAGGAGAGCTGGCCTAGCTAAAGAAAAAAGCAGTGTAACCTGGTATTTAACTTACTGTATGTTATTCTTATATTTCAGGTGGTTAACCCGGTCAGCCAGGATGACAGCTCTAACCAAGAAAACAAAGCTCAAGACTAGAGGAAGAGCATGTCAACCTGGAAACCCGGTTAACCTGGGGGCTACTGATGGGGGGATTATAACCCGGTAGGCCCATGAAGAAGGAAGCATGACCCGCCAGGCAGAAGGCCCGGCCAGGACAGCTAACTATCAGCATGGGCCGTGTTATGTTGATGGGCCAGCAAGCTTGTCGGTGACCCGAATAATAGAGGAAAGCTTCTAGAAGACCCGGAGGCGGTGCAGGACTTGGAGGACACGAAGGCCAGAAGACCTAGAGTAGGACTCCGAGTCTGGGTAGAACCTGGGCTTACCATGTATAGAACCAGGAGACCCGGCCGTCTATATAAGTAGGCTCCTAGGTCATAGTTAAGAGAGGCCTTACAATTCAAGCTTACGCGAGAGAACCAGAGAGAGAGAGATCAGAGTAATCATCTCTACCAAGCGAACCCTGTAACCTTGATCGAGATCCGGCTCTGTTGTCATAGCCGGGTTATCGAGATTGAGATCAATAATAGCATAGCAGGAAGTAGGTCTTTATCTCCAATGGAGATGCTGAACCTGGGTAAATCTCTTGTCCACACAGAGCTAAACAAACTCCGAGACACTAGTTTCGCCTTGCCCTACAACTCAAGTTACCCTATGGTAACATCTGCCGTGACAACCCCCACGACAGCCCTTGCCTGTTTCATCACGTCAGACTGTCCAAATCTTGTTGAACGAACACACGTCCTCCGCCTCCACACCTTTGCCGGAAATCACCGTGCGCCTGTGCCCTTATTCCACCGTTAATCGCATGAGCGACGCAACGTCATTTTGAATGGGACTCATATCACGTAAGCATACACGGTAGCATTGAAGCCGCGATTACTCACACGGTTCGCCTGCCCGGTATTTCAAGCCATGCCGTTCCGATCCCACCCACCTGTGGAACACGACGCGTCTCGCGGATTTTTGCTAGTTGAGCAAATCTAACCTTTTGCAAAACTTCAACTCGAAATTAATGTTTTTCAAATATTTGCTAGGATCTAACCCTCCTTTTAGTACCGATCAACATTTTGACAGTACGGACGTACAGTTAGTTGTGGTACCCGTTCGGATGGTACCACGTACAAGAGTACCGACAGAGGGTTTAGCGGCATATCAAAAGGGTTAAGAGCATCTTCACCGGACGTACAGTTAGTTGTGTTACCCGTTCGGACGGTACCACGTATGAATCGTCCCACCAGCGCTTGCCATAGCGCGAAAGTTGCCAGACGGGCCCAATGCAGCGTCCCACAATCCCGCTTCGCGACCTGTTACTAGGGAAGCAACTGGGGGTGCCGGCAACCACGGCAGCGCATGCAACGCCGGATACTGCGGAAACCACATGGCAGCGACCAACCCATTTCTTTTCTTCCCCACCTTCCATTTCGAGCTGAACTCATCTCCTGCATCAACTCAATCACCGGCGCCACCGTCCCCTTTCGACGATGTTCCATCCTGTGCTACGCTCGCCACGACCATCCCCCGATCTTCTCATCGCTCTCGCCCGTCGTCTCTGCTCATTCCGACCAAGTATTTGGTCGCCTATACGTCGCCCCGTCGCCTCCCAGGATCACCCTGCCCGCAAGGTGTTAGTCGCATTGAGAAGCTCATTATGACATGCCCATTTGGGAGAAGGAATTTCGGTGGCGGTTTAGGATGAAAGAGAGCTCTTCATGAAAATTGTGGTGGGCGTGCAGGAGTATGATGACTACTTCAAACTCAAGAGAGACTGCGTCGGGCGGTTGGTTTTTCTTCTATTCAGAAATGCACCATTGCCTTGAGAATTCTTACATATGGAGTTCCGGCATATACAGTTAACGACTACCTCGGCATGGCTGAGTCCACATGTACCAAGACCATGTATCGGTTTTGCATGGCGATGGTTGTATTGTTTGGGTCAAGATATTTGAGACAACCAAATGAAGCTGACACTGCTAGGCTCATGGCACAAAGCGCAACTACAGAATTTCCTGTCATGCTTGGAAGCATCGATTGCATGCATTGGACATGACAAAATTATCCATTTGTTTGGCAAGGAATTTATAAGGTTCATGTTGGAGACTGGGGTGTCGTACTAGAATCCGTGACATATAAGGATTTGTGAATCTGGCACACTACATTTGTATGGCCGGAACTCACAATCATATCAACGTGCTTTAATGTTCATCGATTTTAGCCGACTTGCGGAAGGCCATGCTCCACAGTGACCATGCGTATGAACATGGGTACTATCTAGCAGATGACATATATCCAAGATGATCTACATTTGTCAAGACAATCTCCAACCCTTCAGGTCAAAACTCAAAACTAATCTCATTTCACAGCAGAACAAGAGGGTGTCAGGAAAGATGTCAAGCCGGCTTTTGGTGTGCTCCAATCCTTCTTTGTTGTTGTCAGGTACTCTGCTCTAACCTAGTCAGGTGATGGGACTTATGTGATCATGCACAACATCTCTTATATATTTTTAAAAAAGTTGATTTGAAACTGAAGTTTTGCCAAAAGGTTAGAATAGTCAAAATTACGCATAATTTTCACATAAGGCAACCGAGGCAACAGCCCCACCAAATCTAGTCCGCGCGCAGAACATAGGAGTCAGGACCAACTTCCACTTCCACGCGTCGGTCAGCATGCATACGGACCCGCCCACTGTCTTCTTCTTGGTCGCGTCTCATCGAAAACCCCCACCAATCGCCGCCAAAACACGAGAAAACCTCCGCCCGTCAGTTGAGTTGACCCACCTCGGCAGCGAGCTCCAAATGCGCGACCCACCTCCGTCCCTCCCACGCGCCCATGCCCCACGACCCGCCATTTGCGGCCTCCTCCGCGCGCGCGCACCATACAAGTACTCTAAACAAACCCAAGTGTTAGAGATATATTACGGTTCATGTATTTTGTAGTTTAGGATTTGTAATCCGTCTCCTACCTTATCTCTGGGAGAGCCTTCTTGCCCTCCAAGTCTTGTACCCTTTATATACTCGTCCATGAGGCTCAATAATACATCCACCAATTCCGCCAATCTCATAATTCTACATGGTATCAGATCGGCACGATCTGACCTAGCCGCCGCCACGCTTCCGCACCGCGCCGCCCTCGGGGAGATAGATCTCCCTGATCTCTCTCGGGGGCCGCGCGACCCGTACCTAGGGTTCGTCCGCCGATCGGTTGATCGCCTGCCCTAGTGTCTTTTTTTCCGATCTCTTGATCCGGTTTTCCCTCTCGCCGGTCGTTTTTTATCGGCGTTTCTTTTTGGTTTTCCGATCTAAGATCGGTTTGCGTCGCCCACCACCGCCGTCGTCTTCTCGCGCCTCTACTCCGACAACGGCATCGACCTGCACCGGCCCACTCCTCGACAGTCGGCTATCGCGGCCGACTCGCCAGCACTGAGTCCGCACCGGCCGACTTCTTCAAGCCGGTAATCGCGGCCAACTCGCCGACACCGACTCTGCATCGACCGGCTCGTCTACACCGACCACGCAGCAAGGCCGGACGCGCCGTCCAAGGGATGTCTCGACGCGTCGCCGCTGGCTTCTCTCGTTTGCACGGTCTTCATCGCTGGTTCGTCTTCGCCGTCATCGACCGGGACTTCACCGACAACTTCGCCATTGACTCCGATCTACGCGTCGTCGTCGCTGCCATGGCGCGTACCACGCTGCGTTGGTCTGATCAACCGATCGCACGCCTGTCTACGCCAAGCACGTCCCCGAGCACGCGCCTACCACCGATCGAGCTATAGGCTGCCGCCGCGTCGCCAATTTGGGCCGCCGCGCCGCCGCCATTGGTCCATGTTGCCGGCAGCCAACGCGCCTTCCTAGGCGTGTGCGCCGTTGGTGGCACCCCACCGTCGCCACAACCTGCGCGATGCTGCTGCGTCGCCCCTCGGGCTGTAGTGTTGCAGCACGCGGTCCACTTCGCCGTCCCCGCGCGTCGACTTCTACGTGGTATGCGCCACGCCGCCTCCCTAGGCGCGGGAACGGCACCGTCCACGCTTGGTCTTCGTCAAGTCGTCGGGTTCTTCCTCGCCTACTTCGAGTACACGCCGCCGCCGTCTACAGGTAACCTGCATGGCCACTTCAGGCTGTCGCAGGTCCCGCCGACCGCCCCTTGTCCAGGCATCCAGCATGGCCACTCCAGGCCGCTGCTGCCTTCGCCGCCTTCTACATCTTCGTCCTCCACGACCTCGTCGCCAGCGTCATCATCCTCGTCCCCGACTACATCTACTCCAACAACTGCGGACGACATCGGCACCTTCTACCCCACGCCGATTGGCGCCGCAACCATCGTCAAGTTCTCCTCTGCTGGCCCCTCCAACACTAGCGTATGGTTCATTGTGGTCCTGCCCTCGCACGCATGGTACTGGCAACACCGGTGTGTGCCTTCGTCCCCGACGTGTCCCCGGGTCTGGCAAACCCGGGATGGCGCCTCGTCTACATTGGCTTCGACAACGTCTTCAGCATCGACTTCCTCCTCTATGACAGCCTCGACCGCGTCACTGATTTCTTCTATGCGTACTCGGCTCTGGCATAGCCGGAGTATGCCTTCGTCCCTGACGTGCGCCTTGTTCCGACAAAATAATGGCCGCACCTCGTCCTCGACAGCTCGGACTGCATCGTCTCCGGCATCGGCATCCTCGATGACTGCCTCGATGCGTCCCCATCACCCTCTTCACGCGCACTATGCGCCCGCGGCTTCTTCTGCGTCTACCTCGACACCGGCAACCCGACCAGGACATCGACCACGGCGACCCCTCGCACGGCTACCACGACCAAGGATGCACCGCCCAACACTCTCGGCTCCCTCGACATCGACAACAAAGGGCTATCACCTCGCTTGAGCTCCTCACCAGCTTCCTCTATAGTCCAAGCATCTGCGCCGTGACACCTGTCAGGGGAATGCTTTGTGGATTAACCCGCGGCCCATATTGATAAGTGCGACCCACTTTACTCACACTAGCAAAGGCCTACATGAAAGCAAGCCCAATATCGCACCGCCACAAGGAGAAGAATCTAGAAGACATATCCTGGAAGACGTAAGGAAGAGTTGGTCTCCAATTAGGTTCCAGTTGATGTATTCCTTGTGGAGGAAGTTTCCTTTGTAACCTAGCGAGTCTCTGTGTATATAAAGAGGACTCGCAGGACTTAGACGGGGACAAGTTATCAAGCCCTCAAACCCTAGTTCATACGGCGAGTACCGAGATCGGATCGCCTCCATTGTAACACCACATATATCATATCAATACCAATCTAGGGTAGGCAGGAAGTAGGTCTTTACCTCACATTGACGGGCCGAACCTAGGTAAATCTGTGTTCATCTTTGTTCCTGTGATCCCAAGCTCAGAGACGATTGACTCGCGTAATCCCACACCTACGAAGTCATTCATGACATCTGACGTGACAAACCCACCACAGTTGGCGCCCACCGTGGGTACTGTGGTCAAGAGCGTCACGTTCCGCGCAGGATCGATGAAATGAGCTGAAGATCTCGCCATCGGCCACATCATCACAGTCGATGGCACGCCTCTAATTGACGATTCAAGCTGGGGACCAGAAGCAGATTACCTGAAGACGGGTCGCATCATCCCGTTTGGATCTATCCATGTTTTCGTCGGCTTCATCGACGGCGGATCAGAGGACCCCTAAGAGCAGGGCAACTCAGAAGAAGGAGTCGCTGTAACGGTAGACGAAGAAGAGGAATCTACCAACAACGAGCCACTACCTCTCGAAGATGAAGAAGCTCAATCCATCGAGTATGTGCTCAAAGAAAGGTTATGTGGAAACCCTAGGGGAGGCAGCTCGCCCTCCATAGGAGATCAGTGCATGGAAGGGATCTACAGGACCGTGGAAGCAGAGGAAGGGCTGGCCATGCCACAGGGCAGCTTAGCCCCCACGGCGCCGAAAGCAGCGGAACAAGTCGCGCCAGAAGAATCAGGAGTCACAGAGCTCGGTTCAAGTCATGCGGCGCCCGCTGCAACCACCCCAGGAGTCGTGGCCTCAGGAGTCGCAAACAGAGAAATCCTGTCCGGAGTTGTACCCACGGAGACAGGACCAAGAACAACCCCTGACGCAGCAACGGTGATGCCACGGAGCAGCCCACTGTTTACACCTATATCTGCAGTTAATGCTGCCGCTAGAGTAACAGAGCTGGAAGCTACCAGGATTGGACTGTATGATGAAGTCCAAAGGATTGCAGACGAAAGGAGCAGGCTAGCACGCGAGGACCAGTGCCTCCAACAAGAACAACGGCGACTCGCTGAGGACACCATCATCTTACAAGGAGGGCCAAGCACCTTGCTGCACAGACGCCAGATCAGTCGCCTGCAGCCAGGGACAGTAAATCCCATGAAGTTATTCCAATCACCCACCTCTGGACCTACATCCACGGTCCCCACAATCGATACACCAACAGCCACGGCGCCGCCCCACGCGATCCCATCAATCGCAACCAACACGGTGCGTACAGTCGCATGGTCAGAAGCCGCAGCACCATCAGTTGCGGCACCCTCGTACATGGCACCACCCGTCGCGGTTACGCGACCCGCGACGCCTTTAGTCGCACCTGCGGTTCGGACGTTCGCGTCACCACCAGCCGCGCCAGCAGTTCCATCTTTCGCAGTACCAAGAGCGGCGGAAGCACCAGGGTCAAGAGCTGTGGTGCAAGCCAACAACAGGGCTGTCATGCCACCTCCGTCGCCACAGCCAACCTTTGTGCAGCAACCAGCATCGCATCCTCAAAGGTTCCATACGCCGCAAGGACACTATGTTAGCCCAGTGGAGAATCTCTATGCGGCTACCAATATCTTGTCCAGGTTGTCGCCGGCAGGAAACACACCGATGGACAGAGAAGCGCAGCGCGCCATTGAGATGCTTAGCACAGCAGTAGTACAGCAGGCAAATATGTCTGAACATGCGGGACGGCTACATGCCACCCCCTACAACAGTAGAGTTACAGCGGAAAGAAACATCCGTGCCGAGTCACCGCAAGTCGCGACTTCAAGTTCAGCCAGGCGACAAAGGGAAAATCAGCCGGCGGTGCAAGTCCAACCCGCAGAAGTTGTGCAGCCGCACGTGATGGCTAATCCAGCAGGGAGGTCAACGCCATCCAACTTGTCATCGCGACTCAAAGGTCCAGTCTGCTTCAGCAAAAAGATTAGGTCTGAGCCGTTTCCTGCAGATTTCAAAGGACCTCGCAAGGTCGCGAATTACAACCCAAGCATGGATCCAGTAACTTGGCTCAACAATTATGAGATGGGTATGAGCATCCTCAACGCATCCGAAGAGATCTGTGCCTGATACTTAAATATGATGTTGGAAGGCGCAGCCCACATCTGGTTACAGAACCTGCCACCAAATTCAATAAACTCTTGGGACGAGATGAAGGAAGCTTCCGTCAAGAATTTCCAAGGAACATGCAAGCGACTCCGCAGCATAGAAGACCTTGAGCGCTGTGTACAGAAGGAAGGCGAGTCAAGTCGCCACTGGATGAGGAGAGTGGCAGAAATTATACACTCCTCAGACAACATACCTCCAAGCTCAGATGTCCTGGTTATGGAGAAAAACTGCAAGTTTGAGCCGCTGGTCCATAAACTGGGTCGCATGAAGGACAAAGTTAAGAGCCTAAGCGAGGTGATGGCAGCGGCTAACAAGTATGCAAGCTCGGATAAAACCAAGGACGCATCTGATGGAGAGGAAGAGGAAACTGCTGGCAAAGGAAAGAAGACCAGCAGCAAGCCTCAACAGCAGCAAGCTAGCAATAGTAATGCGAGTTACAACAAGCGCAAGAACGAGGAAGGAAACTCGGGATTAGTCGCAAACACAAACACTCGTTACAAGCCAAGCAGCGGCAGAGGAAGAAATGTCCACCCAGTTAACCTGGAAGAGGTTTTCAATCGCCCCTGTGACATCCACGTGGGAAAAGATGGAAAACCACCCAACCACACAAAGGCGCAATGCTATCATTACAAAAAAATGGAAGGATGGACAGCCACAATGCTGCTCCAAACCCACAACCCAATCAACCGCAGTTCCCAAAACAGCTGGGTCAATATCACACAATTGTGGTTAATACCTCAAGGAGGGAGCAGAAGCTGCGACGACGCAATCAACCTGTTAACGCCGTAGTACGAGCCATACCACAGTGGCTAAAGTGGTCCGAGGAACCAATAGTTTGGAGCCGCGAAGATCATCCTGGAGAAATAAACGAAGGAGGCAAGCTCACGCTTGTAGTTGCCCCTCAAGTCGCAGGATAAAACTCAGCAAAGTGCTGATGGATGGAGGTAGCAACATCAACATATTATATTATGAAACTTTCCATAGGATGAACCTCCAAGAAAAACAGCTGCATCCGTCCAGAACAACGTTCCACGGAGTCGTGCCAGGCGTATCAGCCCAACCATTAGGGCGAATCAACCTGGAAGTCGCCTTCGGGACGCAAAGGAACTTCAGAAGCGAATACGTCTGGTTTGAGGTTGTAGATTTCCAGAGCCCATACCATGCCCTCTTTGGCAGAGAAGCGTTCGCAAAATTCATGGCTCGACCATGCTACGTATACCTGAAGCTAAAGATGCCCGGTCCCAAGGGAGTCATCACAATAAATGGTAATAAAGAGATAGCACAAGAATGCGAGGAAGGCGACAGGGCTATGGCCAGAGACGCTTGCGTCGCAGAAAATGCGCCTATTCCTGAGCCGCAACAAAACTTTGATGACATCGTGGAGGCCAAAAGACACCTGCCTGACCTGCGACTTCAGATTACAGCCGCAAGGGAGGCGACGAAAGCAAGAACTACAGTCTATCGGCCATAAAAGTATATTCCAAACATCGCGAGTCGCCATCAGCGATCGCAACAGAACCACCAAGGGTTCACGGTACCAAGCTAGCCACTCAGGGCTCGAACTTCAATTCTGGTCGCCACCTAGGCGCGACCGACCCTATGCATCAAATCTGATCGCCACCTAGGCGCGATCGACCCATGTACCAGGAATTGGCCGCCACCCAGGCGCGGCCGTAACCTGTGCATCCAAAATCGGCCGCCACTCAGGCGCGACCGTACCCCATGTATCACCTCTGGTCGCCACCTAGGCGCGACCGACCCCATGTATCACCTCTGGTTGCCACCTAGGCGCGACCGACCCCATGTATCACCTATGGTCACCACCCAAGCGCGACCTATCCTATGTATCATATAATGATTCTGAAATAAAGCCGGCACCCCTACTATGTAGGTGGCTGTCATTTCGCCTCAAATTACCAATTGAGTTGTGAGTCTTTTATTTTCTAATCATTGGTTCCTTGGGGGTGCGGCAGCTTTCTGAGCGCGGCCTATTACCTTGGAATCACCAAACGAGTGGCATTTATCGTGATTATACTCAACCTTCACTTGGATGCGACTTGCATTATGCGGCCAAAGTACTGGGGTGTGGCGTCAATCGAGCTTGATTGCCTATCATGGCCGCTCTCGACACTGAACACACATGTTCCTAGGAAATACTGAGCCGCGCAAGGGCCTAAGTAAGGAAAACCGAGACAAATCATAAGGACCAGACTATTGGTCGAAACTTGTACTGCTGAGAGTACTTAATAATGATAAAATATTGTTGCTGACACATCATTTCAACAATTATTACAAGCCACTAAGGGCTAACTTCACCATATCATTGTTTTTTCTTCACTTTTGACCAGCTTTTGGCTTATGGGAAGGAGGCACCGACGGCTTACCAAGCTTGACAGAAGCAGCAGTCGCAGGCTCGCTTGAAGGCTTATCAGTCGTGGCTTGGGGGCTGCGGAGCTGGATACACCTGGAGAGGAGTTCTTCTCTTGTGGAGCCACCATGCTGGTTGACGCAGTGGGTAATCTCTCAAATCTTGACCCATCTGGATGATACTTTCCCAGAAAGGTCGCCAGGTCCACTCCATCCACAAGTTCAGTCGCATGACCACGCATGCTCTTCCATGTCGCCGCATACTCCGAGGGCATCAACACGGTGCCGTCAGTCTTCTTTGGAGGCCTGCCTTGTGCGACCTTGGCAGCATCAAAGGATGGGTCATATGTCTTGGCCAATGCAAGCACATGAGTCGCGCCAAAACGAGCTGAGGATTCTTTCCAATCCAAGAAGTACTGAGGCGCCTTAAGCAGCCTCTTCAATAGCCCTTCAGCATCTGCAGGGACAGACTTGGTTGGCAGAAGGCAAGCTGATAATTTCTTCATAGCATCGATAGCTTTGTGCGCAAACTCGCGGACGTGGTCAAGTTGCTCCTGGGTGCTATGGTTAAGTAATGGAGAATCCTCGCCTAGAAAAAAGCACCCACTAGTGAATACAGAGGCATACACAAGAGTTCAATATCACAAACAAAGCAGAGGTCTACAGGACATACCAGCCAGCTCCTGCGTCATGATGCACACCTTGCCATGGACAAGGTTGGAGGCGTTCGATACTTTCGTCAGCTCCTTTTGGAGGCGCCCAATCTCCACAGCTTTAAGCCGCGCATCCTCATTGGCTTGAGTAATGGCATCCTTCTGGGCATTGATTTGACGGTCCTGCTGCTGGATCCTCTCATGAGACTTCTCTTCAACCTTTTTAAGCCGCAGCTCAGTAGCCTTGGCCTGTTCAGACAGCTTATAGCTCTCATCAGTAAGATCGCCAATTTTGGCGTCTTTTTTCTTCAATTCAGCATCGCGTTGGCGAAGGAGCTCGCGCAGATTTTCCAGTTCAGCAGGAGCCTCCTGCACTTGCTTCTCCAGGGCATGTTTTTCAGCCATCATGGCGTACAATTCCTCCTACAAGGTAGAAGACCAACATATCAATAGCAATGGAGAAGTTTGCAATAATTTGCGGGCAGTTACTACACAAGTTAACAACTACAAGAAGTATCAAGTTCCCCTTTGAATCAAAGAAGAAACTCGATCCTTGGGGGCTAGAGACTGACTGGACAAGATAAATTATTACCTTGTAAGCCACAGACAAGTTGGACAGTGCCTCACACAGCTCTACGGCTTGTTTATCACTTGAAGCAATAATGGCTTGCGACAGCTTTTCAGTGCGGCTCAAGGATGAGGAGGAGGAAAGTAACTTCAAGATGTAGCACCGACGACTTTTGATTAACAGCCGCAGGCGACTCAACCAGTGGTGCTTCGGCATCCTTAGCCACCACAACTGCGGTTGTGGGGTCCACCTCCTCTGTGTCTTGGGCAACGAGGGGGTCTGTCCTGTCTTCCAGAGCCACCTCTTGGGCAGCCGTGTCAGGAGCTGGGGCCGCAGCCAGATCATCAGTGGTGGCCACGCCCTCCACCATGGCAGTAGAAGCCGCATGCGCCCTATGCGGCTCAGCCGCAGCCCGGAAGTGATTCCCAGATCAACCGCGGTTGCAGCATCAATCGCAACTCTGCAAGAACAAGACAATTATATAAGAAAGAAGCATGCATGTCAGGAGAGAAATGCTATGAGCGCAAGGGAAAGTTACTGACTCTGGAGCCATCTTCACAGAGGCCATAAGCCGTCGCTCGATGGCGACGACAAACCTTGGAACCCTGAATCTACAATCAGAGATGTGTTAGCACAAACAAGGAAAAGAATATGCAGCCAGGATGCCAAGAAAGCGAGAGTTACCAGAGTTGGGCTCCATATCTTCTTCAGCCGAGGCGGTGGTCCTAAGCACACGCCTGGCAATGGAAGGAGTCCGCCCACAGCAGGTTTGCGATGCTTGGCGACCTCAGGATTTTCCAGAGCATTAAGTTCTGGCTCCTCCCGGGATAGTCTCTTCGAGACCCTGCGGGGAGTTGGGCCAGCCGCAGAAGAAGGACTCGCGCCAGGCACATGGCGTCGTCTTCCTCCATCTCAATTTCTTCATCATCTGAAGCCGCAGTGGCACAGATGGAATATCAGCAACTTCACTGCCCTCTAAAGCGGGCAGCAACTTCTTCTTTGCGGCACGCTTGGGAGCAGCAGTGCCTACACCAGCCGCTGGAAGCGACCAATAGTTCTTATCAGCCTGATACAGAAAAAGGAGGATCTTAGTATTAAAGAGAAATGCAATTCCGCTACAAGGACAAAGGACTAGAGAAGAAAGGTTACCTCGAAAGGCTTGTTGTTAACACTAAAAGGGGCAAGCCCCACCTTGTCAAAGGAGATATTCTTCTCCTCAGTCACACGGGCGACAAAATCCACCCATTCTTCAGGCTCCCAGTCAGCGGCTTTGATGCGATCGACATCAGCAGAGGTGCCAGAGCACTCGAGGAAGGTCCGCTGTCGGGGACTCACTGGTTGGATGCGCCACTTGTCCAGCAGGAAAGAAGATCAAGGCCAGTAAGGCCATGACCGATCAAGGCACGGACCTTGATCAGCGACTCATTTATAAAGGATGTAGCGGCATCCCGAGGTTTGGACTTTAGTGCCTCAGAAGACACGAAAATAGAATTGGACCAGGAAGGGAGGCGAGTTTCGCCCTCCGGTGAAGTATCTTGGCAGTAGAAGAAAGATTTTTGCCAAGCCCTGGGTCGATTCGCCAGGGCTAGCTTGGGAAGACAAGAGTTTCTGTGGCGTTGCAGAGAGATGGCGCCGACCTGAACATAGGCGCCACCTTTGGAAACAAGTTGGTTGTTGCAAGAAAAAGAGCCTAGCCACAGATCGATGTTGGGGGCTATGCCGAGGTAGTCCTCGCACAGTACATGGAAATTGCTCACCTGAAGCATTGAGTTAGGCCCAATGTCGTGGAGACGGAGGCCTAGGCGTTGCATCAGATTGCGGAAGAAAAGGGAGCCGGGCGGTGTGAATCCACGCTCCACGTGTTCCACGAACATCACCAGTTCGTTGGGCTTGGGGCGCGGCTCGATTTCATCACCTGGCGCCCGCCAGACGTTGTTCTCCTTCGATGGCAAGAAACCCTTGTCGGCGAGATCCGTAAGGACCTCCTCCGTCACCCAAGATCCTTCCCAGTTGCAGGAGAGCTTGCGCTTATCCTCAGATGGCTTTACCTTGGGCGCCATTGCAAGAGAAGATTGGATCGGGAGCTAAACTCGATTGAGGAAGACGGCGGCGTGGTTAGGAATGAAGGGAGAGCAGAGGCAAGTGAATATTGACCTAGGCCGCCGCAACTTATAACTAGGGTGTCCGAAATCAACGGAACAATTTGCGCCCGCAGAATGAGGAACGGTCCGTAATTGAAGGGAACATAATATTTCAGATGGGGAAGATGAGTCGCGCAAATGAGTCGCGGCTTTGAATCGCATCAATCAGAGATTGGTCAGAACGCTCACAGTGCGGCTCAACAACTACTTCAAGTAACCAAAGGATCCTCACCGTGAAGTCCTAACCAATCTTGGGGGCTAATGTCGGGGGAATGTTTTGCGGATTAACCCGCGACCCATATTGATAAGTGCGACCCACTTTACTCGCACTAGCAAAGGCCTACATGAAAGCAAGCCCAATATCGCATCGCCACAAGGAGAAGAATCTAGAACACATATCCTGGAAGACGTAAGGAAGAGTTGGTCTCCAATTAGGTTCCAGTTGATGTATTCCTTGTGGAGGAAGTTTCCTTTGTAGCCTAACGAGACTCTGTGTATATAAAGATGACTCGCAGGACTTAGACGGGACAAGCTATCAAGCCCTCAAACCCTAGTTCATATGTCGAGTACCGAGATCGGATCGCCTCCATTGTAACACTACATATATCATATCAATAACAATTTAGGGTAGCAGGAAGTAGGTCTTTACCTCACATTGAGGGGCCGAACCTGGGTAAATCTGTGTTCATCTTTGTTCCTGCGATCCCAAGCTCGGAGACGATTGACTCGCGTAATCTCACACCTACGAAGTCATCCATGACATCTGACGTGACAAACCCACGACAACACCGTCCACGACGTTCCCGCTTGTACTGCGGGGGATGTCAGCACACTGGTCTATTTCGGTTTCTCTCCAGTATGACCGTCCGCGACGTTCCAGTTGTTCACGACGCTACCGTTACGACTGCGGAGGGATGTTAAAGATATATTACGGTTCATGTATTTGGTAGTTTAGGATTTGTAATCCGTCTCCTAACTTATCTCTGGGAAAGACTTCTTACCCTCCAAGTCTTGTACCCTTTATATACTCGCCCATGAGGCTAAATAATACATCCACCAATTCCGTCAATCTCATAATTCTACACCAAAAACTATGTCTCTCACTCTTTGCGTCGCTAATCCGCCATGGCCGACCTCACGCTCTTCTAGTACTCCCTCCGGTCCGGTTAGGTTTCTATCTGTTCCGTTTGACCGGATGACTAAGGCCCGCTTAGCAATTAATAGGTGCGATTAATTAGGGCGAGGTCCCATGTAAGCAAGCTGGGCTGCTGCATGCACGGTTGATTTTTTGGGCAGTGATTGGGCGATTCAATTGAATGCAAATATGCTGGAGTCGATGATATACCAGACCAAGCAGCTGGAGCAGACCAAGATCAGCCTCGAGGAGGCCAAGCTGGAGATGGCCACGCTGCAGCAGAGCAACAGGAGCCTGGAGGCATCGGCCTCGGGGACTGGCGCGGCGTCATGGAGCAGAGGAGCGTTAAGGATTTCATGTTCGGAGGCGCCGTGGAGGAGGAGGAGGGTCCTGCGCTGCGAGCTTCGGACGGCCATGCAGGCGGAGGAGAAGAGCCGGAACGCGCTGGAGGACCTCTCCGTCGCGCTCTCCGACGTGACCATGGAGGCCAAGCAGGTCAAGCGCTGGCTCGCCGACACGCAGGCCGAGCTGGAGGCCGCCAATGCGGAGGCCGGGCGGCTGCGCGGGGAGCTGGCCGCCACCGAGACGAGGCTCCGGGAGCAGCACCGATGCAGGCTCGAGGCCGAGGAGTCGGCGGCCGCGTGGGGCGACAAGGAGCGCGTGTTCCTCGAGTGCGTGCGCGCGGCTGAGGAGGAGGTAAACCTGGCGCGGCAGGAGAACACCAAGCTGGTGGAGTGGCAGCGCGTGATCCGCGACGAGAACGCCCGGCTGCGCGACATCCTCAAGCAGGCCGTCGGCGAGGCCAACGTCGTCAAGGAGTCGCTGGAGCTCGCCAGGGTTGAGAACTCGCGGCTCAACGACGTCGTCGACGAGAAGGAGGGCGCACTGCAGAGCCTACGGCAGGAGTACGAGTGCATCAAGGTCAGCGAGGCCGCCGCGCAGGGCAGCCTCAGGGAGCTCAACAGCCTGCTCGCCGCGACGACCACGGCGTGCAGCACTCCCGTGTCCACCAAGACCGCGCCCGTAGCGCCGGCGCCAGAGTACGCCGCATTCGACGAGCGTCTGTCGAACGGGCGTCTCGTCACCAGCGCGAAGGGACACCGGAGACAGCATCACGGCGTTGGATGGCCGAGAAGCCGGAGCTACTCGATCGGCGAGCCGCCAAATTCAAGGGAGTGGGCTACTCGCAGTCGGCGAGGATGGGGAACCTGCCTGAACCCCAAGGACCGGATGTTCGCGTCGCTCAGCAACATTGCCGATCTCAAGTCTGCGACGGAAGCGGCCATGGACGATTACGACGACGAATTCGACCACATCGACGAGAGCCACTACGTGGGCATGGAGCACTCCGTGAACGACAAGAAGAAGAGGCCGATACTTCGCAAGTTCGGGGATCTGTTCAGGAGGAAAAGCTTCTACAAGTCGAATTCAACGCCAGTACACATTTGAATTTTGTTCCCCTGTGTAATGCATGTAATTTCGACTTGTTCATCTAAATACACAACATATGAAATATTCTTTGCAGCTAACTGTTTCATTCTGCGCTGAAATTTGGAGTAGTCTGTTGAATTGCTGCAAGTGTCCGTCTATCACTTTTGGCTAAAAGTTGGACAGATTAACACTTTACATGCCTGATTAGAAAGATGACATTCGATGAAGACAGTGTGACAATTAGAAGCAGATGCTGCCTCTGATAAGTTTTTAACGTGCCTTTTAACACATGAGTTTCTAGAAGCACGAAGACAAGTCAAGTTTCGCCGAAGTCCGCATTTGTAAGTACTACTCAGTAGTTGCAGATGCTGATAGTTTCAGTAATTTAGCGCCTGTACACACTTGAATTTATTACCCAGTGTAATGCATGTAGTTTCTATTTGTTCATCTAAATACAGAAGATATGAAATATTCTTTGCAGCAGACTGTTTCATTCTGCGCTGAATTTTGGAGTAGTTTGTAGAATTGCTGGCAAGAGTACGTGTCGGGCTGTTACTTTTCGGCTAAAAGTTGGACAGATAAACATTTTACATGTCTGGTTAGAAAGATGGCATTCGATGAAGACAGAGTGACATGATTAGAAGAGGATACCGCCCCTGATAAGTTTTAACATGCCTTTTGACACAAGAGTTTCTAGAAGCATGAAGACAAGTCAAGTTTCGCCAAAGTCGCCATTTGTCAGTAGTGCAGATGCTGATAGTTTCAGAAGCTCGTGTTGTTTGTTTGTGAGAAGAAGAACGAGTACCCGCATATGATAGTAGAAGCCTCCACGTGACATAGCTTGGAAAAACAATCTGGCATCATTACTTTCATTTGCTTCGAACTTCAACGAAATGAACACATACCAGAAAAAGTCTGAGCTCGTACCGCCATTGGTATTCAGTACTCCTAGTCCAACCTCTGAAATGTCGCTTCTATCACTTCATTGTTCTCTTTGACTTCATCCTGAATTCATGTGAGTGTCACACGAGAGACGAGCAAATATCTGGACGTGCAAAGTGGAATGCTTTGCTGGTTCGCCAGGTCGTCCTTTTAGTTCAAACAAGTTACCCATCCGTCAGTCCATGTTCTTCTCGCAGACCAGATGTGGCTTCATCTTAAAGAGGTTTTCTTAATTAAACCGCATTCTTCCCATGTAGCAACTGCAAATTTGTCGGTGCTTGAACAGTACGCAGGATATCAATCACGGCCAAACAGTTGAACTCTGTACCTAAACTGAGTTTAGGTTGCGGCTTCAGTGCTTTCCGCACCATGAAGTGATATGAGCCACTTTCGGTGTCGGCTTCTACGGTTCTACTACTCCACGGTTTAATCGAAACAAAGATCCTGATCGTGATTATACTAACCGCGAGATAACTTTCAATCACGGCCACGGCCAATGGTCGGTGGAACAGATCGATCATGCTTGACGTGCGTTGATCAACCTACGCCCTCGCATCATGTGCCTGGAGAATCAAGAATGTGTTTGAGAACATCCCCTAGTGCAGTGGATCACATCGGACTGAACCCGGCCCATCACTCCGATCCCTGAAAATCTGTATCGCCTAAAATTGGCCAAAACGCTAGTGATCAGCTGGCGTTGTTGTCACATCACCGAAAAGGTGTCCGCAGGAGTGTCATTGCTGTGAAGAAGAAGAACCTCTGAAGCACGGCGTCATAGCACCCCTGAGTACCAGGAGACATGAGCAGCGCCATTGGGCGAACTTCGCTGTCAGGTTGGGAAGAGTCGCGGCTCACATTACGACGCCCGTCATCCGTCGTCCTGCAAAATAGGAGGTGACACAGAGAGACCCCTGTGTTGTGGCGGGAGTAATTAACAAATTTGAAGCGGAATGGGTGAGGAGGAACCGGTCGCCGGGTTTCCGATGGTCCCCGGAGCTTTGGTCGGAGAAGGAGAGTGACGAAAGAACTTTCCCCGGAGAGGAAGTGGTCACCGGGGAACAATCGGAAGTGGTCACCGGCCGGTCAGGTCAGGTCAGGCATGGGGTAAAAAGAGGAATGGTTTTCGCGCGTGCCGGAAGAACGAGTCTTTTTAAAGGCCTGGCATGCATCACTGCGTCGCCCTCTCTTTCATGCAGACTCGTCCGGCTTCGTGTTCGGCTGTTTACCGGCCTGCGCTTGCCAATCCTGTCAGGAATTGGGGATGGAATGGGACAATTGCTGGGACTGATCGGCATTGGCGCATCGTTCTTTTCAGAGCAATGTGCCAATGAGCGGTCAGAATATGGAGGGAGCATGGTTAGCGGTATCTTTTTTCCTAAATAGCCTTAAACTCTTTTTTTAGAGTACCCAATGCATACTTTAACTTTATATACGACATAGATTTTTTTAGTACAATAAAATGACAGTCCGTTGCGCACTGTCAAGAACACCACTCACACTGGCTAGTCCAAAGATAGCCCACACACAACAACCAAACTCAAGTAAAAGCCTATCCTAAACTGAGAGCAAGGCTGCGTCTCAATCAATGCCGCCGCCTCCAAGGAAGAACAGCTCCATCTTGAATTTACTTGTCGACGCACCATCCTAAAGGAGGAGGATGGCGGGACTTGGTCCGTCTAGAGAAAGACGTTTTCTTGAACACGCTAGCGAAGGTGTGCATATCGCCCCTGCATCTCAACCTTGGATAGCGGTGATGTGGTGACCACGCACACCACTGCATGTTGTAGTGTACAAGTCGCTGATATAAT
This sequence comes from Poa pratensis, assembly GCA_947311845.1. Taxonomy (NCBI): domain Eukaryota; kingdom Viridiplantae; phylum Streptophyta; class Magnoliopsida; order Poales; family Poaceae; genus Poa; species Poa pratensis. Next base: position 31,905,757 of record CAMZMU010000046.1, on the reverse strand, counting down.
ACCCACGGAAGGACCTTTCCGTAAATATTACATCCCTCAGAGTAGTACAACAGAACTATAGCTGGTCCAAGATAACACTATAAGATTACAACACTATTCAATACAAAATCTCGAGAACCTCCTTTACAAACAGAAGTATCTCGTGCAAATGGAACTCCAAAAAGATCCAAGTCGTAGTACTAAGCTGGATATCAGCTCTACCTCTAACTCCTGATCCACTACTGTTGTTGTCACAACCCTAATCTATCCATCTGAATATCTTTGTCTAGAGTTTTGCTCCTCCTCCAAATAATCATTGTCTTCTCCATAGGCTTTGTTGTCATCGCATCCACCATTGCACAGTTGTCGCCACTCCTCCGTTGGCAAAGTAGAGATTGACTCCTTCCGGCTCCACCAGGTTGATTTGACTCCTCGTTAAAGACCTTCCCCATCGTCGTGATGGATTCCTGTCATTCCTCTGCTGTCTCCAACAATCTAAGCATGAGTCAACGGAGGAAAGGGTGAGCAACACGAGCGTTACTCAGCAAGTTCATATAACAGGAATGAGGTGTTTTATGCACTAGCTACCATCCATACCAAAAGGTCATGGATGAACATGCATATCTTTGTAAAACATTTTAAGGAAAAGATTCATTTTATCTTCAGAAAACTATGCCCGTCAACCATTCACAGGTGCTAGAACTTTGTGGAGCTCCTTTCCTGCAGCGTTCGAAGCTCCTTCCCGGAACAGGGAGTAACATGTCACACTTTTTTACACTCTGCAGAGGTGCGTCACTTTACCCATAAGAGATCAACGCCTTGTTGCACAACCAGGCGATTGTTTCCTGACCACACTCTCTTTGGTGTGGGGCCCAGTCGATGATCCAAGCCATTCGCCGTGCTTCTCAAACAACCCCGCATGCCCACCCTTTTGTAGGTTTGTCCTCCCCTATATCTTATGGTAGACCGATCCGGACCAAGTCCTCCCCTATACCAAAAAGATAGACCGTTCCAGACAACCACTACAATCCATCATAGACACCAAAAACCGTGGGAATTGAGGGATCCCACCCATGTGCATGTAGTCCCGCAAGATCTACAGCCTACGGAACTGACTGTCCGTTGACATGCGAAAGGGAAAAGGTCACATATGACTTTCCCGTCCCATTCCAAGTCTTATGGTTAACGCTTCATTTACGGCGCAAGAATATTGACGGCAGTGGTTGTTAAGTCCTGAGTAATACATTCCCGTGCAAATGGAACCTCCACCACAACATCAAACCATGGTTCCATTGCCAGCCAACAATATATAGCAATTCACATCATTTGAAAATATGTTTTTTTATGCAATGATAAACAATAGTATTTTGCATTTACTTTGATAAACATAATCAAGTAGGACATGAGCAAGAGTGAACTTGCCTTTTTGACTGCAAGATTATGCAGCCAAGGTCTTCGATACAATAAAAACTCCAAAATCTGGAAAAAAAACGTCATTGGTCCGGTAAGGACTAATGTTTGAAGAAGCAATATGCTATTGTGCATAAATATGAGATGTGTCGCTTCAAACCACGTAACTAACTCTCGATGGTTGAGGTTTGTTTGAGTTTGGTGATTACCCTTTTAGATTTGTTTTATCTTAAGTTTACTTCACAAGAAAGATGAGTTTTCAAACTTTAACTTTAAGTATCATATTAAGCATAAGAATAAAGTAAAATAACATCATAATACTAAATGGTTGTTTTAGGGTTGATTATAATCTTTATGTTTGTAAAGAACATGTATTGACTAGAATTAATTAAAGAAATGGTGTAGTATTATTATTTATGATTACAAAAAGAATAACTTTTGAAGAAATAAATAATATATACATTAGTTGGTATCAACACATATCATAAGAGTACTTATTTTACTTAATCAAGTACTTACTAACTTATACTTAGCTTTGTTTATTTTTGGATGAAGGATTCGTTTTTAGAGTAGAACATTTTGCATTGCTACATTAGTGTTTATGAACTTTTAAGTTGTTTCCTATTTTCTTTACTTAACCAAAATATAAGTGAAAGGAAGTTAAGTAATAAATGAAATATATGAAACATTTATTCAAAAGAAACTTAGTAGTTCAAAGTGTTGTTAGATTTTTATTCATTAAAAAATGGTTATTAAGTAATAGTAGAACAAATTTCATAAGCTTATAACTTCATTTTCAAAATTATGAAAAACAATCCTTATTAATTATTTTCTTAAATAAAGTATCATTTTAATTAATCAGTTATTGAAATAAAAATATTATATGTTATGGTGAAAACACATTTTAGAATTTGAAGTGAAGCATGTGAAACATTTTACATGAAATTAAAATGTATCCAAATTAGTATTTCAAATTAACTCCATATTTCAAAAAAATAACCAAATTGTTGTTTCAATTTTAGAATGATTCAAATTTAGTCAAACAAACATTTTATTAATACAAACTGATAGATTTTATTTTTCTGGTCATTTGGGTATATTATTTGTATTATTCTGATTTAGTAAGAAATTGTTATGAATTTTACAAATTTTGAATATTTTATGTAATTCCTGGATCATGTTGAAATTTCTGACAATGGGCCCCACTGTCAGATTTTTATTAATTACTGAAACAATTAAGGAAAAGTTTAAAATCCTGACAGGCGGGCCGCGGCTCGGCCGTGCTTGCTCTCGCCGGCGGCGAGGTCACGAGGTTGAAGACGGCTCCGACCATTTTGCAGAAAACCCCCTGGGTTTCTAGGAAATAGCAAGAACAACTAAAACAGGCCCATGTTTCTTGTTTTGGACCTATTTAGAATAGTTTTAATTGCAGGAAAGTCTTGGGATGTGTAGACTTTCATAAGAAGGTTTATTTGAATTTTGAATCTGGAATACTTTGTATATTTTGAATTCCTTTAACATATAAAGTGAATTTGGGCATGTTTGAATGTATTTACTTTAATAAAATGTGTGGCTTATAATTTTTATTATTGTTGTACATTTTACACAACATAGATATATGTTGCCATATTGTTTAATTCAAAATATTTTCTGTTACAAAGTGCTACATATGTTTTCCTGCTTGACTTAAGACTATAGATAGATATGGATATCTAGACTTGGGTTGTAGGTGCTTTAATAATTCCTGAGAAACACCAAGTTGTTGTCCAGCAATATATGCATGATTTGTTTACTGTGATGCCTTCAAAGAGTATGCACGGTGTTGCAATTCAAATACATGCCAAGCACGATGTATTGCCTCGAAGGCTTGCCTTATGACACCTGATAACTTAATCATGTGAAAACATGATCAGATGCCTCTGGATACACAAAGTTCAGATATCCTGCCTGAGGTCAGGTCTTCTGGTGACATATATGAATACAATGTTGAGAGTAGAATCTTGCTTGATTCCATATCTCCTTCTGAAGATAAAAGGTTGCTGCATTCCTCTATGATAGGAATTGATGCTTTAGTGTGGGGAAGCAAGTTTCTAGAACAACTGCTGACTAAATAGTCCATGTGGTTCCAACTTCCACATGTCCAGATTTTTCTCTTCTTGAGAACGAAATCTTAATCAAGCCAAGTGGTCTTGATCACATGATGAACTTGTGAACTCCTCTCAAATGAGACTTGTCCACAAACATGAATATGAGGGTTAACTCATGTGATTTCTATTTATGGGTGATGATTATGTGGTTTTTTGATTTGGCTTTACTTTCTCCTGGGAAATCATATCCTTGAGAAACACCATAAATCTCCATGTGACTTTCTAATTAGTTGGCTATAGAAGAATGTATGTGTATTTTATGACATCAATTTGCCCTATGCATATAATAAGAATTTGTTGACAAGATTGCAAGGCTTATCACCAAATTACTTTGTATATTCATGTGGCTGAGATGTAATTGATTATCTGACCTTCTGTTTATTTGTATGTGACACTCAGTTGTTTGATCATACAAAAGTTATTTGTTAACAAGGTTATAAGGCTTGTTACCAAACTATTTCTATATAACACCAACATTGGAATATCACACTATTCCTAGAGAAATTAATAAGGACAGATCAGACATAAGAATTCCATATCTCCATTATAGATGGACATAGTACTTCTATGTCATCCTAAGAAATCCTTCCTCAAAATCCTCTTGTTGCTTTACCTTGTTTTCTGGGGTTAGCTCCTCTTGCTGAATGACTTCGAGAAGATTAGAAGATAAGAAGATAAGATGGTCTAGATAAAGTAAGAATATCTAGATTAAGATTTAGTTTAGGATTTTATTATCCTCCTTCCATATACTCCTTCTTTTCTTTTCTTCTCTTTAAAATATGTACTTATTCGATTAATGATGTAAGTCATACTCATCATTTGATTTATAGTTTCTTGTACTATTCACTTGTAACCAAATGTTTGAGAATTAGATGAGACAAGATTTTGAACTTTATAGCACTCATGTTGATGACTAAGTCTAATCCACCAACATCAGCGAAACCTCGATGTAAGTTTCACAAGTTGGATTCCAAGTTTTTAGTTACTAGTCAAACTAACGACATTCTCAACTAGCCTTTCGAGTGGTGGTTGAACACTCTAGGACTTCGTTGAAAAAGTTTTAATTTTCCCATATTTTCAGATGCATGCTATGCAAATGCACAAATCTAATTTAGCTCCTTTCTACTCTCTGAACTACCGGTCATTACAGGTGAGCACTGGAGGAGTACAATATAGGGCCTCCAAGCCGAGTCTCCAAACACGAGGCTCTCACCAGAGGGACGACGTCGAGGACGCCGCCATCTTGTCGGTCCAACTCTGAATCTAGTCTTTCGCCCAGAGACATCTACCAGACCAGGGCGAGGGCGAGGGATGTGTCAGCTCGCCTCGGCGACACCTCCAATAAGGGAATGACACCCACAGGCGTCGTTGTCACCGGCACCAACCGAACCAGGCAGGACAAACGTCCATGTTGATCACACCGCCACCGCAGCCTTCACCATCGTAGCCGAAGCGTCGTGGACCACCGACGACCCGCACGAACGAGTGCACACCTTGTTTCCGCAGCACCCACCTTTATTCCTCCTCCCACATGGATTAGGACCAGCCGGACCGTAGCTGTCAACTCCCTGACAGCTACCGCCGCAACCCTAAAGCTCAGATCGGGGCCAGTGATGAGCCCAACTCCGACTTGCGCCGCCACCAGCGTTGTGTCCTCTGCAGCAAACTGTTTGGGGGAGCCACCGCCGGCAACACCACCTCACCTCGAAGACCCGAGATGGCCCACGCCAGCGCCTCCAGGTCACGCCGCCGCTAGGGACCCGTGCCAGCACCTCCGCGTCGTCGAATCCAGGGCCTCACACGACGCGCTGGCCTGTTACTGCTCCTCCCTGCCAAGCTCCACCGCGCCGCCTCACCACACGCCGTGCGCCGCAGCCCAACTCCTCCGTCGTGCTCCACCCACCATGATGCCTCTCCAAGCGCGTAGGAGGCCCATCGGGGCGCCGCTTTTTCCCTGCCCGCCGCCTTTGTTGGCCGGGCGCTGCCTCCACCGCCGCCAGCGGCGGCGGCCAGGGGAGCATGGGGCAGGGGCTCGAGCTGCTAGGGTTTCGGCCCTCCAGAGTCGCCACGCGCGTGCGACCTGGGAGGGGAGGGGGGTCGAGCGGCGAGATAGTAAGCAGCAGGGGAGGGGGGTCGAGCGGCGAGATAGTTCAGCTAATTGTGCCCCTTCGAATAACTTTCAGCGACATATGATCCTTTTCAAAAACTTCATGGGTTTAGACATTCTGAAAATCTCAGAAAATACCATTCACTTTGGTTTATCCTATTACATATCAAATGACTCATTACAAATGACTTAGAAATTTTTGCGTTTCTCAGGCTCGGGATAAGCCAAAGTGTATGGCGTTTTCTGAGATTTTCAGGGCCTCTGTGATTTTCAAAACGCCTAAGCCTATGGTATTTTTGAAAAGGGTCATATGTGGCTGAAAGTTGTTCGAAGAGTCACAATTAGCTGAAGATTATGTTAAGGGCCATTTAGGGGGGGGGGGGAAATATACCGATTAGCGCTGCAGTTCTGGCCCTGAACAACTGACAGGAGATGGAGGCATGGGCTACAGGATGCTACGTCGCCTGTTATACCTGTCTGCGGGACGAAGACAACGTCAGTCATATTCTGGTGGATTGCGTATACTCAAGACATGTATGGTGGGGATGCTTTCAGAGATTGGAGTTCGGGGTGAACATCCCACAAGCAAATGTCACACTTCAATTGTGGTGGTTCAGTGTGAGGAGTGGCTTCAGCAAAAGGTATAAAAGAGGTTTCAATACCCTAACAATCTTGATTTACTAGAGGCTTTGGAAGCAACGACATGCCAGAGCATTCAACAATCTAAACATGCAACTCTCGGTTGAGTGTTTGGTCATGCAGGTCATAGCAGATTGGGAGCAATGGAGATCAGCTGGGTTAGGAGGGAGTAACACCTTTGCGTGAGTAGTGCATTAGGTGCTGGTGTGTGTGGTGGGCCGGTGGGGTGTTGATCGACGTTGTATGCAATGTTAACTGTCGAATCTTGTACTCAAACTTCTACCTTTTATCTTCTATAAAGATAAGGTACGCAATTGCGTACTCTCGAAAAAAGATTCTATTATTCTCTCATAGCAGGAACAAGTTGCCCAATTTTCGTATTTTTCGATAACTAGTGTTTCCGTAAGACTAACACCATGATTGGCCCTGTTTCGAAACAATTTACAAATCTTGCCCCTCACTACGACGCCATGTAGAGCAGCGCCAACACAAAGCAACTCGGTGCCGTCCCGCTGCAACTTAGGGTTAAACTATGGAGCTGACATATCTCTCGAGTCAGCCAACTTTCAAATTTCGGCTACAACTCCTCTAGCACCGAGATAAGGCATCAGACTTGGAATTAGTTTCCGCTAGGGCAAGACTTCGATTTAGTCTTACAAGGGCCATATTCATTAAAAAAATCATCACGTTACTGAGTTGATTGCACTGAACCAATTGTGCTTAGTCTAAAAAACAATTGTGTCAGGGGCATTCTAGCCTATTCTGATAAATATTGTTATTACACCTATTGCGGTAGGGCTGAGTGTTCACCTACAACATAACCAAGCACAATTTTCCAAAATACACCTGTGGCATAGACATTTTTAAAGTCAGAACCTGATAGGAAGGTTGCCAAAAGTTAGGTCTCGGGATATTTTGCCATTCTCCTACACTAAATTCTAATGTCCATGAACACCGAACTTAGTATCACACAGCAACACTCAAAGGGCAAAGCCTGTAGCTCAAACTTCCTACTTGTATATGTGGAGACTGTTCGTCCACGACGCTTACCCCTAGCTCTTTTGGCTACAGTCATCTTTCCATTTAAAGATTGCCACAACCACCAAAGGTTAGCTGGGCTGGAGATAAAATTTTCCCCTTGCCAGTAGGCTATATTGCCTTCTTGCTAACTCCCCAGGTTGATGACAGAAAAATACATGAAACGGGTAGGGCAGCACTGGCACTTATGCATCATATAGATACAAATAAAACAAGACAAAACACAGGGAATAATATTCTAATAGTTCACATAATTTCGAATTTCCACACATAAATGCAAGGTTCAGATAAGACATAAGATATCACCATAAGGCGGATGCCTTAGGACAGACCAACGAACAAGTGATCCAGTTCTAGAACATATGACAGAGTACGACTACAAATGACTACTATTAGTAGTTCACGACACACGATAACTGTTCAGCAGTAAAAGCAGACACGAGGAACATTGATGCATCCAGAGGCAAAGCACCTAAGCCCTCTCGCCACGGATCCTCCTAGCCAGCTGAATGTCCTTGGGCATGATGGTCACCCTCTTGGCATGGATGGCGCACAGGTTGGTGTCCTCAAAGAGACCCACCAGGTACGCCTCTGCAGCCTCCTGAAGAGCAAGCACTGCGTGGCTCTGGAAACGCAGATCAGTCTGCACAAACAGAACGAGATGACAAAAGAAGCTTAGGTTACTTGATGAGAGTTGACATGACAGGAGCATGACAATAGAGTGCACAAATGTCACCTTGAAATCCTGGGCAATCTCCCTAACAAGCCTCTGGAATGGAAGCTTCCTTATGAGCAGCTCAGTGCTCTTCTGGTACTTGCGGATCTCACTGCAAAGTTAAACATGAGAATTAGTTCTTGCGCATTTGAAAATAGTTTAAACGAGACTATGTGCAATAACACAGATCACAAGTTAAAAGCTTTGCGTACCGAAGAGCAACAGTCCCAGGGCGGTAGCGGTGAGGCTTCTTCACTCCTCCAGTAGTGGGAGCAGACTTACGAGCAGCCTGTTGAATAGCAATAAACAGATTGTAAGGTAAACTGTAACACCATAGCAGTCCATATATACCAGTGAGATAGATAGATGGCATGAAGGTTGAGGTTTATATTGTAATACAAGGTTTAGTATACTTAGTAAGTAACAACATGGCAATGACATAAGAAATCTGTCAATATTACAGCAACAAACCTTGGTGGCTAGCTGCTTCCTTGGAGCCTTTCCTCCAGTGGACTTACGAGCAGTCTGCTTAGTACGAGCCATGAGCAAAACCTTTGGTTACCTGAAGAAACAGAGGAAAATGAGTTCCCTGATATTGTCATACCACATCAAATATACTAGTCTTACATCTGTACATAAATGGTCAAAGTAAAATGTGCATTAATACTAAATCCATTCAGTAACTATGCAGACTTCCAACAACCACAATGCTATATGCACCTTTAGTTGAAACATACAGTACACTGATAACTAAGATTCTTTAATCCACGGGATAATAACCTAACACAAGATAAAATCTCCTACTTCGAAAGAAAGGACCTGTCTACTTTTAACTAAGATTGTTAATTCAGAAGATACCCAGAATTACAGAGCGCACAGAAAAACTGCAGGATCAGTAAGGATAATAGAGCTACCATTATGTATATACCCAAGTGTTAGATATGGTGATTTGTGAACTACTAACCAAATCATTTAGGCAGCAAATTTCGAAAATGGAAAGCACAATCATATATAGCCAGACCACTAGGAAAATATCTACTTTCTAATTACCAGGTTGAATACTAACATATCTCCCAAAGTTAACTACATATCTTTAGTACATCCAAAGTATTAGCACTAGGAAACTAACAATAATCAGGCCAGAATACCTAGTTAAAGACTACATATCATAAACAGGTAACATTTACAGGGACAATGCTACATGTTCCTTCAGATGAAACGCAGGAACGCTTCTAACTAAAATGCTAAATCCACATGAGCATACTTACAGCAAGATAAAATTCCTGACGTCAGAAGAAAGGACAAGTCTACTTTTAATTAGGATGGTTCATTCAAAACAGACACAAGAGATGCAACAATCAATTAAAAATTGCAGGACCACTAAGAACGGTAGAGCTACCATTATGTATCTATATGTTGAAATATATTGATATGTGAAGTGAAATCAATATTAGGCATCAGAACTTTTAAAATAAAAGTGAGAGAAAATATAAGAAATATATTTTCTAATTACCAGGTATAATGGTTGAACATATGTTTCCTACAGTTATCTATGTACACATTTAATTTATCCAAATGAATGGGCACTTAAGAAGTTAGTACGGTAGCAACATGCAACACACCATATCAACCCAGAGATGTAAAGCAGGCAACATTGTTGCAATATACAGCTGAGAAAAAACAGTTGGTTCTTTATGAATTTTGATTATGACCAATCTAACTAACGTTTTTTGTGTCATTAAAAGAGGTAGCTCAAGTTTAGCCTGCACCCATCATTCACTGATGAATGATAGAAGACAGATGCCTCACAGCATCAAGATCAATATTATAGAACAATCTCACTGCGCTGACAGGATAATGGGGCAATGTACTGCATAAAATTGTAATGCATGCTTTTGATAACAACTACCTGCTTAAACCAGTTACTTCCCATCCTAGCAACATAAAAGAACTAAATCACCAACTCTTCCTATGCTAGAAACCAGTGTTCACCTCATAAACAAATACATCACGCACACCAATATTACAGTAATACTACTGTAGCACTCTTGAATATACAGGTTCAGGGGACCAGGAGATACCTAATTACCCACAGAACAAATAGCAAAACCCAATGGTTCGGAACGAACTTGGATACCACTAGAGCGTAAAGGAAGCTACAGATCTGCAGGAATTCCTAATAACTAAGTAAGCTGCAAACTCAAATATCATCAGATCGCGATTCCAACTAAGGAAGGTACACCAATATTAGTATGATACCCAACCACAAATTCCGTATGATGCAGGCACACGTAACGTTTAACCAAATTTAAGCATGGGAAACACCCCTAAGTAATCGGTCTAAACAAATCACACTTGACGAACCACGCGAAACCCTAAATCCAATCCCCAAATCTGCGCCAAGTTCGTCCCCCGATCCACCGCCCCAGCGAGACTACGACGAACCGACCACTAACCAAAGCAGGGCAACGGAGGAATTACGGCACCGAATCGAAGAACAGGAGGGGATGATTTACCTCGCGCGATTCCGAAATCCCAAATCCGCCGGGGGAGTGGTTGCGACGTTGATGGAGACTCAGAAAGCGGTGGTTGGTTGTGATATTTTTTTGTTTTTTGTGGATGAGGTCAGGTTTTATACCCGGGGCGGTTCCGTCAGCCACGTGTAGGTTAGAGCTGACGGTCAGGATCTCATATTTGTGTGCTTGCTCTGGCACGATCCAACGGCGGAGGTTAGCGGACTGGCGGTGCCACGGATCGTGGTTGCTGCACGCTGCGCTCCTATTGGCCGACATGTGGAGGTCGCGGATCGGGGATTGTGGGTGGGGTACTCAATACAACAAAGGACCGTGACACTGAGGACGCGCCTGTGGCGTGGTGGTACGGCTCGGCAGTGGCCAGCCTACCCGCCCGGATTCGACTCCCAGAGGGAGCGAATTTCTGGGTCGCCTCACTCATCGCACTGTTCATGATGAACAGTGTTGATATGTTCCATTTCCCTCCCGCGGTTCGGTCAGAGGTATTGCAGTGCACCCACTGCCACAGGGTTTATCCCTAGAGTTGTCTAGTCTCGCGGTTAGCACTAGGTGTATAATCTAGCTTGTGCACTAGGGGTGTGCGTGTGTGTGGTGTGCGTGTGGTGTGAGTTAGTGCATAAGTGTGTGTAGTGTGCGTGTGGTGTGAGTTAGTGCATAAGTTCAGATACTACAGCTATACTAAGTTGAGGGAATCTCAAAAAAAAAAAATGACCGTGACACTGACAACTAGGCTAGGGTTGTAAGTAGTACCGTAGTGTTCACAACTTAAGGCCTCCTTTGATTCTAAGGGTAGGAAAATCAAAGGAAAGGGAAGTACAAAGGAATGGATTGTCATGACCAACCGTATCCTATGGACACAGGAATTTTCCCAACTGCCTGTTTGATTGCAACGATGGAAAACCACAGGAACTCACAACCATAGAATACTATTATTTGAAAACTAGCCGTTAGCCTTTCCTCACTTTCCTCATAGCCGTTAGGATCAATTCAGCTTCCTATATGTATGCACAACATGTCCATATATGTGCAATACGCATTAGCACAAGAGCTCCGGACCAGCAGCATTGTTTAGTGCACAAGAGCCAAGTCCCCAAGTGCTAGCTGAAGATTTATTTCATCAGCTCCATAAAAAAAAAGTTAGTCATCGTGTACATATCACGATTGGTTTCTGATTTTTCATCTGAATTACATGGAGTTATTTAACCTTCGGCATGCACAACTTCGCAATCATGTCGAGAGAATTATTGGAATATTGAAAATGAGATTTCCCATACTTAAAGTTGCTTCACACTATGCAGTTGACAAACAGATTGATATAGCTATGGCTTGTTGTGTGCTGCATAATTTCATACGACTACATAATGGAGATATGACTTGGCCTGAAAATAGTAGTTTGGATATTAATCCAGAACATATTATTGATGTACCAAGTGGAGACCACAACTACCATAGTGATATACAAGCATTCAATTACTCTAGAGAGGCAGGAAAACAAATGAGAGATAGGATAGCACAAGAAATGTGGGTACAATATATATCACAAAGATCTTAGATTGTGTAATAGGGCACGCAGGTTCCACAAGAAGTTGTACTACCATTCATGTGATTGAAATTTGTAACATGGAAGATACTTGTACTAGAGTCATATAAATGCATGTTCTGTTGCCATGCCTTACCAAAATATACAGAACCCATATGCATGTTTTGTTGCCATGCGAATTACCACAATACACAAAACCCATCTCCATTTTTCTTAACATGCCTTAGCAAAATATACTAAACAGGTCAGATCTATGACATGACCTCTAAACTAAATGCATAGCCATCTAGTTCTGATGGTTTGGTTGGGCACGTGCAATCTCCCTTTTAATCCATGCCAACCGTAGTGTATCACTAGAGTATGACAAGAAAACTTCCCTGTTTAGTCCTTCAATTGCTGTGATGCACTTGTTAATATTGTATGGATCTTCAAGCTTCTTCTCCTCAATAGCTGCAAATCGGTCTATTTCTTCCTTTTTCAGTTCTAGATATCTCTCATGGAATCCATCATCAACATTTCGCTTCTGTCTTTTTCCACGCCTAGTGTCACCTTTCTCCGAGGATATATGTGTTGAACTTGGTGCACCTTGGGCATGTTGCCTTGGAGTAGTTACATGTGGAGTGGGATTTAGATTGACTGGCTCTACTTCTTCATCCATACCGAGTGGTATATCTGACTCACAAGGGACTGGCATAGTAGGTGATGGAGATCGAGACAAATCAGTCACGTGTTTTGGAACTGATCCATGCTTGGCCTTGCTAGCATAATGATCCATACCTTGACGAGTTCTCCCTTCAGCATAACGACCTACGCAATGAAAGAATATTCATCAATATCATAGAAGTACATGCTAAATATACGTTGCAAGTGTAATAAAACATAAACAGACATTTATGTCAAAATCACCTTCATAGAGTGGAGACAATTCATCATAGTATGGAAATGACTTGTCTCGCCATTGTAGGGCATCCTTGCTGTTCCTACGAGCAAGAAAACTAGTCCAAACGTTGTCTGGTGCATCTACCATATTTCTGTCACTATCCCATCCAAAACCACTTTCATCTAGCAAATCTTTCACACTTCGATAATCTTTCTTGAGATCTTGCTATTTCTGTTTCACTTGTTTACTAGCTAATGATACACCAAACTTCTCATTGATTGCAGCAGTAATTTTTGTCCATGCGTCTGTGCTCCAAGCATTTTGTGTCCGGTAACCCGGCACATCATAGTCATGTAGAAGCCCAATAAGGAACACCTTCATTTGGTGGCTCCATTTGGCTCTCTTTGCAGCACCTAGTTATATAAGTAGACAAGTTCAATTTCAATTTGATGGTACTATAACCAATAACTCTTCCAAAAAAATATGTGCAAATACATAAAATGATTTCAGAACAAAATATACATGTATTGTCAGAAGCCCCTGCAATTCCACCATCAATCTGATACTCAGTTTGCCCCTTCAATTGGCCTCTCATCTGCACACATGCAGATCGGTGTTAGTTGCAGCAACGCATGCACCAGCAAACATTAATTTTGCAAGTTAGATGGGACGGCCACCATGTTTTCACATCTTCAGAATTTTTTTGTTCTCACAAAATCAGCACAACACCAATCTAAATAGGCTAAGGCGTGCCTCAATCTCAAAGTTTGATGTTTGTATTGCTAGAAGGAAAAGCCCCAATTTCACGTAACGGGTACCTCCAAATTAGAAAATCCTAAAGTCACAATCACAAAATCTAAAATTTCTAGCAAGTTTGTGGTAACGGTGACAAACAAATCAACATACTGAGCACCCAATACTACTAGTACTAGATCAGATCTAATAAATAAAGTTGGACAAAGCAAATAAGGGCAAGAGAAGAAGTAGATGGAACGAACCTGGTTGCTCTTGCAGATGAATCGCAGGTTCAAGCCGAGAGGGAGCAATGAGTCGCGCGCCCGGCCGGCCGGCCGGTCGTGGATGGAAGCAGATGATCAGAAGAAGAGCGAGAGCTTGAAGCACATCGAGAGCTCCGGTCAGAGTCCAGGCTCAAAACGTATCGCTCCTGCCTTTTATTTTTCGCGAGACCTGTCTCTGGAAGACGCACGAAGCAGTGCGTTTTGGCGCGAGAGAAGTGTGCCGACGCGCGGGCGCGCGCTTTCTTCCCGCCACAGGAATTTTACATGAGGTCGGAGCTAATGTTTCCTTTCCTGCGAAAACACGCTACGAAATTCCTACGGGATTCGTTCCTACGGGATAGCATCCTTCGAATCAAACGCGTACGATAGGAAAAAATCCACAGGGACAGAATCCTACAGAAATCCTACGGATATCCTTAGAATCAAAGGAGGCCTTCACAGGAAAAGAAAAATCCAGTCCGATCTATTGGAAAGTTTCCTGCGGGAAACAATGCTCCGAGTCGCTTTTCACATCTCTCCCTCGCTCGCTCGTGCGCGCAAAACAGCCCGCGTAAAGCCCACCCAAAGACTGAACAAAGCATCGATCCATTTCCTATTTTTATTCACCGTGATTGCTTCACTGATTGTTTAAGTGAGATTAGTAATTTTGTTTGCTAGATTATTTTTCATTTTCGCTCTGATTAGCACAGTTTCTTGGATGGACCAGTACTTAACATGATTTCTCAATATATCAACTCAATTTCAAATTCACAATATTTCCTACGTTTTTCCTATCCTGCAATCCAAATGGCTACTATTTTCTATTCCTCTGTTTTGAATTCCCATAGGATTGTTGGGGCATGACATCTCAATTCTTGTATTTTCCTATTCCTGTATTTTTCCTATCATGTGTTCCAAACGGGGCCTAAATCTTCCGAGAGCTGATTGTATTTTGAACAATTAAAGGCACCGGAGGTCTATCATGTGCATTTAGAACATCTCCAAGAGTCTTCGTATATTTTGGATTGCTATAATGGATATAGCAAGAGGACGGAAAGGGTTTAGCAATCCAAAATAAAATATGCTTTGCTAGCCTTTCTAAAACTGAATTGGTAAAACTGGATTTGCACGTGGGGCCCACATGTAAGTGGGACACTCTTTTTTCCTTTCTTTTTCCTCTCTTTCTTCCCCTCTCCTCTTCTTCCCCACCCGTGCGTCGTCGTCCCCCGGCAGAGAAACTTCGGCCATCGCCGGCTCCCTAGGCAACCCCACCCCGCTCCCTCACCCGCGCCCACGTCTTGTTGTCCCGCACATGAGAAACTCTGGCCGTCGCCAACGGGTCGGAGACGCGGTTTGGACAGGGCAGAAATCTGTCAGTGCGGCGGCGCGAGCGCGTGGGGGCGACGCAGGAAGGTGGCGGCGCCCGAGGATGCGTGTACGAGGTCGCTGGCGACGACTTCGCGCATGACTCGTTGTTGGGGAAGGCGGACGGGGGGTCGATGCGGGCAGCCGGAGGTAGGTGGGCATGGTGGGGAGCGAGAAGAAGGTGGGGAAGGTGGCGGCCACCGGCGCCGCGTGCGGGAGGTCTTGGTTGCGGTGGAGGGGACGAACGGCGGCGAGGGGCGGCGCCGGAAGGTGGCCGGCGCGCCGGTGAAATTTCACCGCGAGAGCGGTTACCTATCCGCGTGCGTTTTGGGGATTTTTAGGGTTGGGCCTAGACTTGGCAAATATGAGAAGTGGAGTGGAAGTTTTACTCGGTATCCTAAAATATTTTGTGGGGGGCCACTTATACAAATGTTGTCGGAGCTACATTTTCGACACAGATTGCTAAAAAAACCCAGTTTTTAGCAATTGGGGGAAAATATAGGAAGGATGTTGGAGATTCTCTCAGTAGGGAAATAGCTAGCTTTCATTAGGAAAAGCCTATTAATCATCTGGGTGATCTCTCACATGCGTCCTCCGCCTGCTATGCACGCCACGTGTCCCGAGCGAACAAGACACCGGTGCATGGGCCCTACCCTTATCTTCTCACCCCGGTGCTTTCTCCTCCACTCGTTCCCCACTCGCTCGACGCCGTTACCAGGCTGGAGGCGCCGCCGCCATGATTCCGTCTGCACCAGCCACGACACCACTTCACGCCGCCATGACCGACGCTGCTGCTACGGCGGCTGCAGCCTCACTCGCCTCCGCCGCCGCCGGCCGTCCGCTGGTCCTCATTCGCTTCCGCCGCCGTCGGCTCTCCGCCGCTCCCCACTCACCCAATGTCAGCGCCGCTCTTCTGTCGCTCGATGTCGGCGCCGCTCCTCTCTCGCCCGACGGCCTCATCGTGCGATGGCTCTCCTCGGCCGCTTCCTCCGCTTGACGCCGGCAGCGCCCCGTGGGCTTCCTGTCGACACCGTTCGCGGGCGGCCTGGACCCACCGCGGCCTCGACCGGCCATGGCGCCCGCCCGCTTCGCCCAGCGCCCCAAGGTCGAGCGCTTCCCGCCATGGCCGGTGATGCTTCCCACGGCGCACGGCGATGCTCCCGACAGCGTGCGGTGGTGCTGCCATAGGTGGCCGGCGTTGCTACCCGACGGTGTCCGGCGATGCTTCCCATGGCGCACGGCGATGCTCCCGAAGGCACGCGGTGGTGTTGCCATAGGTGGCCGGCGTTGCTCCCGACGGCGTGCGGAGTTGCTATCCGACGGTGTCCGGTGATGCTTCCCACGGCGCACGGCGATGCTCCCGACGGCGCGCGGTGGTGCTGCCATAGGTGGTCGGCGTTGCTCCCGACGGCGTGAGGCGTTGTGTAACATCCCAAAATTGTAACCTAGCTTTATTAGTCAAAAATTGTGGATCAACAAAAACTTTTGTGTGTTTGTTTGATTATGGTTGTTTGAATTGTTGTTTGCTCTAATAAGAACTTGAAGAAAAGAAAAGAAATAAAACAAGTGCTAAAACAATGAAAATAATGTGACAAGTGTCACATTTAAATCTCCAAGTGAGAATTCAAGTTTTCCTCCAAACAAAATTTCAGTGGAGAGATTGTGATCCCTCTCATTTCATCCTTAATACTTTTCTCCCTTTCTACTTTAAATTTTATTCTAACCTCTATTTTCAAAATTCCAAATGTTTCTTTGACTTTGGAAATTATCAAAATCACCAAGCTACACTTCCAAAATAAATACTCCAGTGGTACCTCAAACCTTGACAAATCATTTTGAAGCAAGCTATGAAAAGAAAATTCAGAAAATCAAATTTTGGCTTGGTTCGGGAATTTGGTCGAGCACATGGTGATCACCACGGTGTTCTTCCCTAAACCGAAAATCCAATCCAAAATCCGAGCTCAATTCGGTGCAAACCCGTGCCATTGGTGTTTCCACTCCCTCACCTCACCTCACTCACTCGAAGGAGATGAAGAGACGCGCTCGTTGACTCCAGAGGAAGCAGGCCGAAGCTCCACGCCATTGCCGTCCTCGGAGCTCTGCCGCACGGGTCATCTCCGTGGAGAGAGCAGACGCAACGCTGAGACGACGCCGCGCCGTGCCCGCCACACCACCCAACTCCCTCTGCTCCTGCCCGACGAGACCACACCGCCGCAGAAGCCCTCTGGCGTGCGCACCGTCCGTGCCAGAGCACGCCGCGCGTCATGGCGACGCCGAGGTCAACGGAGAGCGCCGCACGCCTCCGCACTGCCCCACCTCACCCCTCGTGTTCCACCTGCTTCACCGCAACGCCACGAGCACCACAGCCCCCTCTTCGGTGAACCCTACCACACCCTACCACCTCCAGTGCACGCGCCCGTGCTCGCCGTACGCCATGGCGAACAGAGCACGGCACCGCAAGCT
This sequence comes from Poa pratensis, assembly GCA_947311845.1. Taxonomy (NCBI): domain Eukaryota; kingdom Viridiplantae; phylum Streptophyta; class Magnoliopsida; order Poales; family Poaceae; genus Poa; species Poa pratensis. Next base: position 31,887,942 of record CAMZMU010000046.1, on the reverse strand, counting down.
CGCGCGCAACCTCTGCTTCCCCTCGACCACCCGACCGCACCTGCAGCAGCCCCTAGCTCACCGCAACCTCCCAGACACCTCCAGACGGACACCGCACCTCTCCTACCCCCTCTGCACTTCCGTGCCATTGATGGCCGTGGGAGAGCTCCGCTATAAAAACCACCCCGCAGCCCCTCTCTTCTCCACACATCGCCAGCACTTCCCCCTCACACCCCTCACACCCGTGCATCGCCAGGAGGGCGAGCACGCCACCACAGCCATCGTGCACAAGCTCGGCTGTGCACTGCCGCACCGAAGAAGAGGTCGATCACGGCCGCGCCGTGCTGTGCTCCCCCTCTCTCTTCTCTGCACTGCAACAGCCTCACCATTACCACCGCACCCTCCCGCACTCACTCCCTCTTTGTTTCGTGCCCAGAAGCGACGCAGGGGACTCGCCGGAGTTGGAGCACGGCCGAGGAAGCTGCGGAGCTCGCCGCCGACGAACCAGACCTCCCCAGCAAGCACCAGTCCTCCAGCGACCTTCCCCGAGCCTCCGCCGTCGATCACAGCCTCGCCGCATCTACCCGAGCCCTCTAGGTGAGCCCTTGACCCACCTCGCCGTCGCCGGAGCCACGGCACCGTCGTGCTCCGGTACTCGCCGATGCGATAGAACCTCAGCCGTTGGATTTAAATCCAACGGTAGCTTACCGCTTCGTCTCGTTAAGACACCGACAAGCGGGACCCACACGTCAGACTTTTAAACTTTTCCAGCGCGGGAACATTTTCCCGTTGAGTCACTGACGTGTAGGCCCCACATGTCATATTTCTCCACATTATCCAAATCAATTAGATTTTCTAAATTTAAAATCCAGAAGGATTCAGTACTGGTCTGAACTTTGAAATTCAATATCTCGAGTTCTATAAATCCAAATAAATCAAGTCAAATGTTCTGGAAAGCTTATGAAATTATTTAACTCACCAAAGTGGTCTCATCTCATTTAGTTAAATAACAAAAGAGTATTAGTAAAAATGCCACAGAAGGTTTAAAACACCAAACTAGTAGTTTCTGGAGTTATATTAGTCCAAACCACTTGAAACCAATTTTGGTAGCTTTGTATTAGGATCCTTTAGCTCCCCAAATTTTGGTAGAATTAATTGAGCAGTGTAAAATCCTTAGCTTTTGGTTGAACTTCAGTAAACCCTTCTGCACTAAACCAATTAGTGTGAATTAATAGTAGGTCCAATTAAACTAAACCCAATTTTTTAGGTCACATACAACCAAGGTTAGTTATCCCTAAAAGGATTTAATTTTTGGAGCAACCTAATTTGTTTGGTAGCTAAAACTTGATTAAAAACCTTCTGAACTAAAACAAATGTGTAGGGAGTTTGGTAACTCCAAATGACCCCAATCCAATTGGGTGTCTTCTACACATCAGTAGCTATCCATAGAATTTTAGTTTGAAATTTTGTGACCAACATAGATTAAATGGTGAATTAATTGGTGTACAACTAGTTTCTGCCTTAGTTTGAAAACAATTAAATAAAGATTAATTCAATTAAATGAAAACCACCTTGTGTTGCTTGATGTGTGCAGTAGCTAATTATAGCATTTGTGATTGTAATGATGTGATGATGCTTAGTTAGAGTAGTAATTGTTTGTCTTGCTTGTTTAACGTTTAGACGATACCGTTGACGGATTTATCGAAGAAGGAGGTTTCGTTGAACCCGAAGATCAGGACCAGTACCACTGTGTTGAACAAGGCAAGCTACTTCACTGAGCTTGCATTTATATACATCTATTTTAGTCTCAAGAGTTATTCCAAGGAATCAATGATTTTAGAAAAACCCCTTTTGCAAAATACCTGAAAACTATTTTGCCACCTTATGTAGAAGTATAAAGTAGTTGTTTAAAACTATAAGTTGGGAAAAACAATGTTTTTCAAAACTCCTTTGAAGGTACTTGGATGAAGGTGAAATGCCGAAAGGTCGGTATTAAGTTGGAAAATGGTGGTGTTGTTTTGGAAAAGTGCACATTGTGTCCTAATACTATGGCGACCAACCAATAACCGGTGCGACCACATTTACCCACATATGGGCAAGGGCGTAGTCATATAATTTGCTCGTGTTAGTACTGGATGCCTCAATAACGAGGATAACCTCGTTCCATGAGGGGATGGTCTGAGGACCTACCCCCTGACCTGGGTCCTCTTAATAGAAGTCTACCGGAAGCCGGTATGAGCGTAAAGAAGAAAGAGGATTGAAGGGCTCCCTTGGGTCCGCCGGACAGAACTACGAGTCCTCACACTTAGTTTCTGAGGATTTAAGTGTCGATGGAAAGTGTCGTAGAGGCAGGGTCCTATACTAGCATGAGCAAAGGACAGGCTATGGCCGGGAACTCAACTTCGCATACCTCTGGTATGGCGGGACGTGGCTGACACGATGAGTGACCGGATGGGTGTGGGAAAAGCGTGCTACCTCTGCAGAGGGTAAAACTATTCGAATAGCCGAGTCCTCGGATATGGACAGTTGGGAGGCTGTCTTAAGACCATGTGCAAGTTTTATAAAATATTGAGTTTTGAAAGGAAAAGGAAGTGGAAAGGATTGCATACCTGTACCAATGAGTTGGTACGAGGTTGTGACGGGGTTGGAACCATGATTGGGATATGGTTGGATACCGGAGGAGTTTCGGGGAAACAGCTAAAATGATGTCTTCTTAAAGGATTGTTATAAACTTCTTCTCACCCCTTTTCAGTAAAGATTTTGAGAGTTTTCAAATATAAGTTTAAGAAATAAAACTAGAACTAGTGCTTACTCAAGTTGGGGTAGTTTGCGAGTACAATCCATGTACTCATATTGGTTTCGTCCCTGGCTATTGTCTTAGCCAGATTTCGAGAGCCCTACGTTGAAGAGGAGTTCGGCGACGTCTATGCGAACTAGATCTTCATAAGCCAGCTGCCTGTCGGGTGCTGTTAGGATGGATTAGCCCTACTACCGTAGCTTCCGCTGAATAAAGATGATTTGGCCCTTGAAGGCACCTATGTATAATTAGGCCAGTATGGCCATGTGTGTAAGACTTGAAACTCGGTATTGTATGGATGTAAACTTTGATATTCAGTTCGGATTATGTGCAACGACATACTGATCACGGGATCGTTGTGTTAAGCATAATCGGGTATTTCGGACGGCTAGTCCGGGGTCCCCACACGTTGTTACCCGACGGCGCACGGGAGCAGCGACGACGCGTGGCGGTGATGCTCCTGACGCCCCACGGCGACGCTACGGACGGCGCACGGTGTTGCTGCAAGGGGACAACGAGGACGGCCGGCGAAACAGAGTCTTCTCGGTGTCTTCTCCGGTGACGGTCGCGGAATATGGCGGAGCGGCAAGGACGAAATCGGCGGAGCGACACGAACGAAATCGGTTCTGCCCGCGGCCATGGGTGCTGCTAGCGCGGCGGCGGAGCTCATCGATTCGGGACCTTCCCAACGTCGGGTCCAGGATTGGAGCTGGAGGAGTTAACTATGGGCGGGGGAGCAGATGGTGAGGATGGCCTGCGGGCGGGGAGCAGATGGAGCGCGTGAGGTGCGCTATGGCCGGCGGCGGCCGTCGATGCGGTGCTGTGAGCCTCGGGTCGCTCGGGAGGCAGACGCGGTTCCAATCGGGGACGGTTCCCCTCGTGCAGATCGGACGGCCCAGGTCCGAAAGATCACCCGGGGACGCTTAGTGCTATCCCTTTCATTAATACGAGCGTGCCTCACATCGCTAGCATATTTAACGTTTGGTTGCCTGCATCCAGGACGAGCCAGCGAACCAGCCAGCCCAAACCCAAATGCAGCCCACGGCCCATTTAGCCAATCTAGAACCCCGCTAGCTATAGAATTTTTTATCAAGATATTTAAGTAAGGGTAAATCTAAATGTAAGGCGCCTGACACTGACAGGGGGCATAACCATACGCACCCCGCGAGCCCACATGTCATTTTGCATACATGCACAAAAAATCAAAAAATTGATGTCATCTCGCATTTAATGCAAAACTAAAAAATTCAAAAAGTTTTGTATCCTAAACTGTTTATCCGATTGAGAATCCGTTTTCACCTTTAGAGTAGTCGCGACGAGATCTTTGAAACTAGATCCCATGTTGATATGTTCGGACAACTTTTTTTTGCCCAAAAGTTACCACCCCCATAACATAAAAGTTACCAAGACTTTAATACTTAAGTTACCCACCATATTATCAATTATTTTTCAGGTTGACAAAATCATTGTAGTTACAATACTCTCTCGGTAATAGTTACCACCCAATACTGATGGAGTTACCACCCGGTATTGACAAAGTTATCTATGTGTTTTCATGTGTAGTTATCCACCACAAAATCGTTATAGTTACCATACTCTCTCGATAATAGTTATCACCCAGTACTAGTAATGTTACGTCGTGTGTTTTTATGTGTAGTTATCCACCCTACTCTCTCGATAATAGTTATCACCCTAGTACTAGTAAAGTTACCCCGTGTGTTTTCATGTATAGTTATCCACCATACTCTCTCGATAATAGTTACAACCCAATACTGATGGACTTATCCACTCGGTACTGAGAAAGTTACCCATGTGTTTTCATGGTGAAGTTATCCAACATGAAATCAATGTAGTTACCGTACTCTCTCGGTAATAGTTACCCACTCAATACTGATCAAGTTACCCACTCAGTTTTTATTTAGTTATCCATGTGTTCATGATGTAGTTATCCACCACTAAATCGATTTAGTTACCATGTGCTCTAAATAATAGTTACGAACACAATGCCCATTTTTCTATGTGTAGTTCACTTATGAAATTGACAGTTATCATTCTAATACTTATGCGCAATAAATTAACCATTTCAAAATAATGTGGTAAATTTAAAGGTCATAAAAAACTAAAAGAACAACAAAATATTGTTATATTTCAAGCCGAAAACTAATCGTCAATATGGTGTGTAACTTACGTATTAAAGGCTGGGTAACTTATATGTTACGGGGTGTAACTTCTGGGCAAAAAAAAAGTTGTCGGAACATATCGATATGGAATCTAGTTTTGAAGATCTCGTCGCGACTAGTCCAACAGTCAAAACAGATTTTAAATCGGATAAACGGTTTGGGCTACAAAACTTTTTGAATTCTCAAATTTCGCATTTAATGCGGGATGACATCAGCATGTTTGTTTATTTGTGCATGTATGCATGGGAGCGTTTCTCTCCCTCCGGCCTGCGTACAGTTAAGCTAATCATAAGGCGCCTGCTACATAGTAAATCCCAGTAAGTAAGCTGAAATAGACATAAACACTTACATTTATTTATGACTTCACACCGTGAGAAAAAAGTAATCTACGAAAATACATACGATTTTGTTTTCAATTTATTTTATGTGATCTAGGAATTTCTTTTAACCAACTTTAAAAAAAGGTAGTTCTCAAAAGAAAATAAACAACTAACATCATTGCCTTTACAATATATTCTTCAAATTTAGTGCAAGTTGATTTTCCACCACCGAGATGCTAAAAATATGTAAAATTAATGTATCATAATATTTAGTTACATTACTATGTGTTTAATTTGGTAAATATAATTGAAAATTGTAACGGTTACATTTTTATGACAAGAAAAGGCTAATTTTTGAAAGTAAATAAGTTTAGTATAAATAATCAATAGCTGAGATGGCGGCCAAAGTAGTAGTGAGCAGATTCAATTTCTTAGACCCGCAACGGATGTCAAAAATAGAGAAACCTTAATGTATCTAAATATATATTTGTGATCAATAACTGAATTATAGACTTGAAACCGGCTGAGCTGCTTGTTTTGCGACAGCAACAATTCCACGTACCAAAAAATATTGCACAGATGGACAACCAAGAGCCATGTCCATGGAAGGCTTGAATTTCCAAGCGGAAATAAGAAAAAAGTTGGCGCTGCAGTTTTACTCTTATGAATCCTCACCAAGGAACCGATGCTCAAGCATGAGTCCAAACCAATAATACAAGCAGGAGATTCACGACGATCTAAACCATTGACCTGGAAGTTTTTGAATCCCAACCAGTGCACCCATCCTTCGGTCAAATCATAACCGTGAAAACACATGCAGATCAACATAAGAGGAGGTAGGAGCTGGGGATCTTACTTTCCTATGGCGGAGAGGGTGATGCGATGGTGGAAGAGCGACTGTTGCCGTCGCCTGTGTTCTTCTGCTGCTCGAGTGGAGGCGAGGCGGAGCGGAGTGTGGTGACTTGTGAGGAATTACGAGAGGAAGCGGAGTACTAGGCCGGGGGCATTATTTAGGCGAGTCCAGATTGAAAGAGCCTAATTGTTTTTCAGATCGAAACGACCTTTGTTGGTCGTAACGAAAAAGAAAGATATTTGACCGTCACACGCTGATTAGCGAACCCGAGTTAGCGGTAACAAGAGTTGCCTCGGTCACGTTCCATTGGTTACAGCCGTGTCGCCCAATTTGCCCAATTCGCACCGCAAAAGACTTAAACCCAGCGCGAGCCACCGCGAGAGCAAGCCCATCGAGGTGACCTGTAAGTGCGCGCGCGCGGATGAAGATTGCGCTGGTGACGGGGGCCGTGGCGCTCCACGGCCTCACCAACAACATCAAGGGCGGCTACCTCGCCGTCCCTGCCCTCCTCACACTCCCCGCAAGCGAATGACAAACGCGACAGCGGGTGGGTGCTGGGCACGGCGATGCTCCTCATCCTCACCCACGAAACCCTCTACATCGGCCACCTCAACCACCATGAGGGGATCAAGGCATAAACTCTCGTCTCGTCCTGGTCTCCCTGTTGTTTCTGATCATTTCGTGGTTGGTTGTCTCTAGTCCAGGTCTACCCTCCTTCGAGAGTCCCGCCCGACGAAACCTTGTCGGGAGCAGGGATCTACGGATGGTAACTTAGGGCGACTTATTTTGGGTCTATGCTTAATTGATTTTGGTGGGCGAAACTGTGATGGGATGAAACTCTTAGAAACTGTTTGAGATACTTCTTTTGGGCTTATGAAATTTTTATTATTTGCTACATTGAGTTGTGAGATGTTGTGTAATGCCTCTGAATTTGATATGTGCACTAAACAAAACGTTTTAGTATAAAGCAAACTGGAATAAAAATAATATGAAATGAAAGATGATAAAATAATATAAAAGATAGTTGCAGCCAGAGATACACAATACTTTTAGCTAGTTGTTTAATGAATTTTTGTACCCCAAATTTATAATATAGATATACATTCTCTATGGCATGTGGGTCTCATGAGATACACAATATTTTTTCGACAAAGGGATTTTATTGCTTCAAAATGTAGGATCAAGAGAATACAAACATAATGAGTACACATCCGGCCTCTGCATAGTTAGGATGCACAACTCCACCAATCAAATCCCCTTCTTAGTGTGACAACGACGATGCAAGGTGTTGTGTTTGGTTGCATCCGGGCTATGTTTGTGGTCAGCTCTTCTCGATATTGCTAACCTTACCATACTACACCATCATACAACAACTAGCAAAGGGCAGTTCATTCATAGGTACTACGTAGAATTAAATTCAGTTCTAACTATTAACAATGACAGTTCATCAGTATAGACCTGACTAATACGAATCATATAACAGTATATCATTACAATCCGATGATAATTTTGGGCGGTTCATCAACGATGATCAAGGGGGTGGGGAGTTCAACCTTTTTCCTCATCTTCTTCATCTTCTGGTTCTCAGATCCTGGCAGCACGTCTGTCATCCCATATTGTCGTAGCCCGCTCCATCCTTTTGTTGGGGATCGTGGACAGAAAACAAAAAAAAATCCTACCGACGATAACCATAAACTAGCCAGGATCTATACTATGCAGATATACTTATACGGAGGAGACGGAGTACATACCCTTGTAGACCGAAAGAGGGGATTACGCTCCCACAGAAGCGTTGATGATGAAGCCGACGTAGCCGACCTCAAGGTCGTGTAGAGGAAGAAGATGACTTCCAGTGCCAAACAATGGCACCTCGCGGTTCCACACACATACGGTGTGGATGATGACCTCCGGGCTCCAGATCCAGCAGAGCAGCGGAAGCAGAAGATTGGATCTAGCAGCACGGCGGTGTGCGTGTAGTAGAGAGACTTCTCTCCCCGTACGCAGCTCCAGAAACGGAACCACACTCAAGGTAGGAGAGAAAAGAGGGAATTTGTGTGTTTCCAAGGCATGGGGTCCCCTATTTAAAGGAGAAAGGGGGAGACCATCTCCCTTGGCTAAGCCATGTGGGACTAATCCCCACATGGCTTGGCCGGCCAGGGAGGGCAGCCGACCACCTAGGTGGGCCCCATTCGGCCCACCTAGGCCGGCTGGCCTTCTTCCCCTTTTTTCTCCTTTTTCTTTTTAGGGATTTTTCCCTAATGGGCCTCTAAGGCCCATTTTATGATTTAATGCCTTTAAAATTTTGAAATAAATTAAATAAAAATATATTTAATCACTAATAACACTTATTAATATTAAATACACATTATTTAATTCATTCGGACTCCGAAACCTATTTTGTTGTCTCCGATCAACATCGGACAAGTTCCGGAACACTTCCGGAGTTCCCGGTTTCTTTTCTCTCTAAATCCAATCTAATCGTCACCCACCCTTAAGTGTGTTACCCCACGGTTCGGGATCACTCTAGACATGATCGAGACACCCTCTCCGATCAATGACTAACAGCGGGATCTGGATATCCATCATAGCCCATGTGCATCCACGAATATCTTCTATCGTTTGAACCTTTAGACGTCCAGTCTCATCCTCTTACCTAGCGATACTTAGATTGTTCGAGCGTCGTTCTCCGGTATCACGATTACCGAGCATGATCTCGCCATTGACAAATCTATCTTTACTAGTCTGTGATATTACATTCCCGTGACCTGGTCACATGCTTGCAAGCTCATTGATGTAATCTCACCGAGTGGGTCCAGAATATCTATCCTGCTATGTGGATTGACAATTTCCGCTCTTGATCACTCGCTTTTACTGCTTCCTTCCGATACCCGAAAGTGTCACCTTTATTGTCACGCTATATAAGTCATGCCGTTTGATGCGATCAGCCGTATCTTTCAGAAGCAGAGATTTGATATGATCTCACGGTCGAAGGTATGAACACTACGTTTCTATATTTTGGGTATGTCCATCAAATCATTCACCTAATGATATGACTCCGTTGTTAACCGACGTCATTGTCCATGATCAGGAAACCTTGATCATCTGTTACCCAACGAACTAGTTAATTAGAGGCTACTAGGGACCTGGTTGTTTTTATACCACACGTGTATTAATATTTCCGCGTAATACAGTTATAGCATGGTATTAAAACGTATTATGAACAATTGAGATATGACAAATAAAATCACTTTATTAATTGCCTCTAGGGCATATCTCCAACACCTTTTGGCATTCCAAGCTTCACTATCACCAAGAGGGACAATATGAGGTCGTTAGGCGTCACATCTTGGGACAAGGTCATAAGACCCCACCCTAAGATCATGTAATAAGATGAACAAACAGTCATGTTTCTGTCCTATACAGTCATGTGAGCTGATCAGAAAACATGATTACTTCTCACCTTAAAATATGGATACCATCTTAACCTGTTCCTTATCTTGGTAGGTGTTTGACCAGTTGGTGGATTGATCATCTCATGTTTGAACTCTTCAATACCAAACAGGACTTGTTTGAAATAGCGGGAGATATTCTCACATGATCTCTTGAATATGTTGTCGATCACTCTAAACCTCTGGTTATGACCTACAACATGAAGAAACATGGAAACTTGCTCTTCCACAAAGGTGTTGATGCTATCCTGCAATAGGCCCCTCCCTCTAAACCTTTTAACAAGTTCAAGGAATGGAGCTCTACCCATCCGAAACATTCGGACTGCCTCTACATCGTTTGAGTTGTAGATGCAGTTAAGATTAGACATCAAGTCGTGGCGGCGTCATCCACGACGCGCCACGACGTGGAGGTGGAAGCCGCGGCATCGTCATCTGTGACGCGCCACTACGTCGGCCTGAGCCGCTGCCGGTGGAGGTGAGACCGGCGGGCTACCACGTGCCATCTCTGCTACGGAACGAGCACGACGGCGACAAGCCCGACTTCCTCGCGGCGATCGCCAACTCGGTGGCCACCATCGAGCGGGACTCGCCTGGCCTCATGGCGAGCCTCGCCAACTCCGCGCAGATGGCGGCCTCCTCCTCGTTCGGCGTCGCGTCCACCAGCCGTGCTCCTCGAGACGACGCGTTCACCATCCATACCGGCTCCTCCTCCACCATCGTGCTCCTCGACAACGACGACGACGAAGTCAACTGGGACGAGTTTGATGATGAGGAGTAGGGCTAGGAGGAAGTCGGTCAAGTCAATTTTCATTCAAATTTTTGTAATATATAATCAAAATATGAATTTGATGGTTTTGGGGCGCCGCAGGGGGCAACACCCCTCCATTGTGGCGGATACTTGTCCGACACCCCAAAGAGGACACCATTGGGGGTGCCCGTCACAAATTTGACGGTTTCTGGCGGAGATGCTCTGAGTCCGTCCAGACATGTCCACGGCATGCTGCAACATAGGACATGTCCGCGTATTTTGAAATGTTTTTTGTGAAATTGCTGAACAAAATATTTCGAAAAAATTGAAATAGTTGTCTCCTTTCAGCCACAAGCAACTAGTGGGATTCTCTCTACCGTCCGTGGCTAATTAGTTTTCGTTAGACACCATCGATCTGCTGACACACAGCATATTTCAGCATGTCCTTGGCTCTTGAAGCACAGAGTAGGCTGTCAGAAAGGTAATGGCAGACTGATCGAGACTTGAGAGGCCAGTTGTTTGAACTTTGAAAAGTGGAGCTCTCACAGGAGTCCTTTGCCCGAAGAAGCAAGAACTCCTCTTCAATACCGGATCAGACGAGAGAGAGAGCAGTCACCACCTTTGATGTGACTTCGTTGAACTTGGCTATTGACTCGTACGCAATACAAATATGATCGGCATCACGTCGGCATATCCCGCATTCCTGACCTGAACGACGTGCTTAGCACTGGCTACTCTATCCTGCAGATGTTAATCCGTAGTGAGAAAAGTAATCCGGAGCGAAAAAAATAACGACCAACAACCTTCCACGACTCCACGTACAAGTGCTTGGCCGGTTTTGCAGAGAATAGTTTTGTGTCTCCAGGTTGCACTTCACAGTTCATCCACAGCGACATAAGACATGCGTGCCTCTTACAGTAGAACAGAGTGGTCGACTCCAGCAAGCAAGCAAGCACAGAGTGTCGATCACGTCCGCATAGAAATTTTCCAATGATCCGAGATAGAAAATCAAGCCTCACAACCTGAAAGCCCATGCTTCATAGTTGATTCTTGTGTTTTTTTATTCGTAGCTGATTTTTGTTGGTCTCGAGAGTTTTTTCTTTCTGGGCTAAGATGATGTAGGAAAAAAATTAAACATGTATATGCTCCGACCGAAAAGATTATCTTTTTTCCCTGTCAATTGGACGGCTGCGTTGCCACCCGTACATCAGCTGTCCTAGCTGGGCCATGTCTTGCCGATCCTTTTATAAAACTGGAGGAAGATAGCGGAAAAGCATCTTTTGACATGAAAATGTTCTCTTATCTGAACATACACACTCAGTCCCAACTCATGCACATGCTCTAGCTGCACACGGGGCGCATTGCCATGTGGGCGGCACCGTTATTAAGGCTTCACTAGTGACCAGTTGGTTTGGAACTCAGAGCTCACATTTTATTGTGTATTTCTTTTTCATCTTGTAAACACGAGAGATACTTTTTTTTCCTCTTGTGGTTTTGCTATTTTGAAAATTGCCCCATCATGTCAAATAGATTGCGCAAATGCATCAGGGTCGAGCATATCTTTTGATGGTTATCCTGGTTAACTAAGAAATACTATTTATAATTTGGTTGTGCTATTTAATTTAATCTTATTTCTTTTGTAAGTACAAAAAAACACATTGTGCGCTCGTGGAAGGCATATTTATCAAATTGGTGGCAAGATCATCTACAAAGATAAGTTATGTACGATGGACCTTCAAATGTGTTTGTTTGAAATGATAAATGCGTGAGAGGATACACTGCCAACTAGTCTCCTCCTTGAAAAAGGAATTCGTCACGCTTTACAAATAAAGCAACACGGCCAAACCGACACAATATGATGAGGAAACCCTCTTACCAAGTGGTATGACCAAATGCTATTCGTGGTCATTCGCCGTGGTAAACATTTCGTCGTTGTGTTGTAAGAATGTTATGGCCCTCAGCATTTGTGACGTCACTTCTAGTGCTTCCTAGACTCTGTTGTGTTGTTGACAACGACTAGGTTAAAGATTTTTCGCGATAAAATGTCAAAAACAATATAGATAGCAATAGGAAGTAGTTTTGATTATGGATGATGAAAGGTATGGGGTACAAAGGTTAGGAGTTGGACGATGATGATCGGATATGAACGATTGGTAGGAGATGCAGCCTTGTTGGATCAATTACTATTTATCGAGGGAACTTCCTCGTAAGTCAAGGTTTCTCATCATGGTTGAAACAATTGCTCTTTGTTGGTCACCGTGGTTTTGTAGCAATGGGTATCACTTTTTAGAAGAGTAATATAAATTCTCAAAGTAGGCTATATACTCTTGTACACATACTTTGGTATATTTCAACGATAGGAGGAACATGAGCTAGTAATGTTCGCATGTTCGCAACTGGGGAGTTGCCCGAGAACTTGTTACCCGACATATGGGTGGTATCCTAGTGGTCACATCACGACGTCTTGATCATCCTACTTTTGACTTATATTTATCATTTTTCCACTGGCGAGAGTCCGGACTTGTCCTCGTCATTTTTTGTTTCTGAAAATTATAGTTTTATGATTCTGGATGCGGGATCAACCAAAAGGCTTCCATTTATATGGCAGGCGATATTCCCGTTGATAGCGAGACATATGTGATAGCTTGGTTATTCTCGGACTTCAATATTTCGGTCCGCGTTAAGCACCATGTGAGTTTGTGGATGTGACGGTGTTGCGCCCCCGTGTCTATATATTCTCGTTGTTTTTCCATCTATTAAATATGAAGGAAAGGCATGGATCTGAGTGGGAGCCAAAATTCTTGATCAATTTTAACATCAAAAGAGGAAGATGAGCACAATGTTTAATGCGTATGAGTTATTGCAACCGGTCTCTTTGTCATAAATTGCATATTTTCACTTTTAAATTGTGTTATCTAGCGTTTTTAAGCAAATAAGAGCCAAATATAAATGGGAGCTACTAAGAATTGGCTTAACTCTCAGTCATAACGTTACCCAGTCTCATTAGTGCAACTATAAAAATTAAGTTACTACACATGTGCAACTGAAAAAATCACAGTTGAAACTCATACGCGACTCGCAAGACAATATGGACCACAAAGCGAATCTAACGGCCTCAAAGTTTACTAAGCTCTAACTTAATCCTCAGTCGAGTAAGAATTAGTAATTCCGAATATAGTACACAAGAGATACAATAACCCATGCAGGGTAAACAAACGCAAGTAGACCGTAGACGTGTCCCCTTCTCGCCAGCCGTGCAGTAGTGGTATCATCTACTGAATCCGATCGTTAGAAACCACCTATAATAATATAATCATCACAGCTGTATAACCCAATGATACGACCAGTTCATCACCACACTCATATAATTCGGGTTCACGCAAGATTGATTCCAGCCGGAAAAGAAAAAAGAAGGCATCTCTCAATAATAGAGCCGGAGAGAAGTGCAAAACAATCATGCAAGCCGCTACTGCAGAGACAATGCATCGATCGGCGCTGCTGTCCCACGCAACACAGCTAGCTCAGTTCGCGCGAAAGCTCGGCCCTTTATAAGCCCCAGCCCGCCGCTCCATCGCTCCCACCACCTTCCTCCCACTTACATTCCAGCTCACAGCGCAGCCGCAGAGGAGAAGCAGCCGAGGAGCGAGCCACCAAGCAAGAAACCACCCAAGGTTTGCGTGCGCAATGGCCGCTTCTCAGCTCACCATCCTCTCCGTCCTCGCGCTGCTCGCCGTGGCGGCCACCGCCCAGGCGCCAGGCGCAGCCCCCGCCGCGGCGCCCCAGGTCCCGCCTCCCCCGCCGGCCACCCCGCCCCCGGCAATGGCGCCCCCTACCCCCGCGCCGGTGTCCCCGCCCCCTACCGTGGCACCTGTGCCCGCGCCCGCCACCGGCCCCACTCCCTCCGCCTCGGCGCCAGCGCCCACCGCCGACTCCCCCATCTCCTCCCCTCCCGCGCCCGGCCCCGGCGTGGCGCCCACCGCCGAGCCCACCACCCCCAGCAGCGCCGCCGGCCTCCGCCCCGCCTTCGTGCTCGCCGCCGTTGCCGCCGCAGTCTACGTCTTCTAGATTGCCCGATGATGTATCATTTCATTTCATTGTTTCTTTGCTCCTTTTGTTCTGTTTCTCTCTCTTGTCTCTTCTTCCCCTTCCGTCCGCACATTGGTGTACCTTCGTGATCTGATGTAATTACGAGCATTGATTTAATTTATGCATTTTACCATTCTTATGTCTTGAGATGCTGCACTATACTATCTTCCGCAAATTGTTTCACTTCGCTAGTTAGGCCGGTTGCTGTTTGAGAGAGCAGGCAGCTGAGAACAGGTTTCAGAGAGCTAAATATCGAAATCAAGCTTAGCTGAGCTAAGAAAACGGGTGCAATAACGATCCAACTCAGTAACCAGCTCACCGCAGATCATAGAACCACGCCAAAAGACGCCGATGACACTCAAGAACACCCGAGATTAATGAACTTCAACTGGCTAACAACGCCCTTATACTATATGGCACCACCATTTCTTGACAGCCGTATGTACATAAAGAAAGGAACAATCTCCCACTGAAACCCCGTTACATACATCTGATCTGAGCCGGATCCATCGCCCCTTGCATACAGCAGCAGTACGACCAGTACAGGCTCGTCGTGCAGATCCAGACTGTCAAGCCCCTGTTGAGCAACTTGAGCTTGACCCTTGAGGCCATGATCGGAGCGGGCGAGATGCCAGTCTGACGAGGCGAGCAATAGAAAACTCGCAGGAAATTTGTCTGCTGGCGGAGACGCCGTGCATAGCTCGTAGGAGCAGCAGGGTAGGGCCGAGCCATGTGCCCAGATTGGGTCGGCCAGCTGGGGAACGGCGGGCGAGAGCTGTGCATGTGCCGGTGTGTCTGGACTCCACTAGCCGGATCTTCTGCGGCTGCTGCACCGTGTGTAATTCTGAATGTAGGATGGACTACAGTGGTGGATCGATCCACTAGCCGGATCTTCTGCGGCTGCTGCAGCTGTGTCTAATTCTGTTTTAGCTCGTTAAGAGCAGTTATTCTTGTAATGAGATACTAATTGTATCCGTACTATTAAGCGTGGTCTAACTCTTTCGGTATAAAAGAGTTGGAGAGGGTGGCTGGGTGGCACGCATAATAGAAAACCCTAAGTTTTATCTCTGTTCTTCTTTTATCGTTCTCTACTTTCAGTTATCTTTTCATGTTGATCTGAGCGTCGTGCTCCTCTCCTTCCCCTTCTTCTCGATCAGCATGTCAAGGCTCCGCAATCCCTGACACCGTGGTATCAGAGCAGTCGAGCTCGGACCAAATTCCCACCCCTCCCTCCCCAAATTCCCCACCAAATTCCCACCCCTCCCACCCCAAATTCCCCACCAAATCGAAGAACAAGAGGTTTCCGGACCGCCGTGGTCTGGTTGTAAAATCCCTCTACGGCGAGCACTAGCGTTCACCATGACTGGATCTCGCCGTCCCAGGTCTCGATTTCGCGAGCCACCGGCAGTGACAGAAACAGAGAAGACGGCAGAAAGTTCAGTCGAGGCGGCGGAGAATTTGGCCGCCGTCGATGATACGGCGTCGGCGGAAGAAGCAGCGCGCCGCCAAGAGGAAATCGAGCGGGCGGCGAACGAGCAAATCCGCGCCCAGCTGCCGCGCGTGGTCCGCGACTTGGGGGTCCGCTTCGATCAGCACCAAGCGAGCTCTGCGGACGCGTTCAACTCAATTCAAGAGGCGATGTTCAACCTCACTGAGAAGTTGTCCAAGCTCTCGGCGGATTTCGACGCTCGCCTCCCACCCCTGCCGCCACCACTGGATCCGACGAGATCACCTCAGTCGGCAAGGTTTGCAACACCTCCACCTCTGCCACATACGTCTCTGTCACCGATTCCTGAAAAGCTCACACCTTCAGTTCCACTACCATCACCTCCGCCATTTCCACCAAATCTCGGTACCTTGACTCCCGAGCGGCTCACACTTCCACCAAATTCCGCAAGCACATCTGTTGTGTGCTCTCTAGCTTCGACCAAACCCATCCTTACCACCACACCACCTCTGGTTGCCACAACCCAATATGTGCAGAACACCAACCCTCAATCTCAGCCCCAATACTACACTCAACAGCAACCACAAAGCCATCACCTTTCTTCTACACACAATTCATCATACTCTCTTGCACCACCACAAAGCCAGCCTTTTTCATCTGCACCATTTACACAACATCACAATCAGCCTGGATATTCGACAAGACCTACTCCAAACAATTCCCCTTATTCCTACTCCTCAGCCCAAAGCCAACCTTTTTACACCTCATCTTCGCCACAACAACAACAACAATCCCACCACAGACCCTCCTACTACACTACACAGACACAATACCCACCAATTTCTACACCTTCTCAATTCCAACACCAGCCAAACCACAACAACTTCAATCAACAGTTCACCTATACCAGCCCACCGCCATAAGATCACCCCCACCATTACCAAACCAACCAGTTTGACCCACACTTGAGAACACCACATGTGGAACTACCAACCTTTCATGGAGAAAATCCTCGAGCCTGGATACTGGAGCGTGAAGATATATTCAACTTGGTAAATATTCCAGTACACAGCAGAGTGAAATGGGGAGTTGCACACATCAGAGGTCAAGCGAAAATATGGCTCAACAGTTCTGGTTTTGCCATGCATAACATGTCGTGGGCTGAATTGTGCAACATCTTAGTTGACCGTTTTCCTGATACAAGTGCTGCTGATCCAATGGACCAACTGCAATAGTTGAAGCAGCAGACTACAGTCAACAGTTACATTGATCTGTATGAAACCTGGATACAGCAGATTAAACGAGATAAACCTTATCTCCAGTTGGACTTCTTTGTGGACAGATTCATCAGTGGCTTAAAGGAAGGCATCAAGCATTCTGTTCTTTGCCAGAGGCCAATTACCTTGATCTCTGCATACTGGTATGCACGGCAATATGAGAAAGCCTACCTTGCTAATAACAAAAGAGTGCCTGCCCCTCACCTCCAGTGAGGATGAACCAGCCACAAGTGTGGCCAAATTTTTTCACAAATAATAGAGCTCGAGAGCTGCCTGCCAGACCTAGAGAACCCAAGAAATGTTGGTACTGTCCTGAGAATTGGTTCCTTGGTCACAAATGTTTGCCCTTGCAACGAACACTGAATATGTTAGAGATGCAAGGCTATTCTGATGATGAACAGGAAGCAGAAGCACAGCCTGCAGATCAAGTGGAACAAGCACAGCCACAACAACCAGTTGCAGAACCAGCTGTAGATGAGGCTTGTAACTTTCTGAACATTTCTGCTGCGGCATATGCTGGACATCCAAGCGAATCCACAATTTCCTTACTGCTTCACATAGCTAAATCACAAGCTATTGCCTTAGCAGATACAGGAAGCACTAGTACCTTCATGGATGCAAGATTAGCTGCGAAACTGCAGATACCCCTGACCAAGACTACACAGAGGAAAGTCAAGGTAGCAGGTGGTGGCATTCTTGATTCGAATGAAATGGCTCTTAATTGCTCCTTCACCATTCAGGGTCAGAAGTTCACACATGATTTCAGGATATTGGAACTCCAAGGATCTGACATTATCCTGGGAGTAGACTGGTTTAAAAAGTTTAACCCAGTTACATTTGATTTTATGGAAAGAAACTTGACAATGCAGATTGGGGACACTGTCAAAACTTTCCAAGACCATCTATTGCCAAGGAAAAATCTGTTGATCAGTTCTGACCATTGCAACAAATTAATTTCACAGGGAGCTACTGGGTACATGTTGTGGAATACATCTGAATGGGATTCACATAAAGAAGATGATCATCCTCCAGTTTCTGATGCTGTTAGCAACCTACTACATCAATTTCAGGACATCTTCCAGCAACCTTCAGGCTTACCACCAAACAGAGAATGTAATCACCAGATCCCTCTAGAACCTGGTGCTAAACCACCATCCATCAGGCCATATAGAATGTCTCACAGCCAGAAGGATTCTATTGAAAAGATAATCAAATAAATGCTCAAAAATGAAGAGATTCAGCCAAGCAAAAGCCCTTACTCATCTCCTGCAATTCTAGTACGAAAGAAAGATATGTCTTGGCGTTTATGTGTGGATTTTAGAGCACTCAATGAAATGACAGTCAAAAATAAATTTCCCATACCTGTCATTGAAGATCTCTTGGATGAACTACATGGTGCTACAATTTTCTCCAAGTTTGATTTGCGCTCTGGATACCATCAAATCAGAATGCAGGAAGAAGACATTCCCAAAACAACATTTTCCACACACTTGGGTCACTATGAATATCTAGTGATGCCCTTTGGGTTGTAAAATGCCCCAGCTACGTTTCAGGAGTTGATGAACACCATCTTTGCAAAATATCTAAGAAAATTTGTTCTAGTATTCTTTGACGACATCCTGGTCTACAGTAAGACTCCTGAAGAGCACAAGCATCATTTGCACTTAGTGTTGGAAGTGTTCAGAAAACACGAGCTCAAAGCAAAACTGTCAAAATGCAAATTTGAACAGCCACAAGTCGAATACTTGGGCCATGTGATCTCAGGTCAGGGAGTACAAACAAACCCAGCTAAAATCCATGAAATAAGTAGTTGGCAGTCCCCTAATTCAGTGAAGAAATTAAGAAGATTCTTGGGTATGACTGGATACTACAGAAGGTTTATTCCATTCTATGCCTTAATCTGTCAAGCATTGCATGCAGTGCTAAAGAAAGATGCATTTCATTGGGGTTCTAAACAAGAGGCAGCCTTTCAAAAACTCAAAGAAGTAATGTCCAACCCACCACTCCTTGCACTACCAGATTTTTCAGTACCTTTCACTCTGGAGACCGATGCTTGTGCATCTGGCTTAGGCGCTGTCTTAATGCAGAAAGGGAAACCATTGGCATATTTTAGCAAATGCTTAGGTCCGAAGTCCAGCACTGCTTCAATATATGAAAAAGAAGCAATGGCCATTCTAGAAGCTGTTAAAAAGTGGAGAGACTATTTCCTGGGCAATAAACTCATTATCAAGACAGATCAATGTAGCTTGAAATACCTGTCCAGTCAGAGACTGCTAGAAGGAATACAACACAAGTTAATGGTCAAGTTGTTGGAATTCGACTATAGCATCCAATACAAGAAAGGAGTGGAAAACTCAGTGGCAAATGCCCTCTCTAGGAAATACCAAGAAAATGATAGCACTACAGCTGTAGAAATACAACAACCCACATGTTCTGCTACATCAATGGTAATTCCTCAATGGACTGAAGAAATTGTTGCTTCCTACCTGGAAGATGAAGCTTGCACCAAGCTAATACAAGACCTCTCAGTTTTACCTGACAGTCACAATAACTTCACACTGCAAGCTGGAGTGATTCGCTAGCAGCCATGAACATCTCTCTGCATTTTTCAACAGCTTACCATCCTCAATCTGATGGTCAAACAGAAAGAGTAAATCAATGCCTTGAGCAATATCTGAGGTGTATGGCATTTTCTGAGCCGAAGAAATGGATTGACTGGATACCCGCAGCAGAATGGTGGTACAACAGTAGCTACCACACAGCAATCAAAATGTCCCCGTTTGAAGCACTATATCATTACCCTCCTCCTCAGCTAGCTGACATTCCCAACAGTGAAGTACTGTCTGACAAAGCCAGAGCTGCATTGCCAAGCGGCGAGCACATGATAGCAGTTCTGCAACAGAACCTTGCCAAAGCTCAACGCTGCATGAAAAAGTTTGCTGACAATCATCGCACTGAAAGAGCCTTTGTGCCAGGCGACATGGTATATCTGAAGATGCAAAACCATCGGGAGCATGCTCTGGGTAAGGGAAACCCTCTCAAACTGGCTTCAAAATGGTATGGACCATTCAGAGTAATGAAACATGTCGGCAATCGTGCATACCAATTACAACTGCCTGAAGGTGTTCAACTACACAATGTTTTTCATGTGAACCAACTGAAGAAGCATCTTGGTCCTAAGGCGGTGCCTAATGCTTCTCTGCCACTGCTAACACCTGAAGGTAAAATCAAAACCTTACCCATGGCTGTATTGCAACGTCGCCAGGTGCCTCGTTCTGCAGGGTCATATGCAGTTCCTGTTCCACAATGGCTGATCCATTGGCATGGCATGACAACGGATGAAGCAACATGGGAGGATGCTACGTTCATCCAGGCCACATTCCCCTCCTTCAATCCCTGAGGTATTGTCTCAAGGGGGGAGCAATGTCAGGACCTCTTCTCTTATCTGAATGTAGGATGGACTACAGTGGTGGATCGATCCACTAGCCGAATCTTCTGCGGCTGCTGCACCGTGTCTAATTCTGAATGTAGGATGGACTACAGTGGTGGATCGATCCACTAGCCGGATCTTCTGCGGCTGCTGCAGCTGTGTCTAATTCTGTTTTAGCTCGTTAAGAGCAGTTATTCTTGTAATGAGATCCTAATTGTATCCGTACTATTAAGCGTGGTCCAACTCTTTCGGTATAAAAGAGTTGGAGAGGGTGGCTGGGTGGCACGCATAATAGAAAACCCTAAGTTTTATCTCTGTTCTTCTTTTATCGTTCTCTACTTTCAGTTATCTTTTCATGTTGATCTGAGCGTCGTGCTCCTCTCCTTCCCCTTCTTCTCGATCAGCATGTCAAGGCTCCGCAATCCCTGACACCGTGGTATTAGAGCAGTCGAGCTCGGACCAAATTCCCACCCCTCCCTCCCCAAATTCCCCACCAAATTCCCACCCCTCCCTCCCCAAATTCCCCACCAAATCGATGAACAAGAGGTTTCCGGACCGCCGTGGTCTGGTTGTAAAATCCCTCTACGGCGAGCACTAGCGTTCACCATGACTGGATCTCGCCGTCCCAGGTCTCGATCTCGCGAGCCACCGGCAGTGACAGAAACAGAGAAGACGGCAGAAAGTTCAGTCGAGACGGCGGAGAATTTGGCCGCCGTCGATGATACGGCGTCGGCGGAAGAAGCAGCGCGCCGCCAAGAGGAAATCGAGCGGGCGGCGAACGAGCAAATCCGCGCCCAGCTGCCGTGCTTGGTCCGCGACTTGGGGATCCGCTTCGATTAGCACCAAGCGAGCTCTGCGGACGCGTTCAACTCAATTCAAGAGGCGATGTTCAACCTCACTGAGAAGTTGTCCAAGCTCTCGGCGGATTTCGACGCTCGCCTCCCACCCCTGCCGCCACCACTGGATCCGACGAGATCGCCTCAGTTGGCAAGGTTTGCAACACCTCCACCTCTGCCACATACGTCTCTGTCACCGATTCCTGAAAAGCTCACACCTTCAGTTCCACTACCATCACCTCCGCCATTTCCACCAAATCTCGGTACCTTGACTCCCGAGCGGCTCACACTTCCACCAAATTCCGCAAGCACATCTGTTGTGTGCTCTCTAGCTTCGACCAAACCCATCCTTACCACCACACCACCTCTGGTTGCCACAACCCAATATGTGCAGAACACCAACCCTCAATCTCAGCCCCAATACTACACTCAACAGCAACCACAAAGCCAGCACCTTTCTTCTACACACAATTCATCATACTCTCTTGCACCACCACAAAGCCAGCCTTTTTCATCTGCACCATTTACACAACATCACAATCAGCCTGGATATTCGACAAGCCCTACTCCAAACAATTCCCCTTATTCCTACTCCTCAGCCCAAAGCCAACCTTTTTACACCTCATCTTTGCCACAACAACAACAACAATCCCATCACAGACCGTCCTACTACACTACACAGACACAATACCCACCAATTTCTACACCTTCTCAATTCCAACACCAGCCAAACCACAACAACTTCAATCAACAGTTCACCCATACCAGCCCACCGCCACAAGATCACCCCCACCATTACCAAACCAACCAGTTTGACCCACACTTGAGAACACCACATGTGGAACTACCAACCTTTCATGGAGAAAACCCTCGAGCCTGGATACTGGAGTGTGAAGATATATTCAACTTGGTAAATATTCCAGGACACAGCAGAGTGAAATGGGGAGTTGCACACATCAGAGGTCAAGCGAAAATATGGCTCAGCAGTTCTGGTTTTGACATGCATAACATGTCGTGGGCTGAATTGTGCAACATCTTAGTTGACCGTTTTCCTGATACAAGTGCTGCTGATCCAATGGACCAACTGCAACAGTTGAAGCAGCAGACTACAGTCAACAGTTACATTGATCTGTATGAAACCTGGATGCAGCAGATTAAACGAGATAAACCTTATCTCCAGTTGGACTTCTTTGTGGACAGATTCATCAGTGGCTTAAAGGAAGGCATCAAGCATTCTGTTCTTTGCCAGAGGCCAATTACCTTGATCTCTGCATACTGGTATGCACGGCAATATGAGAAAGCCTACCTTGCTAATAACAAAAGAGTGCCTGCTCCTGCACCTCCAGTGAGGATGAACCAGCCACAAGTGCGGCCAAATTTTTTCACAGATAATAGAGCTCGAGAGCTGCCTACCAGACCTAGAGAACCCAAGAAATGTTGGTACTGTCCTGAGAATTGGTTCCTTGGTCACAAATGTTTGCCCTTGCAACGAACACTGAATATGTTAGAGATGCAAGGCTATTCTGATGATGAACAGGAAGCAGAAGCACAGCCTGCTGATCAAGTGGAACAAGCACAGCCACAACAACCAGTTGCAGAACCAGCTGTAGATGAGGCTTGTAACTTTCTGAACATTTCTGCTGCGGCATATGCTGGACATCCAAGCGAATCCACAATTTCCTTACTGCTTCACATAGCTAAATCACAAGCTATTGCCTTAGCAGATACAGGAAGCACTAGTACCTTCATGGATGCAAGATTAGCTGCGAAACTGCAGATACCCCTGACCAAGACTACACAGAGGAAAGTCAAGGTAGCAGGTGGTGGCATTCTTGATTCGAATGAAATGGCTCTTAATTGCTCCTTCACCATTCAGGGTCAGAAGTTCACACATGATTTCAGGATATTGGAACTCCAAGGATCTGACATTATCCTGGGAGTAGACTGGTTTAAAAAGTTTAACCCAGTTACATTTGATTTTATGGAAAGAAACTTGACAATGCAGATTGGGGACACTGTCAAAACTTTCCAAGACCATCTATTGCCAAGGAAAAATCTGTTGATCAGTTCTGACCATTGCAACAAATTAATTTCACAGGGAGCTACTGGGTACATGTTGTGGAATACATCTGAATGGGATTCACATAAAGAAGATGAGCATCCTCCAGTTTCTGATGCTGTTAGCAACCTACTGCATCAATTTCAGGACATCTTCCAGCAACCTTCAGGCTTACCACCAAACAGAGAATGTAATCACCAGATCCCTCTAGAACCTGGTGCTAAACCACCATCCATCAGGCCATATAGAATGTCTCACAACCAGAAGGATTCTATTGAAAAGATAATCAAATAAATGCTCAAAAATGAAGAGATTCAGCCAAGCAAAAGCCCTTACTCATCTCCTGCAATTCTAGTACGAAAGAAAGATATGTCTTGGCGTTTATGTGTGGATTTTAGAGCACTCAATGAAATGACAGTCAAAAATAAATTTCCCATACCTGTCATTGAAGATCTCTTGGATGAACAACATGGTGCTACAATTTTCTCCAAGTTTGATTTGCGCTCTGGATACCATCAAATCAGAATGCAGGAAGAAGACATTCCCAAAACAGCATTTTCCACACACTTGGGTCACTATGAATATCTAGTGATGCCCTTTGGGTTGTGCAATGCCCCAGCTACGTTTCAGGAGTTGATGAACACCATCTTTGCAAAATATCTAAGAAAATTTGTTCTAGTATTCTTTGACGACATCCTGGTCTACAGTAAGACTCCTGAAGAGCACAAGCATCATTTGCACTTAGTGTTGGAAGTGTTCAGAAAACACGAGCTCAAAGCAAAACTGTCAAAATGCAAATTTGAACAGCCACAAGTCGAATACTTGGGCCATGTGATCTCAGGTCAGGGAGTACAAACAGACCCAGCTAAAATCCATGAAATAAGTAGTTGGCAGTCCCCTAATTCAGTGAAGAAATTAAGAAGATTCTTGGGTATGACTGGATACTACAGAAGGTTTATTCCATTCTATGCCTTAATCTGTCAAGCATTGCATGCAGTGCTAAAGAAAGATGCATTTCATTGGGGTTCTAAACAAGAGGCAGCCTTTCAAAAACTCAAAGAAGTAATGTCCAACCCACCACTCCTTGCACTACCAGATTTTTCAGTACCTTTCACTCTGGAGACCGATGCTTGTGCATCTGGCTTAGGCGCTGTCTTAATGCAGAAAGGGAAACCATTGGCATATTTTAGCAAATGCTTAGGTCCGAAGTCCAGCACTGCTTCAATATATGAAAAAGAAGCAATGGCCATTCTGAAGCTGTTAAAAAGTGGAGACACTATTTCCTAGGCAATAAACTCATTATCAAGACAGATCAATGTAGCTTGAAATACCTGTCCAGTCAGAGACTGCTAGAAGGAATACAACACAAGTTAATGGTCAAGTTGTTGGAATTCGACTATAGCATCCAATACAAGAAAGGAGTGGAAAACTCAGTGGCAGATGCCCTCTCTAGGAAATACCAAGAAAATGATAGCACTACAGCTGTAGAAATACAACAACCCACATGTTCTGCTACATCAATGGTAATTCCTCAATGGACTGAAGAAATTGTTGCTTCCTACCTGGAAGATGAAGCTTGCACCAAGCTAATACAAGACCTGGCAGTTTTACCTGACAGTCACAATAACTTCACACTGCAAGCTGGAGTGATTCGCTACAAGGGCAGAGTATATGTAGGATCATCTACTACCTTGCGAGACAAACTCTTTGATAGTTTCCATGGTTCCATCTTTGGAGGACATTCAGGCAACCGGGTTACTTATCATCGAATTAAACAGAGTTTCTATTGGCCCAAGCTCAGAACATTCGTTGAAGAGAAAATTGCTTCATGTCCAGTCTGTCAAATTTCAAAGACTGAGAAAGTGCAATATCCAGGCCTTTTAGACCCATTATCCATTCCCAAGAGCAAATGGTCAGAGATAAGCATGGACTTCATTGAAGGTCTTCCAAAAACAAAGGAAAAGATGTAATATTGGTTGTTGTTGACAGATTGACCAAGTACTCGCATTTCTTGCCTCTGTCACATCCCTATACTGTCAACAAGGTTGCAGCCTTATTAATGGACAATATCTTCAAACTCCATGGTCCTCCTACTGTCATTGTCAGCGACAGGGACAGAGTGTTCACTAGCAAGCTATGGCATGAAATCTTCGCAGCCATGAACATCTCTCTGCATTTTTCAACAGCTTACCATCCTCAATCTGATGGTCAAACAGAAAGAGTAAATCAATGCCTTGAGCAATATCTGAGGTGTATGGCATTTTCTGAGCCGAAGAAATGGATTGACTGGATACCCGCAGCAGAATGGTGGTACAACAGTAGCTACCACACAGCAATCAAAATGTCCCCGTTTGAAGCACTATATCATTACCCTCCTCCTCAGCTAGCTGACATTCCCAACAGTGAAGTATTGTCTGACGAAGCCAGAGCTGCATTGCCAAGCGGCGAGCACATGATAGCAGTTCTGCAACAGAACCTTGCCAAAGCTCAACGCTCCATGAAAAAGTTTGCTGACAATCATCGCACTGAAAGAGCCTTTGTGCCAGGCGACATGGTATATCTGAAGATGCAAAACCATCGGGAGCATGCTCTGGGTAAGGGAAACCCTCTCAAACTGGCTTCAAAATGGTATGGACCATTCAAAGTAATGAAACATGTCGGCAATCGTGCATACCAATTACAACTGCCTGAAGGTGTTCAACTACACAATGTTTTCATGTGAACCAACTGAAGAAGCATCTTGGCCCTAAGGCGGTGCCTAATGCTTCTCTGCCACTGCTAACACCTGAAGGTAAAATCAAAACCTTACCCATGGCTGTATTGCAACGTCGCCAGGTGCCTCGTTCTGCAGGGTCATATGCAGTTCCTGTTCCACAATGGCTGATCCATTGGCATGGCATGACAACGGATGAAGCAACATGGGAGGATGCTACGTTCATCCAGGCCACATTCCCCTCCTTCAATCCCTGAGGTATTGTCTCAAGGGGGAGCACTGTCAGGACCTCTTCTCTTATCTGAATGTAGGATGGACTACAGTGGTGGATCGATCCACTAGCCGGATCTTCTGCGGCTGCTGCACCGTGTCTAATTCTGAATGTAGGATGGACTACAGTGGTGGATCGATCCACTAGCCGGATCTTCTGCGGCTGCTGCAGCTGTGTCTAATTCTGTTTTAGCTCGTTAAGAGCAGTTATTCTTGTAATGAGATCCTAATTGTATCCGTACTATTAAGCGTGGTCCAACTCTTTCGGTATAAAAGAGTTGGAGAGGGTGGCTGGGTGGCACGCATAATAGAAAACCCTAAGTTTTATCTCTGTTCTTCTTTTATCGTTCTCTACTTTCAGTTATCTTTTCCTGTTGATCTGAGCGTCGTGCTCCTCTCCTTCCCCTTCTTCTCGATCAGCATGTCAAGGCTCCGCAATCCCTGACACGGTGCCGGTGCAGGTGCAGCGAGGAGCGGTGGTTGGTCCACGAGGAGCTTTGAACCACGCGCGCCCATGTGGTTCGCCGCGCCCAACGCGCCGGCGGCTCAGGGCTCCAGCATTGTCCCACCTCGCTCCTCGAGGCTGATCGAGCATGTTAGAGCACCTCCCCTCGCGGTGTGCCGGCCGGACTTCCAGATGGGTCATTTGGGCGCCGTCCAAACTACCTGTTATCTTTGCCGGTGCCCAAATCCTTTATTTTTAAAATAAAACTTCGACGATTTTCATTTAAACTTTTACTAAATTTTACAAATTTGAATGAAATTTAAATAAACCTAATCTACTGGCGGTGGTAGTGGCGCCCGAAGGCGTAGTAGGGGTCCTCTTCCTCCTCCTTCTCCTTCTTCACGCCGGCGCCACCGCTGCTTGGTCCTGCGCCGTCGTCCTCCTTCTTGATGTGGCTAGGGTCGGCGCCGTCGTCGGTGAGGTCGAAGAAGGGCACGCCCTTGGACTTGGCGTGCTCGAACGCCGACCACGCACAGGCAGCGGGCCCGTCGAGCGGCGGTATGTCGTCGAGGGACGCGGCGACGACGGCCTGCGTGATGGCGTCGTCGTCCGTGCCCGCCTGCGCCGCCATGAGCTCGGCCAGGAGCGGCGACAGCTCTGGCTCCACCTTGACCTTCATCTACTCCGGCTTCGGCGTGAGCAGAGGCGAGGTGCGGGAGCAGGAGGAGGAGGAGGCCGCCAAGCGCGAGCGCGACGAGCAGACGCAGACGCCGCACGCGGCGCCCAACGGTTCACCGGAGGAGGAGGAGGTGTTGGCGTCTGGACCAGCGATCCACCGTTGCGGATGTGCCCCACGACGGCGTCGAGCGTGCGCCCGGGCACGCCCCAGAACGCCTCGCGCCCGACGATGTTCTTCTCCCGTGGCATAGGCCCAGGGCCGTCCCAGCGGTTCATCTCCTCGGCGAAGAGGCACTGGAACGCCACCTCGTAGCGGGCGAAGTTGGCCGGGTTCTCCGGGTCCCAGCGCCGGTCCTCGCGCATCTCTGGCGTCAGCTCCTGCCAGTAATGCGTGATGGCGGCGGCGCGGAAGTCGCGGTTCGCCCGTCTGTGCCGCTGACAGGCGTGGCCCACACGTCAGAGGCATATGTGGCAGCGCGCTTCGTTCCGTCCGGGGCCGCCCGAGGACTCCCCAAGATGAGGGCGTGGGCTGGACGTGCTGGACAGAAAATTGGGCCGCGCCGGACCGAAATCGCATTTGGACGGCTCGAGTGGGAGCCAATTTCTGTCCGACACGCCCCAAAGGCCTTTGGGCGGCTGTTTGTGCGCCCCGACTGGAGATGCTCTTAGAGAATCTCCACTCGCGCCCCCCATAACATGTCCGGATTGACACCGAAACGATTGCTATGGGGGCGTCCATAAAAAAATAAGCGTATGGGGGAGAATGCTCCCTACTCGCAAACCCCAAATGGACGCCACAATGCTGGACGCCGGCCTCACAATCGTCGCCCACGACCGTCCACTTCGACTCCGAGCTGCCGCACTATGGCACTGAGGACAGCGTCCGTCGGGACCTGGCTGAGCCGGGCCACATTGTGTCGGCGCCGCTGATGTGGGCCGAGGCCCTGGACCTGCTCCTCCGCAGGCTGGAGCCGAGGCCCTGGTCTCCGGCAGCGCACAGCAACACGATAGCGTCTACTTATGCGCGGCGTCGGCGAGTCGGTGCTAGCCTCCCTGGACCCGTCCCAGGGCCTGGCGCCGAAGCTCGCGGGAGGGCTCGCCGCGCCGGAGCCGCAGAAGACGAGTCCGGCGAAGAAAGCGCCTCCGAGGGACGCGGGAGAAAGGGAGGCGTGAGGGAAAGGGAGGGAGGAGCAGTGGAGGCGGCTGCGCTGGAGCGGCGCCGCAGTGCACGTGGGCACGTGCGGGTGTGGCGAGCGCTGGTCGCCTCTCATGTACCGACGAAGCTGCTGGCGCGAGGGGCCACCGGAGCTGGCCGTATCTGGCGGCGATTGTGGTGGAGAAAAGGGGATCGTGGGAGGTTCGGTGGGAGGACGATGGGAGAGAGAGAGGGAGGGAAAAAGTAAGGGGCACATGGAGGCACCGGAGTGGCAGGCTGGACGAAATATTTCGTCCGGCGCTACCAAAAGAGCCCCCACGGGTTGGGGTTTATAATGTTTGTTATATATCATTGCCACATGTTTTTATAATGTTTTTATATCATTTTGGTGCATTTTATGGAACTAACCTTTTAACAAGATGCCCAGTGCCAGTTTCTTTGTTGTTGTTGTTTTTTTGTTTCAGAAATCCTAGTATTATACTATTGTGGTGTCCATCATAATCCACCAAGACACAACATGATATAGATCACGGGGATACCGGAATACATAAACGAGAAAAGATAACAAACCGGTAACTAGGATAACAAGGTGTCGTGATCAAGTATTACTTCTCATGGATACCGATATCGATATGCCTCGCCTCGAAACTTTTTAAGTATCGCCAATCAAAGGGAACTGTGTGCGGGAACAATAGGTTCATTCAAATCTATTAGTGTAAGAGTAAGAATAAATATGGGCGTCCAGGTATGGTTATTGATCGAAAGGATTTTGTGTTCATGTATACTAGTTACCGAACCTACGGGATCACACGCTTAGGTATCTTCATATTTTTAGTACTAGAATGGTTAAGAACTTGAGAGAATGTCACCGAATGATTCTGGTGTGATTGAAATAGTTTCGGAGAGGAAAGTACCGGGAAGGTCCCCGTGGAAACTTGGAAGGTTCTAGAACCTTCTAGAATATTCTAAGAGGCCTGATGGGCTGCCCCACTAGGTTGGACCAGGTGAGGGCCAATTAACCGCATGGGCCACAAGGCCGATAGGTAGGGCGCCCCACCCTTTGCTTGTGGGGGAAGGGAGCCAAAGGGGGCGGCTAGGGTTGAGGGGGATCCTCCCCCTCCCCATGCGCCGGCCCTAGGTAGGCCCTACTAGGGGCGCCGGTCCTATGGTGGGAGGAAACCCTCAAGGAGCCTCACCTACTCCTCCTATAAAAGGAGAGGAGCGACAACCCCTCCCCCTCGCACTTGTCTGAAGGGCTCTCTCTCTCTCTCTCTCTCTCTCTCTCTCTCTCTCTCTCTCTCTCTCTCTCTCTCTCTCTCTCTCTCTCTCTCCTTTTCCACCATACGCCGCAAGGCTATCATACTCCGGCTACACTCTCTCCATGTACGGCGGAGCGCTGCCGGATTGAAGATCACATACGCATGGATGCTAACGGAGGTATCGTGCTACCGATCCTAGAAACAGAGAGAACATTCTCGCGGCTTGGAGGGATACACCTAGATGTGGGAATCTACATCAACGGTTCTTCACAAACATCCATTTCCGCTACTCGGTGTTTGTAATGATCTAAATCCAACATTTCGCTTGCATCTTCATATATTAGATTTTCGAGTTTTACGTAGACCGATTTTTTTATTTCATACTATGTATTCCTACAACACCGGCAAAGTGCTCATCGATGGCCGGTCTAGACGGGCAAGGCGGTACGACGGCGACATGTGCACAATTGTGGATTTGGGGAAAATATACGGAGGTCGCTGCTGCCATGTTCAACAACACCACATGGCAGCCCTATGACTATTTGAACCACTTTGGCAACACGTCACAAATTAGTAGACTCGTTTGCTCATTTTAAAGTTGTTTATAAGTTTACAACTACCGAGCAAGTTGTTGTATGTCTTGTGCTATTACCTCTTAATTAAATTTGGTTCAAGGAAACTATTCATTGTCCGGATTGCTCACTGTGATTTTATTTACCCTTTTCCGATAATAAAAAACTATACAAACAAATCTCTGCAAACCACGAACATAGAATGAGATAAAGACAAAATGATATCTGCATTTCCCCTCTATACTCTGTTAATTGCTTTTCTTTATTATGTCGCTTGTCTCTTCTCCTTGGGTTATTTCTTTATGATCCTCCTTTGGTTCCTCGGTCATGATTTTGTCTACGATAGGATCAACTACGGACTCCACCTCTTTCACTATCTCATCAACCTGCGTGAAATCAGGGGAAAATTATAGATGGCAAAAAGTGTCTTCATATATTGGACCACCTCTTTCACATTTGTATAAAATTAGCATCATTAGAAAGTGTTTTTCAATATGAATCCAACTATACTAATTATTTAGAATATAATCAAGATATTCTTGCTCAAATTTTCGGTCAAAATTTGTCTTGGAATACATGTGCGTCTTATTCATAGAAACGGAGGTAGTATAAAAGAACGTTTCAAGATGAATCTGGTACGTCAGTTGATGTTTTGGATGCTACTAGCAACCTTTTTTTCGCGAATAGCAACTCTCTCTTTCTCTTATTAGATGGATTTATTCCTTTGGACACTTGGACTTATCCTACACAGGTAGCAACACCGATTAACAGGTCAACACGTATCTCCACCTTCCAGAGGAGCGAGGGACCTGAGCTAGTTAAGCAACTTACAGTGACGTCGGTAGCTGCCGTAATCCAAACGCTGAGGTACATTGGATTCACAGAAAGCCAAAACGTGGAAGTAATAAATTAGGCAACAAACCTAACCTTATGGATTAGGGCCTCGGCTTTCTCGGCATCGTCCTCGATAACATCTGCGACGGCCTTGATCCTGGCTGCCGCCTGCTTGAGGTTTTCATTGTCGGGAAACGCTTCGGACACGTCGCCGGCGACTTTCTCGACCGCTTCAGCCACCGTGTCGACCACCTCGATTGCTACCTCTGCCGTCTTCTCCACCTTAGCTACATGTGTGGTTTGGTTTACGACCGAAGAGAGAAGTTGCGATCAAAATCCACGCAAAAAGATCGATATCGGACAATGGGTGGATATCTGATCTGGATTTACCTTCGAGTGCTCTTATCCTTCTGTAAATGGGTATTGCAACGAGGACGGCACCAACGACCACGGCGACCCTGCGAAACGCATAGCTCGTGAATGTGAGAAGGAAATTAAACATATTCAGAAATATGTGGACAAGAAACGCATGCAACCGTAGCTTTTCTGCACTCACCAATGCGGCATGTTGGCTATTGGGAAATTTCCTCTTATCAGTTTTTCGGGGCCTGGAAGGCTGGAACAGCTGCAGGGATTCTGAACAAAACATGCGGAATTTATGGCACAATATTGTGCAGTAGGGTACAAACAACGTAGTATGCATGATGATACTATCTCGCTTTCTATCATCAACAATACTACAGTACAATATTAAACAAGCTAGCCAATTGATCTAAGAACAAGAAGCTTACACAGGGGCAGTATGCACTTACTGTGTTGCTCCTCTTGTCGAAGGGACAATATGGTTGATGCCCCCATGACTTCATGGATAAGCTTGTAAACATCTGCCGGCGATGAGCTGATGCAGATAGTACCGTGTTCCGTTGATGCCGAGAAACCTTTGGAGTATATAGCGCCAAGGCTTTGGAAGCAACGGAAGACAAGAGGATCGCCATGAGTGAGATCTTGAGGAAGTCAGGCTTCTTCTAACGTTGAAGCTACCCTTTTATGAGTTTCGTCTACCTTAGCTTGCGGTAACCTCCTTGTGTTGCTTTCTTGTGCGGAGTTCTGCTCAACTTAAATCTTATCAATCTGCACTAACCTTAGAAAAGGAGAAAGTGACAATCTGCACTAACCTCTTTTGTATATGAAGCCATGCATTAACCTGGTTTCTTTGAAGCATTCCTCTAGGTTGGATTGCACGACAGAGGTTGACTGTGAAGTAAGATTGAACAAAACGTGACATAACTTGTGTGATTGAAGTACTTCTAAGAATAGTAAAAGGCTGACCCTTTTTCTGAATAGTAAACAGCTGACACTTTTGGTGAATAGTAAAGAGCTAGCTTTTTTGGTGAATACAAAAGTAAACAGCCGGCTTGAGAAAATAACGTGGTTGTGTCTCGTATTTTCACATTGACATGCCCCATGAGAGAACAGTTTACACTGAAAAGTGAAGTGGATAAAAAAGATACCCCCTCCGTTCACTTTTATAAGGCATAGTAGATATTTCAGTTTGGTCTCAGTTCCGGTTTCTCCCTTTAGGTCGCCAACGTGGAGCGAGACGAGATAAGGGAGAGAGGATGGCAAGGTGGGTGACAGTCTTAGAAGCACCCATGTATTTCACCTGTATTCGATCATACAAAAATCAATACCAACTACTGATCATCGGGACAACACCAACTTGAATAAAAGGTTTTGGACACTTGCCGAGGGCAGATGGTGTCGTGTCAAAGAAGTTCCCTCTCTTTCTATCTGGTTACCACTAGACGTGAGACCTCATAGCGCGGCCTCTGTTCTAATGGTGGTGCCTTTTTGGTTTTATTGTAAAGTCTTTTATAAGTTTACGTAATTTATTGTTTTAACTACTTTGGTTTAGATCTTGTACTTAGCATCATCTTGTCACTATTTTCCAAGATACAATATGACGAGTATCTAGACGCGTAGTCGAGTGGTCGACTTTTTGTTAAGTTTTCTTGTAGCACTTCGTACTTTTTGTTTTCGCAGCCTTACGTCTAGTTTTATATTTGGCATCTTCTTAGAATGACAAGTATTTTTTGATGTTTCAAGTGGTCTTTTAGTTTGTTATACTTTTGGGCCTTTTTGTTACTCATACTTGTAGCTATAGTAATTGGACCTGTTTTGGTTGCATTGCTTGCGGTTTTGTACTTGGCATTCTCTTGATACATTTTGTACTTCGGTTTTGTTACTCATACTTGTAGCTATACTGCTATAGTAATTGGACCTGTTTTGCTATAAGTTCGAGTTGTCTATTTGTTAGTTAGGCTTTTGGTCTTCTGATAGCCTCCTATAGTTCTTTGTCATTTCTTTTGGTTTTCATTGCCTTGCTTTCCGTTTTGTACTTGGCATTTTTAACATGTTTTCTCTCACAATAAATTACACGTATTATAATGCGTGTTTAATTGGTCCTTTTTGTATTTTAGTTTTCGGTCATATTTGTTGCTTTGCTTTGGTTTTGTACTTGGTGTCTTCTTGATGCATTTTTTTCGAGATTTTCTGGGCACGTTTTCTCTAATATATAATGACACGTGGTTGGATGTGTGTTGAGAAAAAGAGTGCATCTTCTTGTTTGACAAGAGGAACAAACAATCAACAAGTTAATTTTGCAAACACAACAATGCATAACCATCTCATTAATAAAGCGGAAATATTCATATTTGTATATTACTGGGTTACCGAAGCTACCAGGGATCTGCATGCTGCATTGACAAGTTTTTTCTTCTTCAGATTTTTTTTAGACCTAAGACTGTAGGGCAAAGCCCCACAGCATTTTATTATATTATAACGAAAACAAGAAAACTGTACAAATAATTACAAAGCAAAAACAAAAAAGAGTTAAATCAGATTGTCAATCCATCTTGACAAATCCTGAAGATTCTTCGCCTTCACTCTATGCATATGCATGGTGATATCATGAACAAAATCTCTCTTCCATGCTCGAAATGTGGGCATGACCTGCTGGAATATGGCTCCATTCCTCTGCTTCCAAATATGCCAACATGCAAGAATAACCACCTCAGGAAAGAATGACTTGTTGAAACGCAGGCCGGCTTGTCGGAACACCTGCTCAAAGGAAGGCCCATCTTCCCACTGTATCTGTAGATAATTCCAAATTTTAACACTAAAATTGCAGTGAAAGAAAAGATGCATCCAATCTTCTGTGACATGTGTAGGACATAACACACAGTGAAAAACATCTGTCACATTCCAGTGTCTCCTTCAAAGCATGTCCCTCGTGTTAAGCCGATCACTAACCATCAACCAGACAAAAACTTTTATGCGAAGCATTACTCTGCTTTTCCATATCCAGGCATAAATTTTACTGGCCTGCTGATCACGAAAGCAATATTGGTAGTATCTCTCAGAGGAGTAAATCCCATCCTTCCAAATGGTGCTCCAAATATCCTTAGCTTGAGGTTCGAGCTGCACCTCTAAGAGCACACCCTGGAGAGCCTGAAATTCCTCAAAAGCCTCCGGTTATAGTGTCAAAGCAAACAACTGAGATCGGTCAGCCGTATCAATCACTTCTTTGACTGAGATCTGCGCATCCAGCGCAAAAGAGAACAGCCTTGGGTACTGCTTCAGTATTTCACCATGCCAATTGTTAGTCCAGATCAAGGCCGTATCACCCATCCCAACCTTTACTGTGCAGAATTCTTGATAGATTGTTGACAACTTCATAACATCACGCCACCAGAACGATCCACAAAGATTTTCTGCTTGAGGTACTCCCCCTCTGTAGTGTCTCCAAACCAGGTTAACCCACGGCACATCTTCCTTGTTGAAAAACTTATGCAGCTGCTTCATGAGTAAACCTTGATTCTGCTTATGAAAGTCCATAATGCCAAGACCCCCACTACTTTTAGGCTTACATATCATATCGAAAGAAGCCAGAGATTGCTTTTTGGAATCTGGGTTGTTTCCTCTCCATAAACAGTGCCGAATAATTCTGTATATTTGCTTCAGTATGCCAGGCGGGATCTCCAAAGAACAGAGGAAGAAGATAGGCATGGAGGCTAGACAGGACCCAATAAGCTAATAGTTCACTGATGCAGCTAACAACTGTGTATGCTGGGGAGGTACTCACGATCATGACGACTTTATAGAATGGCAGTGTGGTCGTTTGCGGCAGAAAGGCAGAATCCTTTATGCCAAATCTAGATTAACATGAAAATAATATATACATGAAATCTGGATTAACATGAAAATAGTCACTTAGAGTAAACAACGAGGCGATTAACATGAAATCAGTATATAAACATGTTCTTGGGACTGTGGGAGCATTTCAGACATTTCATATCAGGCCCAAGAGTAGTTTGCGAAACGATCATCCTTCAGAAACGTTTGTCCCAGGGAAGCTTAGTTTTGTCAGCACAACCAATATATTCGAAGCTACTTTCGGTGAGGCCACGGCCAACCCTGACAGGGCCTACCTGACTTTAATTTTGTTGGTAATTTGCAGTAAAAGGCCGTGTGCATCGGCTGATGAGGCCGGGGATCACCTCCATTTCGAAAAAAAAAAGATAACCAGAACAACTGTTTTTCTAGATAATTTTGTTGGATACTGATGCCATCGTGCCAGCGCCATTTCATGAAAATCGTATATGGAGTTATGGGTTGTCAAAAGACGACGAACATCCCATCGAAATCTCTTATCTGAATCAAACCCATCGCTCCTTGCTTGCGTACAGTAGTAACAACAGTACCTAAGCCAGCTCTTGGCGCAGATCCCAGGCTGTCCTTCGTTGAACTGACGGATGAAGGCATGAAACCATGATCCATACTGTGAGAGGCAAAACTAGCGGAAACTTTGTGTGTTTGCCAGCGTTATTTGTTCAGACAGGAAGCGAGATCTCTGCTGCATGTGCAGGTGTAGGGAGCGTTCCATGGAACTTCCAAGTACGTCCCTGGCCTGGCCACGCCGAACATGCGCCGGCGGGCTCCCTTGCCCACCTCGGTCATTGAGGCTGAGCATGTTTCTAGACGGAAGACTTTCGCCCGGTTTTATACAGGGACCTAGATTAGGGACCTTGCAAAATTTGGATTTAAGCTTCATGCCGATGTAAACCCGTTTACCAAAAAGTTGCATTCAATATCATAGTTAGGCTGCAAACTCAAGCCTTGAATCTCTTGCCAACATTTAACTCCTCTTTTTCCTAGCTCATGGGTTAGAAGAATCAAATAAGAAAATTCAGGTGGCTAACCTCACAAACTAGATAAATGTATACTGTTCCTCAAAGCTAAACCAAGTGACTCTACCTGTTTGACCCACATCCCCCGAAGAGCAAAACAAAATCGCGAAAGCTGTGGGTTTTTTTTTTTTTTTGAGGTTTAAGACGGTCGTATCCGTCATCCGATTAGATAGAACAGAATGTTATGTACAGAGTTTCGAGCTAGGGAGAAAATCCCTTCACAAGCAAAAAACAACAAAAACTAGTCTCCAGAATCTTGTGTGTGGGCGAAAGCCCGCACCGCCAACTCCTCCCGCACCAAATCAGCCACCTCCAAAGGCGAGATTGCCACATTGCATAGGGTCATTTGGCTCCTCTCCTTCCCTCCAAGCATCAGAAACTTCATCATCTAGGCCTCCCCCGGCGGCATCTGCCGCACCATCCTGACCCCTGACATCGTCTTCTTTTTCTTGGTCTTGTTCACGGCGAGGACGAGGTCGTCGATGGCCGCCACCTCCTGGTCCGAGAAGGGCCGGTCCGAGACATCCAACAAGGCCAAGAAGTCCTCTCGCCGGCGCCCCGAGGGGTGGGCCTCCTCGGTCAGTGAGCCGAGACGGCGCGCCACGGTCTCCCTGGCCAGCTGCTCGATGTTGGCGCCTTTCGGTGCAGCTTGGCGAGTCTCTCGCTCCTCCACACAGACGTCGCCTCCACCTCCCTCTCGTGGACCAACGGCGTGGCCGGCGTGCCCAATACGGTGGCCGCAAGTGGCACCGTGATCTGGGCTAAGAAGCCCGACAAGGGGCACGGAGCTGCACCGACCTCCATGTCTTGCTGCCCAGGTCCAGCATCCGGAAGCGGGGAGCACCCCGAGGCCGGACACGAATCCCACAAGTCAAGTTGTCCAGATCCTGCCTGCACCGGTGATAGGATGTCCTTCTTGATCTGTTGCTCGGCCTCCTGCTCACCCTGATCGATCTGCAGAGTAGAGTGCTCATGGGAAAACTCTCCTACTGGACCCGGCGAGACCCTCTCCTGTGGACCTTCATCATTAACCCGGACCAACTCCCTCACGATCTGCTCCTCGTGGCTGGGTATGTCCACACCCCCCATCCGCTCCTGAAGGCTGGGCATATCCTGCATAGTGGCGCACTCCGAGACCAGGGCGAGAATCGACTCGGAGATGGTCGTTTCCTTTGGGAGAAACAACCATAGA
Organism: Poa pratensis; assembly: GCA_947311845.1. Lineage (NCBI taxonomy): Eukaryota > Viridiplantae > Streptophyta > Magnoliopsida > Poales > Poaceae > Poa > Poa pratensis. Next base: position 31,850,113 of record CAMZMU010000046.1, on the reverse strand, counting down.
GCTCGAGGCCACCATCCATGCAGCCATCGTTGACCCCAGCCGTCGGTGGTGGCGCTGGAGCCAACAGAACCTCAGTCGGCGCCACGGAAAACCTTTCCAGAGCAGCCTCAGCCCGCTCCAGAAAGCTCCCAAAACGCTCCAACAAGCTAGTCACGGAATCCTTCATCGCAAGCTGAGCCGCGACCATCTTCTCGAGCTTGGACGTGACCAAGCCACTCAGCTCAGCTCACATTAGCGTCGCCTGTTCCTCGAGCAAGCTTTTCTGCCTCACATCTGCAGCCGCAGAGCTGGTCGACAATTGCGCCTGAATTGGGGGACCCCGGTCCCGGCGCTCGGGGTCGCTAGGGGGCGCAGCGACCACAGCCCAAGGGCGGTCCAAAGGCCTGAGCGGACCAGCAGCAGGCGAACCGGAGCAGGAGGAAGGCCGACCGGCCTGCCGGAACTGTGGACAGTCCCGCTCGCAGTGGCCGGCGTGGTGGCAGGCGAGGCACCTGAGAGGGCCATGGCAGCCAATCACGCAGTGGCCGGACTCCAGGCACCTGAAGCACTTTCCGCGAACCCTGCGCCTGAAGGCCCTGATACGATCTTCATCTCCTCGGGGAGGGGACGTGTAACATCCCAAATTTATAATAAGGATTAATAAGACCCAAAATTCAGAACCAACAAAAACTTTTTGAATTACTTCACTAATGATAGTGTTTTCCCTTATAATGTTCTGTTTAACCTTGTGTGACTTGAATGTTTAAGTTGTTTGACTAGTAAATGTCAACTCAAGAAATCAACCTAAGTAAAAATATATTCACAACTCTGGTGACCATGTTATGACAAGACTATATTCCATATATCTTTTCCATTCCTATGTTGGCCAAAAGTCTATTTCAATAATGATTTGGTTTTAGCAACAAATAAAATATCCTTTAAATTGAGACAGTAAAAGTATTTCCAAAATTATGTGTTTCCAAGAATATGGAGATTCATATGATATCTCCTATCTATTCTTCAACCTTGATATTTTTACAATTCCTATTTTTAAGAACTCCTATGTTTCAACTCCATTTTTAAAAGGAATACTAGTGGGAAATATATTACCTCACATATTTCCCTTTATTAAACCATTTTGAAAACTATTAAGTTATGAGTTGATATATTCCTTAAACAACATCTTGTCATAATTGAGTGTGACCAATTTTACAAAATAGCATGTGGATTATGGAAAAAGTGTGTGATTTATTCTTGTGGTTTGAAGTGTGTGGTCTTGTGTGAGATGTGGATATTGTTGTGTTGTTGATATTGTTGTGCTGATGCTATTGCTGTGTTATTGCTGTTGTGTGTGATTTTCTTGTGAGGATGATTCCTCAGTGTTGATTTTACTAAATTAGGACACCCTTGGCAACCAAATTTGGAGTGCGACTTGAAGAGGAGCAAACCCTCTAAAATTATGCACCCAAGTTAAACTCCTAAAATCTAGGGAGATGATCTCAATAAAACTCCCTCTCTACCTAATCCTCTATTCTATGAAAACAATTATACTTTCTTTATCAAAATTCTAGAGAAGGAGATGGAATGATAATCCTCTCCATTTCATATCACTCTCTCCTCCAGAAAACCTACTTGTTGATTCAAAACAAAACCCTCCATTCTTTTATCAAAAAGGAAATGAAGGTCTTGAGTTAAAAAAAATGATCTTCATAACTAAATTCCCTCCCAAATTCTCTATTTCCTCCAAACCAATATTCCCTCTATGAAAAGATAAATTATTTTGAAGCTACCTTATTTGTCAAAGAAGTTCCAAAAGTTCAAAACCATATTTTATCACTGGTTTTAAAGTATTCAAGGAGTATCAAAATATTAATTTCCAAAAATGATTTATTTAAATCCTATGAACAAAAATGGAGCAAAACATTTTATTTTGTAAAACCAAATTTTGTGGAGATTCCTCATATATATGGGAGGCTACATGAATTTTCTCTAATTTTTATAAAAGGTTTAAGCACCTCAATTAAATTCCCTAAAACCTACTGGTTTTGGAAAGGAAATAAAAGAATTAGACGAGGACCTATCGGTGAGAGGAGAAAGAAGTTCAGGGGGCGTTTTGCAAAACCTTCGTTGACCTCTGTTGCAGCAACGCTGCACGCCACTGACGCCATGCTCCCTCGCCGATGTTGCCGTGCTCCCTCGCCGATGTCGCCGTGCTCCTCACGCCGTCGTCGCCGTGTCCCCGCGCCATGTCAACGCCGCAGGAACCCCTGCCTCACGCCTCGCCCTGGGAGGATAAGAAGCACGCCACTCCACTGCCTCCTTGCCACCGTGCTCCCTTGCCGTGGTCGCCGCGGTCACTCCACCGTGGCCCCCTCCCTCCTTGCTGCGGAGGAGAAGATAAGAGCACCGCACGCCTCTCCTCTGCCCCCCTCACTCCCTCACTCGCTCTCTCCCTCTCTCCCTTCTTCATTCCCTTCCACGGGCACCGAACTCCAGTCCGAGCTCGCCGTCGCGCATCGCCGGTGATGAGAGCCTCCCCGACCTGATTTAAGACCTCCATCGTCACCACCGTGCTCTGTTCCCCCTCCCTGCGCGAGGAATCGCAGAGGGAAGCCTGGGATCGCCGCCGTCATCCGCATCCCCTTCCGCTCCGGCCGCCGATGTGTTGAGCAAGCTCACGGGTGGTGCAGTCCACCATTTCCCGCCATTCTTGCACCTCTGTACTCCCCTTGCTCTTCTCCCTCTCATGCACTCTTCCCTTTTCCCCAGGGGACACCGGAGCCGCCGCGCCGTCCTCGACTTGCTCCGGCCGCGCCTCGCTGTCGCGGTGACGAGGGAAGAAGAAGATGCAGCCCGGTACCATTTCGCCGCGTACATGGGCCGCTGGGTGGGCCTCTCTCTTCACTGCACGGCCGGATCTGGGCAGATCTGGCCCGTTCTGTTTTTTTTTTAGTAGTCTAATTCATTTCCTGCCTTAACAGAAACTGTCCTGTTGGTTTAAATCTAAATAAAATATGAAAACACTAGATCTGACCAAACCAAAAATCATGGAGGTACCCTAGCATGTTCCTAACCAGATCCAAGTAGTAGATCCACTTTTGGATAAATATTTTTGGAGAATTAAAATGTGAGCCAGAACTACTGCTTTTTACCAAAAACTCAATAACTATTTTTCTAGGATAGCTAATTTTGCAAACTCAACTGTTTTGAAAGCCCTAAGTGTTACCTATCAGTAGCATTTGGCCTCTTATGCAAATGATCTTCCTAAATAAAATGGCTTGCAATTTGGTATGGGACCAGAGAGCTCTTTTAGGATTTTTGTAAATTATTTGGTGATAAATTTGGATGTGAATCCAATTGTGTGGCCTTCTGTATGATTAGGAGTACCTAATACTAGCTTGGTGTGATTTTTAGAGCTAGTATTATTTTTGGTGTGCATAACTAGTTTTAATGCTTTTTCTGTTAATTCTTGTTTATAGTTTATTTAATTTTGTGGAATGCATTAGTGTCTTATTTGTGATTTCTAGCATGCATAGATGCTGTACTCTCTTATGTGAGTGTGTTATCTCATTTAAATAGCATGTTAGGAAAAGTTTAGTGTTGCATGTGTTATTAGGGAATAATACCACTAGTGTGGATATTTCCTAAAAATTCCTAGTATTTAGGAATTGCTTGGAGATAAAATCTTTTGAGTGGTATGAATTTTAGAGGAGGTTGTTGGAAAATCAGTAGCCTTTCATATCTACTGATATTATAGCATGTCACCTCTGGTTACTTATTATTTTGTTCTTAGCAAAGCTTGATTAGTTAGGTTTATGGGTAGGATTACTCAGAACTTCCTAGCATGAGTAGCTCTTGTGTCTAGTTTATGTTTTAGTGATTTTTACAAATAGCCAGAGGATAATTAACCTCTTAATGCCTTGTTATGATAGTGGAACACCCACTGATTCCATTGCATATTGATTGAAGAATAGGTTTCTCAACCATAAGCATAGTTCCAATGGCCTTTTATCTACTAGATGTGAGTAGTTGTTTTCTCTGTTAAAAATTGAGTGGTGGTGTTGTGGTGAAGTATTTCCTGTTTAGATAAAAGTGCTTGCTGTTCATCTTTGCTTAAGATAGCTTTGTGATCTAGGCACCTAGCATGTATTAGCATAAGGCCCTTGTAAGCTTAGATCCTAGTTTGTTGCTTGAATGATTAGTTTGATGCTTGTGGTTGTTATTTGTTTGTGTACCACTTGTGGTTTTGTTTGGTGTATTGATTGTTGTTTATTTCTCTGTTTGCGACGCTAGATAATAACGCTACCGGAGTGGTATTTGGAGAGAATTGACCGAGGAAGGATGGGATTTTTATTATATTGATCAACAAGGAGAAGTCCAGGGACATTATGCTGAAACCAGGCAAGCTACTTCACTGAGCTTGCATCTATATACATCTATTTTGATTTACCTGTTTTACTTTAATAGCATAAATTTATGTGGTTTTGCCACGAAAGCTATGATTTTGAAAACCCTTTTCCAAATTACAAGTATATTATTGAGACACCCGATATAGAGGTGTCAGTGGTATACAATGATTTCGAAATGAATTTGTTTTACTCCAAAGCCTTCTATGAAAATCTTTTGGTGGGATTACGAACCACCCAAGTTTTGTTAAAAGTATTTTGCTATGAAAATTGGAAATGATTGTGAAAACCTTTTCAAAGTTTATGAAAAACTATTTTGCCACTCTATGTAGAATATCAGTTGTTTATATAAAACTATAGGATGGGAAAAACATTGTTTTTACAAAACTCCTTTGAAAATCCTTGGATGGATTTTGGTATGCCGAGATGTCGGTATGGAAGTGGAAAATGTAGTATGGTGGTTTTTAGAAAAATGCACATTGTGTCTTTACTATGACTACCAGCCGATAACCTGTGCGACCACATTTACCCACATATGGGCAAGGGCGTAGTCATATAATTTGCTCGTGTTAGTACTGGATGCCTCAATAACGAGGATAACCTCGTTCCATGAGGGGATGGTCTGAGGACCTACCCCCTGACCTGGGTCCTCTTCATTGAAGTCTACCGGAAGCCGGTATGAACGGTCGGAGGAAGAGGATTGAAGGGCTCCCTTGGGTCCGCCGGACAGAACTACGAGTCCTCACACTTAGTTTCTGAGGATTTGAGTGTCGATGGAAAGTGTCGTAGAGGCAGGGTCCTATACTAGCATGAGCAAAGGACAGACTATGGCCGGGAACTCAACTTCGCATACCTCAGGTATGGCGGGACGTGGCTGACACGATGAGTGACCGGATGGATGTGGGAAAAGCGTACTACCTCTGCAGAGGGTAAAACTATTCGAATAGCCGAGTCCTCGGATATGGACAGTTGGGAGGCTGTCCTAAGACCATGTGCAAGTTTTACAAAGTTTTGGGTTTGAAAGGAAAATGAGTGGAAATTGTTTTATGCAACTATACCGAGGGTATGGTATGAGGTTGCTGGTAAAATAAGTAACCATGAAGGGGTATGATCGAAACCAGGAGGTTTCGGAGAAAGGGACAAGGTGGTGATTTTCGAGGAAAAAGTTTTAAAAGAGATTTCTTACCTTTTTAAACGAAGGTATATTTTCGGGAAAAGGTTTAAAAAGACTTCTTACCTTTTTCAACAAAGGTAGGTGTGAAAACTACTTTCCAAAATGTTTTGTCTTCAACAGGATTACAAATCTACTCTTCCCTTTTTAAATAAGGATATAGTGATGTTTTCCTAAAAATAAAGGTCTTTTAAAATTAAAACTAGTGCTTGCTCCTGTTTGGGGTAGCTTGCGAGTACAATCAAATGTACTCATATTGGTTTCGTCCCTGGCTATTGTCTTAGCCAGATTGTGGAAGAAGAAACAGTTCGAAGAAGAGGAGTTCACTGACGTCCTTGCGAACTAGGGCGCTTCCCAGTCAGCTGCCTGTAGGGTTAAGGCGAATGACTTGGGCTCCACGTTGTTTGGTGATTCCGCTGCAAGCACCTGATGAAGCTGATCACTTCCCTCAAGTAAGTAAATAAATTCGGTATGTATGGATGTTCTTTGGTTACCAAGTTTAATTGTGCTTCAGCGACGCACTGATCATGGGATCGCTGATATGTAGGCACAAGGGTATTTCGGACAAGTTAGTCCGGGGTCCCCACAGACTTGGTATCAGAGCCATCCTGACTGTAACAGACCTTAGTTAGCATGGACGTTAGTTAGGAAGGAAAGTATTTTGTTAAAAATATATTAATACCAAAAATGTATCTTTATCTAGGGAAGTCCAAAAATGACTTCCACTCTTCTCATATTCTCAAATAGTTCCGAGTCTTACCCTCTATTTTAAGATTTTCCAAGGATTTCTCTACTCCCTCTTACCCGTTCAAAAGACTTGACGATGAACCCAAGAGAGACCTAATTAGCTAGCACCTACAAGAAGAAGCATCCATCTTGAATATTCAACATTCGACCTCAAGATGATTGATCTGCAAATACCAAGATCGTCAGTACCAACAAAGCAAGAGACCTTCGAAGACCTCAGCTCAACATCAACAACTCTACTCAAGTTGCAAATTCGACAATCTCAAGTATTCCAGTTGGAACCTAAGGTGCTGAAATTAAGACTTCAGCAGTCATGTTTAACCAAGACCCATAGGATAAGAATGATAGGAACCTTGATGATACTACCTGTCGTCCACAAGTACTAGGCGTCCATTGGTACTAAATGTACCTTGTGTGTTGTTTGTTTGTGAAGTTCTTTGCTTGTGTGTACTCTGCTTGTGTGATGTTTTCTTGTGTGTTTCACAATCACGCCTTGTCGGCAGCACAAACTAATTTCAAAAATTTCTCCTTATAGAAACTCCTTCTTTGCCACCTAACAAGAACCATTTTTGACCTCTTGGCCACAGCTGCACCTTGTTGCAGATGTAAACCCACCTGGGAAAATCTTTCTAAAATGTTTTTCCTCTCATCTAAACCATCTCCCACTAAGAACTGACAGTTCTGTAGGGTACCAAAGACCCCCGATCTATCACCAAATAGCCTGAGATTTTTACAACCTAACCGGCAAGTCATTCATGCACCATCTGGAGCAAGTGCGTCAAGATCTCGAGGAAACTGCCACTTTACGCCAACCTCGTGAAGATACGAGCCTCACCTTGCAAGATTAATTGGTGAAATTACAAGGATACCACACTAACTTATCTTACCTAACTTTAGATTAACATCTGACCTAAGTCCTTGATAGTACCAACTAATCATCTAGGACTGCAAACCTTGACAAGAAACGAGGACATAAGGAGACTCATTTCGGATTGGCAACTAGAGGAATTCAAGGAGTGCATAAGAATTTCTACGAAGATTCAAGCTCAGAGACCGCCAGAAGGAGGAACTACGACAAGAAGACATTGAAGAGAGATTCCTTAGGTTGGCAAAGAAGCAATATACCAGACTATCATTGAGTATTTGGAAACTCTTATATCAGAATCTATTTTTCTTAACCTCTCTAGAAATAATGTGATATTCCACTGTTCGTGTTATATAGAAGTAGTTTGGTAACAAGCCTCATGAACTTGTTAGCAATTCACTTTTGTATGCTCAAACAATGGAGTGTCATACACAAATAAACGGAACATCAGATAATTCAGTACATCTCAGCCTTTGGAATATGAAAAGTAGTTTGATGACAAGACTAGCTACCTTGTTAACAAATTCTTCTTGTATGACTAAGGCAATTCGATGTCATAAAAGACACCCACATTCTTATACAACTAACCAATAGAAGGCCTCGCAACATCAAGTTGTTAAGATCTCACATAGCGACCTTACTGAAAGAAGCAACGACCTCGGAAGAGTAGTCAACCCCAAAACCCGTGCCCTCGTACTCCCCTGTACCCCCGGACAAATCTCGAGGACGAGATTTATTTTAAGGGGGGAAGGACTTGTAACATCCCAAATTTATAATAAGGATTAATAAGACCCAAAATTCAGAACCAACAAAAACTTTTTGAATTACTTCACTAATGATAGTGTTTTCCCTTATAATGTTCTGTTTAACCTTGTGTGACTTGAATGTTTAAGTTGTTTGACTAGTAAATGTCAACTCAAGAAATCAACCTAAGTAAAAATATATTCACAACTCTGGTGACCATGTTATGACAAGACTATATTCCATATATCTTTTCCATTCCTATGTTGGCCAAAAGTCTATTTCAATAATGATTTGGTTTTAGCAACAAATAAAATATCCTTTAAATTGAGACAGTAAAAGTATTTCCAAAATTATGTGTTTCCAAGAATATGGAGATTCATATGATATCTCCTATCTATTCTTCAACCTTGATATTTTTACAATTCCTATTTTTAAGAACTCCTATGTTTCAACTCCATTTTTAAAAGGAATACTAGTGGGAAATATATTACCTCACATATTTCCCTTTATTAAACCATTTTGAAAACTATTAAGTTATGAGTTGATATATTCCTTAAACAACATCTTGTCATAATTGAGTGTGACCAATTTTACAAAATAGCATGTGGATTATGGAAAAAGGTGTGTGATTTATTCTTGTGGTTTGAAGTGTGTGGTCTTGTGTGAGATGTGGATATTGTTGTGTTGTTGATATTGTTGTGCTGATGCTATTGCTGTGTTATTGCTGTTGTGTGTGATTTTCTTGTGAGGATGATTCCTCAGTGTTGATTTTACTAAATTAGGACACCCTTGGCAACCAAATTTGGAGTGCGACTTGAAGAGGAGCAAACCCTCTAAAATTATGCACCCAAGTTAAACTCCTAAAATCTAGGGAGATGATCTCAATAAAACTCCCTCTCTACCTAATCCTCTATTCTATGAAAACAATTATACTTTCTTTATCAAAATTCTAGAGAAGGAGATGGAATGATAATCCTCTCCATTTCATATCACTCTCTCCTCCAGAAAACCTACTTGTTGATTCAAAACAAAACCCTCCATTCTTTTATCAAAAAGGAAATGAAGGTCTTGAGTTAAAAAAAATGATCTTCATAACTAAATTCCCTCCCAAATTCTCTATTTCCTCCAAACCAATATTCCCTCTATGAAAAGATAAATTATTTTGAAGCTACCTTATTTGTCAAAGAAGTTCCAAAAGTTCAAAACCATATTTTATCACTGGTTTTAAAGTATTCAAGGAGTATCAAAATATTAATTTCCAAAAATGATTTATTTAAATCCTATGAACAAAAATGGAGCAAAACATTTTATTTTGTAAAACCAAATTTTGTGGAGATTCCTCATATATATGGGAGGCTACATGAATTTTCTCTAATTTTTATAAAAGGTTTAAGCACCTCAATTAAATTCCCTAAAACCTACTGGTTTTGGAAAGGAAATAAAAGAATTAGACGAGGACCTATCGGTGAGAGGAGAAAGAAGTTCAGGGGGCGTTTTGCAAAACCTTCGTTGACCTCTGTTGCAGCAACGCTGCACGCCACTGACGCCATGCTCCCTCGCCGATGTTGCCGTGCTCCCTCGCCGATGTCGCCGTGCTCCTCACGCCGTCGTCGCCGTGTCCCCGCGCCATGTCAACGCCGCAGGAACCCCTGCCTCACGCCTCGCCCTGGGAGGATAAGAAGCACGCCACTCCACTGCCTCCTCTGCCACCGTGCTCCCTTGCCGTGGTCGCCGCGGTCACTCCACCGTGGCCCCCTCCCTCCTTGCTGCGGAGGAGAAGATAAGAGCACCGCACGCCTCTCCTCTGCCCCCCTCACTCCCTCACTCGCTCTCTCCCTCTCTCCCTTCTTCATTCCCTTCCACGGGCACCGAACTCCAGTCCGAGCTCGCCGTCGCGCATCGCCGGTGATGAGAGCCTCCCCGACCTGATTTAAGACCTCCATCGTCACCACCGTGCTCTGTTCCCCCTCCCTGCGCGAGGAATCGCAGAGGGAAGCCTGGGATCGCCGCCGTCATCCGCATCCCCTTCCGCTCCGGCCGCCGATGTGTTGAGCAAGCTCACGGGTGGTGCAGTCCACCATTTCCCGCCATTCTTGCACCTCTGTACTCCCCTTGCTCTTCTCCCTCTCATGCACTCTTCCCTTTTCCCCAGGGGACACCGGAGCCGCCGCGCCGTCCTCGACTTGCTCCGGCCGCGCCTCGCTGTCGCGGTGACGAGGGAAGAAGAAGATGCAGCCCGGTACCGTTTCGCCGCGTACATGGGCCGCTGGGTGGGCCTCTCTCTTCACTGCACGGCCGGATCTGGGCAGATCTGGCCCGTTCTTTTTTTTTAGTAGTCTAATTCATTTCCTGCCTTAACAGAAACTGTCCTGTTGGTTTAAATCTAAATAAAATATGAAAACACTAGATCTGACCAAACCAAAAATCATGGAGGTACCCTAGCATGTTCCTAACCAGATCCAAGTAGTAGATCCACTTTTGGATAAATATTTTTGGAGAATTAAAATGTGAGCCAGAACTACTGCTTTTTACCAAAAACTCAATAACTATTTTTCTAGGATAGCTAATTTTGCAAACTCAACTGTTTTGAAAAGCCCTAAGTGTTACCTATCAGTAGCATTTGGCCTCTTATGCAAATGATCTTCCTAAATAAAATGGCTTGCAATTTGGTATGGGACCAGAGAGCTCTTTTAGGATTTTTGTAAATTATTTGGTGATAAATTTGGATGTGAATCCAATTGTGTGGCCTTCTGTATGATTAGGAGTACCTAATACTAGCTTGGTGTGATTTTTAGAGCTAGTATTATTTTTGGTGTGCATAACTAGTTTTAATGCTTTTTCTGTTAATTCTTGTTTATAGTTTATTTAATTTTGTGGAATGCATTAGTGTCTTATTTGTGATTTCTAGCATGCATAGATGCTGTACTCTCTTATGTGAGTGTGTTATCTCATTTAAATAGCATGTTAGGAAAAGTTTAGTGTTGCATGTGTTATTAGGGAATAATACCACTAGTGTGGATATTTCCTAAAAATTCCTAGTATTTAGGAATTGCTTGGAGATAAAATCTTTTGAGTGGTATGAATTTTAGAGGAGGTTGTTGGAAAATCAGTAGCCTTTCATATCTACTGATATTATAGCATGTCACCTCTGGTTACTTATTATTTTGTTCTTAGCAAAGCTTGATTAGTTAGGTTTATGGGTAGGATTACTCAGAACTTCCTAGCATGAGTAGCTCTTGTGTCTAGTTTATGTTTTAGTGATTTTTACAAATAGCCAGAGGATAATTAACCTCTTAATGCCTTGTTATGATAGTGGAACACCCACTGATTCCATTGCATATTGATTGAAGAATAGGTTTCTCAACCATAAGCATAGTTCCAATGGCCTTTTATCTACTAGATGTGAGTAGTTGTTTTCTCTGTTAAAAATTGAGTGGTGGTGTTGTGGTGAAGTATTTCCTGTTTAGATAAAAGTGCTTGCTGTTCATCTTTGCTTAAGATAGCTTTGTGATCTAGGCACCTAGCATGTATTAGCATAAGGCCCTTGTAAGCTTAGATCCTAGTTTGTTGCTTGAATGATTAGTTTGATGCTTGTGGTTGTTATTTGTTTGTGTACCACTTGTGGTTTTGTTTGGTGTATTGATTGTTGTTTATTTCTCTGTTTGCGACGCTAGATAATAACGCTACCGGAGTGGTATTTGGAGAGAATTGACCGAGGAAGGATGGGATTTTTATTATATTGATCAACAAGGAGAAGTCCAGGGACATTATGCTGAAACCAGGCAAGCTACTTCACTGAGCTTGCATCTATATACATCTATTTTGATTTACCTGTTTCTTTAAAGTAGCATAAACGATTTATGTGGTTTTGCCACGAAAGCATGATTTTGAAAACCCTTTTCCAAATTACAAGTATATTATTGAGACACCCGATATAGAGGTGTTAGTGGTATACAATGATTTCGAAATGAATTTGTTTTACTCCAAAGCCTTCTATGAAAATCTTTTGGTGGGATTACGAACCACCCAAGTTTGATTAAAGTATTTTGCTATGAAAATTGGAAATGATTGTGAAAACCTTTTCAAAGTTTATGAAAAACTATTTTGCCACTCTATGTAGAAATATCAGTTGTTTATATAAAACTATAGGATGGGAAAAACATTGTTTTTACAAAACTCCTTTGAAAATCCTTGGATGGATTTTGGTATGCCGAGATGTCGGTATGGAAGTGGAAAAATGTAGTATGGTGGTTTTTAAGAAAAATGCACATTGTGTCCTTGTACTATGACTACCAGCCGATAACCTGTGCGACCACATTTACCCACATATGGGCAAGGGCGTAGTCATATAATTTGCTCGTGTTAGTACTGGATGCCTCAATAACGAGGATAACCTCGTTCCATGAGGGGATGGTCTGAGGACCTACCCCCTGACCTGGGTCCTCTTCATTGAAGTCTACCGGAAGCCGGTATGAACGGTCGGAGGAAGAGGATTGAAGGGCTCCCTTGGGTCCGCCGGACAGAACTACGAGTCCTCACACTTAGTTTCTGAGGATTTGAGTGTCGATGGAAAGTGTCGTAGAGGCAGGGTCCTATACTAGCATGAGCAAAGGACAGACTATGGCCGGGAACTCAACTTCGCATACCTCAGGTATGGCGGGACGTGGCTGACACGATGAGTGACCGGATGGATGTGGGAAAAGCGTACTACCTCTGCAGAGGGTAAAACTATTCGAATAGCCGAGTCCTCGGATATGGACAGTTGGGAGGCTGTCCTAAGACCATGTGCAAGTTTTACAAAGTTTTGGGTTTGAAAGGAAAATGAGTGGAAATTGTTTTATGCAACTATACCGAGGGTATGGTATGAGGTTGCTGGTAAAATAAGTAACCATGAAGGGGTATGATCGGAAACCAGGAGGTTTCGGAGAAAGGGACAAGGTGGTGATTTTCGAGGAAAAAGTTTTAAAAGAGATTTCTTACCTTTTTAAACGAAGGTATATTTTCAGGATAAAGGTTTAAAAAGACTTCTTACCTTTTTCAACAAAGGTAGGTGTGAAAACTACTTTCCAAAATGTTTTGTCTTCAACAGGATTACAAATCTACTCTTCCCTTTTTAAATAAGGATATAGTGATGTTTTCCTAAAAATAAAGGTCTTTTAAAATTAAAACTAGTGCTTGCTCCTGTTTGGGGTAGCTTGCGAGTACAATCAAATGTACTCATATTGGTTTCGTCCCTGGCTATTGTCTTAGCCAGATTGTGGAAGAAGAAACAGTTCGAAGAAGAGGAGTTCACTGACGTCCTTGCGAACTAGGGCGCTTCCCAGTCAGCTGCCTGTAGGGTTAAGGCGAATGACTTGGGCTCCACGTTGTTTGGTGATTCCGCTGCAAGCACCTGATGAAGCTGATCACTTCCCTCAAGTAAGTAAATAAATTCGGTATGTATGGATGTTCTTTGGTTACCAAGTTTAATTGTGCTTCAGCGACGCACTGATCATGGGATCGCTGATATGTAGGCACAAGGGTATTTCGGACAAGTTAGTCCGGGGTCCCCACAGGAAGTGGGCAGCAGGGCCCGTTGCGGGCGACGCCGGTCCCGCACCTCCTGCCAACCCTGCTCGTCGCCCCCAACCTCTAGACCAGCCGACGGCGGCAGCATCACCTGTGGCATGAAGCCGAGTGGGAGCCGCTCAGGAGGAGGCGGCGGTCGGGGCAGGGATGCGGCGACGGAGCCATTGCCCCCATCGGGCCTCTCCTCCAGTTGGGTCTTGGACAACTCCTCCGCGCCGAACAGAGGGCTAAGGTCGCCGACGACCAATGATTTGAGCCTGGCCGGGACCACGGCCGGCGGCGGCGGAGGGGCCTGGTGAGGACGCAGCGAGACGGCGGGCGACGGGGCTGGAGCGGCGTCCGCCGGAAGGGGTCGGTGGCGGGAGGAGGAGGCAGACTCATCCCCCATCGCGGGGACCCGACGGTGGCGAGCAGCAGCCCTCACATGCCGAGCGGAGAGAGGGCGGCGAGGTGGTGGCGGATCCGGTCGCAGCGGATGGAGAGGACGTCGGGAGAGGGAGATCAGGCCGGCGGCGGCGCGGGCACGCCCCCAGTCGCCATGGTCGCGAGAGCCTCGGTGTTGGGTTGGACTCTGGATCCCTACTGTTTCTTCCTTCGAAAGCTGTGGGGTTCCATTGACAAGATAACGTTCTTTAGTCGCTACGTAGACTGTTCCGCGACAGCCATAGATGAATGCAAAGAATTAACATCATTCAACACGACAATTTCAGAGAAAAGATACTACCAGTTTACCATTTCCTTTATGGTGGTAGCATAAAAGTAGTAGTTCAAGAAAACTATTTTTACCAGAACAGCTCAAAGTGATTTCACCTATCCTTTCTGGACAAATGGATTCATAGTGCAAATATACAGTGATCGAGATAATGGTAATGAATCATGAATTTCCCCTCTACACTTTTAACACCTACTACTTGTAAGTGTTATTTTTTTTTGGCAATGCCGTGCGTCTCCTCTTCATGGCTCCTTTCTCTTTGATTTATTCTTCGTGAAAGAATCCACTACTTCATCCACCTCTTCCTTTATCTGATCAAGCTGCCTTGAACCAGGGTTAGGAAATTTTGAATAGTCTGATTTATATATGACCTAAGACATCTTCACATGGTAAGCACCATACGTTTTACTCAATCTAGTTTTACTAGTCTTATTAGGTGGGCTTCATTTCTTTCGACATGTAGATATGTCCTAAGCAAGTAGCGACACTGCTTATATCAGAGCCTCTCTAAATAGCAAGATTAAAAAATATATATAGGGGTATGAAAAACAGAGGGTCAGAACATCATGTATTATTGAAACTTGTAGGATTGAAAAACTACACTAAATAGCATCAAAGAGTGTTTAAAAAATCACTTAATTTTTTTTTAAAAATGAGCATGAAGTTTGAGTGGATGGAGTTTTTTGTCTTCCTTATTAAGAATTCCTAAGGATTTCATTTATGTGACCTACAAAGAAAAGATTCTTAAGAAGTCAAATCCTCCGTACATCCTACGGAATTATTTTGAATCGAAATAGCTGTTAACATGCATGCATATATATATCTCGCACATTACCAGGCAAGGCACAACTATCAGGTATGGCACCACTGCACCATGAGCTAGTTGCTAATCTAAAGGCGGGCACCTTGCAATAGCGGAAAGACAAATCGGCAAGTAAAATTAGTAGTCCGGTAAACTAACCTTACGAAGAAAGGCCTCAGCTTTGTCCACATCCTCCTCTATCTCATCCGCGACGGCCTTGATCCTGGATGCTGCCTTCTGTAGGCTTTCATTACTGGGAAACGCTTCATCGACGTCTTCGGCGATTTTATCGGCCGCCTCCGCCACCTTGTCGACCACCTCGATTGCTGCTTCTGTCGTCTCCTCCACCTTATCTATACCTAATAATAAAAACATTAAGGTTGGTACGAGTCTTTTTTCTTTCCGATTTTGTCCTCCCACCAAATCACATAATACATCAAATTGCTACCATACCCCTTCGATATGTTTTGTTGGTCTGTTCCGTTGGTGTTTTTACTAGCCCAGCTCCCAATCCCCTCGCCGCCGGCACCCCTCCGTGTGTCAGCTCCACGCACCGGCCAGACCCTCGGACGTGCCGGTGCCCATGGCGCTATCCAGGGCGACGTCAGGAACGGGCGCGGCCGGCTGGGAACGGAAAGGCGAGCGGTTCAGGGAACGGGCGAGCACGCGGCCGGCTGGGCAACAGAGACCAGGTCCCCAAACTGCTCGCAGCGTCTAGAGCTCCGATCTGATGCACCCCAAACTGCTCGCACCCCACTCCCGACGACCTCGATTTCTTGCCACCGGACGGCATGCCAACTCCTCTGTGCGGCGGTCGCTGAACCAGCTCCTCTGTCCAACTCGAACTACGCGCGAGGCGCAATTAGAACCCGTGCGTCAGAATAGCTCTTGCGCCGCCTACCTCCGGCCCCGTCGCCGGTCCGCCGCCTCCGGTCCAGTTGCTGGTCCACCGCATCCTTCTAGCCAAACACCGAGGATCACTCGCCCGTTGCCTTTTCCTAGGCCTGGGGAGCGAGAGCAAGCACAGCGCCGAGAACACACTGCTCCTGGCCGGCTACGACGGCTAGCTGCTATACACGACGGCTCCCACGGGGAATTGGGTTATTGGGGTCTGTACAAGAGCTGCTGGACAAGGACACGCTGTTCATCTTCGGAGTAGGTGAGTACGGCATCACGGACATGTTCTACGCCTCGACGAGGGGCAGGAACAACGAGAAGTTCAGGATGCTGCTGGATGACGCCATGTCCCCAAAGTACTCGACAAATTGCCGCCATGGGTTAGCAACGGCGGTCATTCAGGTTGCAAATGACGAAAATAGCTGTCGAGAGTTCAGACTGCCGCCACATAACCATCATGCCGTTTGATTTCTTCAGATGCATGAGTTGTGTGCGTGTAATTGTTCCTGTTGCGAGGTCTTGTCTTTGCTTTTGAAGTATTCCCATGTGTACCTGTATGGCTGTATGGCTATGTGCGGATGCGGCAGTCTTTTTATATGCCTGCAGAAACCACAGGTTAACATGTGAATAGATAGTCCTGCACTGATTAAGTCTGATGCTGCTCTTTCTATATTTGCCAACACAGATTAATATTTCTGTGAAGTCTGAAGTCTAAAACATGAAGTGTTCTTGCTAAATACTTTTTAGTTCGGACTCAACTCATTTTTGTTCAAAGTTAATTTGAATAAATATATTTATTTAATATTAATAGGAGGATTGTTTCTTTCTTATTAGTGGTCCAAAGAATTGGGCCTTGAATGCACTTTGGCTTCCCCTCTTGTCGCCTGCTACCTTGCCTGCACCAGAGTTAGAAGGAACACAACCCTCTCACTAGCAGGCGGATTGGGCCGGAGGCGACCTTGAGATGTGTCTATGTGAGGAGCTGGCGCGGCAAGTAGAGGCTTACTGAGAACCGAGCCGATGCACCATCTTGCTCGGCTCGGGGAGAAGGCCGACGGTCCGAGATAAGGCAAGCATGAGATTTCTTTGAAGAAGAGGGAGGGCATATCTTGAGAGAAGAAGGAAGGCCGGAATTAGAGGGTGGAGGCCACAAGGAGTAAAAGAGGGTGGAGCCGAGTTCCGTCTAGCATGAAAGAGTTTTGCGTGGGTGGAAGGTGGAGGGCATGGCAGCGTGCGCGGGTGGAAGGGGTGGTGCACACCAAAAGTTCTCCCAGGAGGCTCACTCGGTTCAATCCTTCACGCCCCAAGATTGTTGGGTTTTAGTATGTTTGAAATGCACATACCATATTTTCTATGTCTAAAAAATAGATAACCCGTAGCAACGCACGGACACTTTTGCTAGTCTATTATAATGTTATTTACACACAGAGACTCGGAGAGAGAAGTCGAAATCAAAATGCACGCTAAGATCCACATAATACAAGTGTGTCAAGTGGTAATATTATCCCGATTTACCTTCCATTGCTCTCATCTGTCTGTAAAATGGTGCTGCAGCAAGGAAGGCACCAACGAGGAATGTGACCCTGAGAAGCTCATATATGACTTGTGAATGTGAGAAGGAGATAGATGAAGCAAATCTACATTTATGTGGACCCGAAACGCATGCAACCGTGTTAGTTTTCTGCACGTACGCACCATGAAGGTATGCTGGAAAATGGATTGAGAGATGGGAGATCTCCTCCTGCTGGCAGTTCTCCAGGACCAACTGCAGCGATTCTGGAACAGAACAGGTGAAATATGTAAATACGAATGTGAAAACGGTGTGTGCTATAGTTACTGCATCCTGAGAACAAGAAGGTTAGAGTGAGACACATGTACAGCATAGCTTGCGCTTACTGTGTTGCTCTTCTCATCGGCTGGACACGGTCGAGGCCCCAAGGCTTCATGGTTAAGCCGGCAGGGGTTTGCCGGCGTTGAGCTGATACAGATATGCCCCTATCCCGTTGTTTCCGAGAAACCTCTGGAGTGCATGGCGCAAAGGCTTTGGAAGTTACGCAAGATATGAGGATCGCCATCAATCAGATTTTGAAGGACTCTCGGCTGGTTTCTTGAGTTTTGAACTCGTGGAAATCTTCTCGTTTTCCTTTCTTGAGCAGAGTTCTGCTCAACTGAACTCTTATAGTCATATACAAAGGAAATGACAAAGCGAGAACTGTTGGTTTTCAGGCTAGGATCCAACAGCCAAAGCAATAAGTACTGGTTTTTGGGTTAGGATCCAATAGCACGCGTAACACAAGGACTCACGATATAGAGTCAGAGATGGGAGCCCATACAGTTTTGGCGACGCATACAACTTGCTTATTTTCTTGAATACGCAACACAACTTACACAATCTCGTCACAAGGCTAGTGCTGATCCACATGCAGCTCAGTTCTGAACAGGACCTATCCTTTTCTATTATTAGTTAGAAACTGTAACCATATGCAGCACTGCCGTTTTTGCACAGGGAAGAGGCAAAACTCAGCTTTCTTTGCAGGCTATGGCAAAAGACCAAATCTACTTCCATGTTTCTTAGAGCCGGTACAGACCAATACTGCGTCACTTCTTGACTTCTGTTTGACCTGGCTGTATCCGTCCACTGTCCAGTATTGTATCGTTATAAAATGACTCAGGTCTAGTTTCTGCTAAGTCAGTCACGCTCAAACTGAACATTACTAGTCTGATGGTCCTGTCATCCTAACCCATCAGAACAGCAAAGTTCCTCTAGTGTAATCAGCAACCACATGCGAAAAGGAGATCTTCAATACTTTC